>JALJCO010010907.1:0-137500 GCA_023101725.1 Atherinomorus stipes
CAACCTCGTCTTCGTTATTTTTACCTTTTGCCCAAAATACATAAAGATCCATCTACCTGGTCAATTCCTTTCGAGGTGCCACAAGGAGACCAATAGTATCGGATTGTAGCAGTTCCACATACAATATAGCACAATATATAGATCATTTTTTTAGGACCCCTCTCAGTTTTACATCCCAGCTATCTGAAGGATACCTATCATTTCCTGGATACTATCAGACCAATCCTAGTACCTAAAGATGCATACTTATTTACACTTGACATAGATAGTCTATATACTAACATAAATACTTCACACGCCCTACAAGTCATACGGTCAATTTTTCGCGATAATCCTGATCCACAAAGACCAGATGAGGAGATTTTACAATTACTGAACATTTGTCTTTCAAATAACGATTTTGTTTTCAATGATAAACATTATTTACAAATTCATGGTACTGCAATGGGACAACGATTTGCCCCATCGTATGCTAACCTGTATATGAGCCAATGGGAACAGGATGCACTGGCCAAATGTCCCCATAAACCTCTTTTTTTCTTCCGATTTCTTGATGATATAATAGGAGCATGGCCTCATGATCTTATATTATTTCAGGAATTTGTTGACACTTTGAATAATCACCACCCCTCAATTAAACTAAAGTCTGTAGTGGATCCACAGCAAGTGAACTTCCTGGATACCACCGTATATTTCGAATCTGTCAATTCTACACACAAACGTCTCTTTACAAAAGTGTACTTTAAAACAACAGATACACATGCCCTCTTACATAAGGCCAGCTATCATCCTAAGCATACTTTTTCAGGCATTATAAAATCACAAATTATCAGGTTTCATCGCATTTCTTCCAAATTAACAGACTTTTTAGAAGCTACTCAAATATTGTTCAAAGCTTTACAGAAAAGAGGTTACTCCAAACGCTTCTTGCGCTCAGTTCGAACTGCTACCTTGGCTACATTAAGAGAACCAAGGATTCCAGGAGAATCTAGGATAGCGAGAAATTCTCCTGTTCTCCCATTTATTCCACCTACCTTTCCTGAACCTGAAGATTCCTCATTCCCCCTTCCCCAATCCCGAGATCCTTTCTTCCTCCCCCAATTCTGAGATCCTGCCCTCTTCCTCCAATACAAAGACTTCTGTTCCTCCTCCTATTGCTTTTCCTATCATCCCACCCTCCCCCTCCCCCTGACCAGGAACTTGCCTTACCAAAAGACCTCTCCTCTTCTTCCCAATCCTGAGATCCTTCCCTTCTGCCCTAAACTGGGGATTTCCTTTCCTTCCCCTATTGCCCTCCCTATAACCCCTTGCCCCCTCCCTTTTCCCTAACCCCAACATCTCTCCTTCCCTTTTTCCTGACCCTAAGATCTCCTCTTTCCCTAACCCCAAGATTTTCCTTCCTCTCACTCCCCTTCCCACCTTCTCCCCATCCCCCTCTCCCGACTCTTCCTACACTCTCCCCTTCCCCTTTCCCTAACCCTAAGACCTTTCCTCCCCTTATTTCCCTTCCCATCCTCTCCCCTTCCCCCTTCCCTAACCCTAAGATCTTCCCTCTCCCGACCCTTTCCCCCTCCCCCTTACCTAACCCTAAGATCTCCCCTCCCCTCAATTCCTTTCCTACCCTTTCTCCCCTTTCCCTAACCCTAAGATCTCCCCTCCCCTCAATTCCCTTCCTATCCTGTCCCCTTCCCCTTTCCCTAACCCTAAGATCTCCCCTCCCCTCAATCCCCTTCCTACCCTGTCCCCTTCCCCTTTCCCTAACCCTAAGATCTCCCCCTCCCCTCAATTCCCTTCCCACCCTGTCCCTTTCCCCTTTCCCCAACCCTAAGATCTCCCCCTCCCCTCAATTCCCTTCCTACCTTCTCCCCATCCCCTCTCCCTAACCACAAGATCTTCTCCCCCCCTCAATTCCCTTCCTACCCTCTCCCCGTCCCCTCTCCCTAACCACAAGACCTCCCCTCGTCCCATCAGTGATTCGTCCAAACCCAAAATTTCTCCCCCTTCCTCTTTCCCAAATCCAGATATCCTTTCTCCTTCCCCTAACCCAGAGATTTCTTCCCCTCTCCCCAATAGCCTAACCAGCCTTTCCCCTTCATTCTTCCTTAACCCCAAGATCTCCCCTCCTCTCACTTCCCTCCCTACCCTCTCCCCTCCCCCCTTTCCTAACCCTACAATCTCCCTCCCCTCATCCAGCAGCTTCTTACCCAACCCTCAGGTCTCTTCTCTCCTCCCCAATTTCCCCCTTCCTGACATTCTTTCTCCCTCCCCTAACTGGGAGTCTTTTCCTCCCTCCAATTACCCACCCAGCCTTTCCCCCTCCCTATCACAGAACCTTTCTTTCCTTCCCCTAGTCTTCCCCTCTCCCCTCTCCCTAACCCCAATACGGCCCCTCCACAAATAAATGGACCGTCCCTACCTTCACAATCATCCACCTTAGTACCTTTTATTTCCACTTTTTCACATAAAACTATTGGATTTCATAGGACCCTAAGATTTAATTTCAGTAAGACCCAAACTCAACTTCCTTCTGTTCAAAATTGCCGCTTAATTTCTGCATTCCGTAAAAATTCAAATATACACAATATTTTGGTCCGTTCATGTTTTACACAGAATTTAAGTTCATCTTCTTCCAATTTTGATTTCCGTTACAAACATCATAAATTTATTTTCAATCCTCACAGTAAGAGGAGTCGTCCGGTTTTAGGTTCTTTTTCACTACACACTCACAATGTTATTTATGCTATTATTTGTTCTTTTTGCAATAAAATTTACATTGGTGAAACCCAATCATCCATCCTCACCCGCCTAAAACAACATCTTTACAACATTAAACAAGATAAAACATCTACAGCACTCGTGTCCCATTTCCAAAATCACTCCATAGAACACCTCACCATTACAGGTCTTGAGTCCAACAACCATTGGACTATTAGACAAAGAAAAAGAGCAGAGAGCAAATGGATCCGTGATCTTGAAACCCTGATCCCATTTGGTCTCAATCAAGCTCCTTAGTTTTCCTCCCCGATTTCCCCCCCCCTCCCCTCATTCCCTTCCTACCCTCTCCCCTTCCCTCTTTCCTAACCCTAAGATCTCCCTTCCCTCCATTTCCCCTCCCACTAGCCCCCCTTCCCTAACCCTAAGATCTCTCCTCCCCTCATTTCCATTCCTACCTTCTCCCCTTCCCATTTCCCTAACCCTAAGCTTTCCCCTTTCCCCTTTACCTAACCCCTAGACCTCCCCTTCCCTTTTACCTAACCCTAAGACCTCCCTTTCCCCCTTACCTAACCTAAGCTTTCCTCTCCCTCCTACCCTAAGATCTCTCCTCCCTCCATTTTCCCTCTCCCCCCTTCCCAACCCTCCCTACCCTTCCCTGGCCCCTTTTACCTAACCCTCCCTACCCTTCCCTGGCCCCTTTTACCTAACCCTAAGACCTCCCCTCGTTCCTCCATCAACTTTTCATCCAACCCCTAATTTCTCCCCCTTCCTCCTCCCCCAATCCTGACACCCTTTCTCCCTTCCCCTATCCTAGAGATTTCTTTTTTCCCCCCCCCCTCCCATCCACCAGCTACTCACTTAAACCTAAGGCCTCTTCTCTTTCTCCCAATTACCCTTCTAATTTAATTAAGCTCCTTAGTTTTCCCCCCCCTTTTTTATTTTTATTTTATTTTTTCCCCCTCCCTTTTTTTTTTTTTTTTTTTCTCTTTTTCCCCCCTCCCCCCTCAGTCGGATTGAACCCTCTTGGACCTGTTGGCCAGTGCCCTAGATCATAATAATGACATCCTAACCCTCACCCTAACCCAACCCTAACCCTAAACCTAATCCTCCTTCCCTATACCCCCTCCCCTCTCCCTTTCCTAACCTTAACAACTCTCCCCCTTGCCTAAACCTAATCCCCCCTTACCTGAACCTAATCCTCCTTCCCCATACCCCCCACCCTCCCTTTCCCCAAACCTTACCCCTCCTCCCCCTACCCGAACCAGGGTCTGTATCCCATTCCCCCTTACCCAACCTTGAACCTTCCCTTCACCCCCCACCCCTCTTTTCCTCTTACCCCCATCACTCACACCCCACCCACTCACATTCCATCACACACTACAGACACTCCCCCTCATAGACCAACTCCACTCCCACCTACCCGCCTCATTCCATTCATATCAACCTTCTCCCGCCATGCAGTTCATTTACACCACAAAATAAAAAATAACTTTTCACAGTTTCAGACCCACCACCCAGCCTTTTCAAACACTAGATCCATCTCCGCCTATAGAAAACATAAGAACCTCCAAAACATCCTCGTCAGATCCCTCTTCTCAGACAATAGACCTCCTCCATCTCTTCCACACAGCCACCACTACCACGCTAAAAAATTCATTCACAATCCATACACCAACAATAAATACCCCATTCTAGGTTCCATGTCTATTCTCACCTCAAACACAGTATATGTCATTTCCTGTACACACTGCAAAAAACTTTACATCGGAGAAACCAAACATTCCATTCACACACGACTCTCACAACACCTATACAACATTGGGAAAGGTCGTCTGAACACCCATCTGGTTCAACATTTTCAAACACACCCCCCCACTCACCTTTCCATAGCCGGTCTGGAACATGATGACCATTGGTCGGACGGACAGAGGAAGAGGGCCGAGAGGATCTGGATCCACAGGCTGGGGACGGCCGCGCCGGGGGGACTCAATGATGAATAATCTTGACGAACCCTTGCGCGGCCGGCCCCAGTCATGGCCAGGTCCTCCCCCCTTCCCCTTTTTAAATCCCCCCCTTTTTTTTTTTTTTTTTTTTTTTTTTTTTTTTTTTTTTTTTTTTAATTAATTAATTCATTTTTTTCCACATTATTAATTCCTCTCACTTAGTTCAGCTCCAGGTCCAATGGCTCACCCTGCTAAAACACTCACCATACAATCATAAGGTCTCAGGTTCAAGTCCAGATCAATCCACCCAGTCATCCTCATAGCACACCATCTACAACTGGTTACCACCCTCACCCATACAGTTTACCCTAAAACCCCCCCATCCCCCATCATTTATCCTTCCCCAACTATTTTAGCACTTTTTGTTTTGGGATATATGGGCTGGGCAATTTTGTATCATTTTGTTTTTGATTTACTAACCGGTTTTTTGTTTCTAACCACTTTTATAGCACTTCATTTCAGCACTTATTTCTAACACTACTAACACCCAAAATTGCCCCTCCCACTGCCCCCAACACACTGTCCTACCCCCCTCCCCTTCTTCTCCTTCAATCCCCTATAAACTATCTCCCTAACATTCCATATAGCTCAACCAGTAAAGTATTCACCTCAAGACCATAAGATCACAGGTTCAACTCCACCAGCAGACAATTTTTTTTTTTTTTTTTTTTTTTTTTTTTTTTTTTTTTTTCCTCCCTCTTTCTCTGCCTGTCCCAACCACCTCTGCTTGGGGATCAAACCCTGGTCCCCCATATGTTAAGACCCATCCTCCCACTGCCCTCCACCTACAGCACAGCAGGCCAGTGCCAATTCTAGCCTAACCCCAACCCTCAACCCCAACCCCAACCCCAACCCCAACCCCAACCCCAACCCCAACCCCAACCCCAACCCCTAACCCCAACCCCAACCCCTAACCCCTAACCCCTAACCCCAACCCCAACCCTAACCCCTAACCCCAACCCTAACCCCGTGGAGCTTGCCACAGGGAGAGGGAGTATGGTGATGAAAAGGCCGAAACTCCCGCTACTATCCCTGTGGTTCACCACTGACGAGAGATCCAGAAATTGAAAACTTAACAGCAGATACTCAGTAGGGAGTGAATAACTTGTATATCCAATCCCTATTGCAGCAAACCTAAACTAGACACCAAAAGAAGACCAGATAGAGATAGGGGCTTCTCGCTCTCTCAATATTCACGATCCTCCTGGCAGCCCTTCTTCGCTTCAACTAGAATATTACATCCGCGTCCTTGAACCCATGGAGGGCATACACTGAGAAATTCAGAAAGAAATCATTCATTTATTTACAACCCAGACAGATGGAGAAATTCAGAAAATTCCGTTGGGAACTTCATACAATACAGCTAACATGTCAGGACATTCAAGATAGACAAATCCCTCCATTAACACAGATCTCAAAAGGTATTGGTTGATATGGACTGGGGAGTTACGAGTGACGTGCGCCGGCCAGTGCCTTACCTTTGGGTCTCCATTCAACCGCCCAGTCGACGGATGAAGCGGGGAGGCCCATCGAGACAGATTCAAAAACCCTAACCCCTAACCCCTAACCCTAACCCTAACCCCTAACCCCTAACCCCTAACCCCTAACCCTAACCCTAACCCCCTAACCCCCCGGCATCTCCAGAATCAGATTTATTTACACCCAACCCAGAATATTTTCCCTAAACCTAAGACCCCCAATCCCTATGCCTAAACCTAATTGTGGTTCCCTGATGTTTGTCTATACTTACCTTCCCTGCTGTAACAGCACCATGTTTGTTTTTCTTTGTGTTGGGGCTGGGGGGTGTGGGGGGGCGGGGGTCCGGGCCCTGCTCGGGACGGGGCGATGCTGTGATGGAGTGTGCACTTGACTGCGCCATCCCTTCGGGATGGCACAGTCCAAAAACTTGGATGTTCTAACCCTGCCGGTTCCTCCTGCTTTCGCCCCTCCCTGCGGGGTCTTGGCTCCCGCTCCTCCTCCCTCCTGCTCCTCCTTCTCCTGTCAGATTCTCCTGCTGGGGCAGACTGGGGACTTCCTAAGGTTTTCTCCTATGGGAAAATAAAAGAGAATAAAAATCATTACTATTATGATTAAAAAGAAAAAACATTGTCACAGAAAAAAATGTTATAAAATAAAAACAATAATGTAAAATATTCCATTTTTTACAATATATGTATAAAGTTCATGTTCTTTCATGTATAATTACCCACGTTTTATTTCAAGTGGCATTGCGTGTTTTTCATTGTTGTGATTGTGATGACTCTAACAGTGTGTAACTCCCCTTTAAAGGTACCTGTAGTACCTGGAGTCACCAGGGGTGTCGCTCTCTGCTTTGGTGGAGCTACCGCTGGCCCAATGGGAGGCAGGGAAGCAAGTGGGCGGGGCCCATTTGAAAATTAGGCGGCAGCCTTTCAAACTGCTAGCTTCCCATCCGCGGTAGAAGCCCGTTTACAGAGAGCGACACTCCTGAAAGGTAAATACGCCTGTTTTTGTTCGAAATCCGCCTGAAGAAGGTCCAACTCAGGACCGAAACGTTGCGGTTGTCAACATTTAATCTGTTTGATGACTTGTGAATAAATATACTGAGTGTCGCTCGAAGAAAAGTGTTCTTCCTCCTTTTTTCTCGACTTCACTAACAAGTATTATTATAGTAACGCCATACCTGGCTATTTTTATTATCTATATATATATTTTTTTAAATAATAATTATTATTATCATTATAAACGGCCACATCCGGCTTAGAGTAACGCCGTGACGACAGCACGCGATGCCCCGCCGCCGCACCCGTTACGAGGAGGAGGATGACGGCTGGCTACGGATCCATTATGGGAGGATCCAGCACGAGTCCAGGTCTCCACGCAGCCGGACCACACGCCACGAGGACCGGGACCCGTATCCCAGCCGCCGCGGGGACCCAGATCCGTATCCCAGCCGCCTCCGCCGCGAGCAGCCCGCTCCGCACACCCTCCGCACGCGCAGCCGGAGAGGAACGCTTTTTGACCGGGAATACCCGCCTCTCCGCGCTGATCGCCGCCACCCGGACCACCGCCTCCGTGATCAGCCTCGTGCGGAGCCTGCCAGGACCCGCGGGGAGAGAGGAAATCCCCGGGGACGGACCGAGCACCGCACCGAGCAACCGCAGCAGCGTCGCCGCTGCAGCGCGCGGAGATACCGCGAGCGGCGGCGCTGGGAGCATCGCGGAGAGCCCCCCGCGATCAGCGAGGCTTCCCCAGCCGGGACACACGCCAGCCAGCCTGGGAGGTTCCACGAGACCCCCGCCCGGCCCAGCAACGCTCCTACAGCCGGGGCAGACACCAGGCAGCCTGGCAGCAGCAGCGCGGAGATCCCCGCCCACGCGAGCCGCGTCCCTACAGCGGAGAGATGCGGCAGCCGCGCCGAGACCAGCAAGACCACGCCCCCCCACAGCTCCGGATCCAGTCTGATGACCCGGACTTCACACCCAAAGTCCGGATCATCCACAACCTGATCCGAGCCTATCACCACCTCAACAATGTGTCCAGCGCGACCCCTCCGCCCACCATCGCCAAGACCACCCGCTTCTTAAAGGGTCTCATCAAGCCCGCCTCCCCCACCGAGGAGACCATGGTCCGACTGGAGGGGAACGCCAAGATCTGGGAGCACGAGGCCCTCAGCATCCTGCAGAGCCACTATGAGCAGATCCTCAACGACTCTGTCCTCCAGCTGTCCACCTTCCCCGTCCCAGACTGGAGGGGGCCCCTGGAGGTCTCCAAGACTTGGGCCAGGAGGAACCTCGGCCGCCGGCTGAAAGCAGAGTCCCTGCGGCAGGCCGAGGCCCTCCTCGCCGCCAACCTCACCCCCCAGCAGCCCCCGCCCCCAACCACGGCGTCCTTACCTGCTCCAGCAGCGTCCACTCCTGCTGCTCCGTCTCCTCCTGGTCCAGCGGCGTCCTCAGCTCCAGCGTCCTCATCTGGTCCAGCAGCGTCCGGGTCTGGTCCAGCAGCGTCCTCAGCTCCGACTGCATCGCTCCCTCCTGGTCCAGCAACGTCCCCGGCTCCAGCGTCCTCATCTGGTCCAGCAGCGTCCCCGTCTAGTCCAGCAGCGTCCCCGTCTGGTCCAGCAGCGTCCCCGTCTGGTCCAGCAACGTCCTCAGCTCCAGCGTCCTCATCTGGTCCAGCAGCGTCCCCGTCTGGTCCAGCAGCGTCCCCGTCTGGTCCAGCAGCGTCCTCAGCTCCGACTGCATCGCTCCCTCCTGGTCCAGCAACGTCCTCAGCTCCAGCGTCCTCATCTGGTCCAGCAGCGTCCGGGTCTGGTCCAGCAGCGTCCTCAGCTCCGACTGCATCGCTCCCTCCTGGTCCAGCAACGTCCTCAGCTCCAGCGTCCTCATCTGGTCCAGCAGCGTCCGGGTCTGGTCCAGCAGCGTCCTCAGCTCCGACTGCATCGCTCCCTCCTGGTCCAGCAACGTCCTCAGCTCCAGCGTCCTCGCCTGGTCCAGCGACGTCCCCTCCTGCTGCGGCCCGGAGCTCCACCATACAGGCCCAGGTCCACGCCGTCCCACACGTCCAACCAGAGGACATCTTGATCCCCCCAGAGCCCCTGTCCACCATCCCCGCCCCCCTCCCCCACAGAGAGAGCAGGATGATGATGACGACGACTACCCCGCCTCTCAGTGTGACGACAACGAGGCGGAGTGGCACAGTGCTGCTGAGGATGAGGAGGATGATGATGAGGATGCCCCCCTCATCCCGCACCCCTCCTCCTCCTCCTCCTCCTCCTCCTCCTCCTCCCCCCACGCCCAACCCAGAAATCCCAGCAGACCCCAGACCCCAGAGGACGCCCAGGGAATGTGCCGTTTCCACGGCAACCGCCTCCACAGCCCCCTCCCGCCCACCGGTCCAACCTCGCCGTGTCCATAGAGGACATCATCCTGGAGGAGCTGTCCCAGGGGGAGGTGCTGTCTCAGGGGGACAGGTCCCGCACCCCCTCGACCTACACCATCCGCCTGACCCCGACCGCCCGCCCCTCCAGGCTCACACCCATCTCCAGGTCGGAGCCTGCACCGGCCTCAACCCCCCAGCCCGACGTCACCTCCATCACCTGGTCCCCCGCTGATCCCACCAGAGTCTCCGGCACCATGGAGGACTTCCTCAGGCTCATGCGCCCCCAGCCCGGCCCCCCACCCAGCACTCCCACCCGCAGACCCACCAAGCACCTCCGCAGCAACAGGAAGCTGAAGGACTGGGTCCTGTGCGTCAGGAAGAAGGTGCTCATCGTCGGGGACTCCAACGTGGGCCGCTTCCCCCCGTTCAAGCACCCCGACCTGCAGGTGGACAGCTACCCGGGGGCCACCTTCCGCCACGCCGAGGTCCTGCTGCAAAACGCCACCGGCTCCGCCGAAGTAGACACGCTGATCCTGTCCTTCGGCATTAACAGCAGGACCCAGAAGACCCGGGAGACCACCATCCGCCAGCTGCAGGCCGCGCTGCGGGCCGCCAGGAACCGCTTCCCCGACGCCACCGTCCTGGTCCCTGAACTCAACTTTGCCCCGTCCCTGCCCCTGAGGGACAAGCAGAACCTGCACACACTCAACACCCACATCCTCACCAACTGCTCCTTCATCCCCCGCCTGCCCCCCAGGGACTTCAGGACTGAGGTCGACCGGATCCACTGGACCCACGCCACGGCAACCAGCATGTTGCAGCACTGGATGGGCCAGGTAAACTGCCAGTCCCCGTGAGCCTGGAGATCCAGGAGGGGTTTGAAAATGTCATGGTTATTGCTAAAAATGCTAATCTGAGTTTTGCAGAGCTCTCCCTGCTTAATAAAGGTCTGAATTTTATTCCAACGAGAGGTAATAATCGTAACATTTGTATGCAATCCAGGCTGGACATCCAGAACTACCACAGGAGGCTGAAGCTTGTCACTTATTACGGAGACCAGGAGGCCCTAACCAGGCAGCCTTTCACCAGCAGCTCCAGCTGGACTCCACCCGATGCTAAAATGCCCCCCCACATATTGGAATTGACCAAATTAGATTTAAATTACTTCCACGACAAGTTTCAGCCTCTTCGAACCCAGTCCAACCTGTCACCTGAGGAGAACCGAGCCCTGAACGAATTGAAGAACAAACCAGAAATTATTATTAAGCCAGCAGACAAGGGAAGTATCGTTGTGGTGATGGACAGAGACCAGTATCTCTGGGAAGGCTACAAACAGCTGAGGAATAAAACATATTATAAGAAATTAGACAGACCCATATATTTAGATACACACAAATTAATTATACCCATATTTCAGAAATTATATGAAAAGAAATTTATCAATGCCAAGCAGCGCAATTATTTAATAGGAGATTCAGAACCCAGACCCAGACAATTTTACCTACTCCCTAAAATTCATAAAGAACCTCAGAACTGGAGTAAGCCTTTCCAGATCCCGCCTGGACGCCCTATTGTCTCTGATTGCAGCAGCGAGACCTACAGATCCGCTGAATTTATTGATTATTATATAAATCCCCTAGCCAATAAACATAGTAGTTACATTAAAGATACATATGATTTCATAAATAAAATTAAATCCATTAAAATCCCAGTAAATTCTATGCTGTTCACTATAGATGTGGACAGCTTATACACCAATATTGACATAAATGAGGGCGTCCAGGCCATTAAAAACATTTTCCAAAAACATTATAACAAAAATAGACCAGACAAAGAATTAATACAATTATTAGAAATCAATTTGACCAGAAACGACTTTGAATTCAATGGTGAATTCTTCCTGCAAATAAAAGGAACTGCTATGGGCAAGAAATTTGCACCTGCCTATGCAGATATCTTCATGGCTGAGTGGGAGACACTTGCACTGGAGAAATGTCCTAAAAAACCACTACATTACTATAGGTACTTAGATGACATCTGGGGTGTCTGGACCCACTCGGAGGAGGATTTCAACACATTTTTAAACACACTCAATGAACACAATCCCTCCATAAAATTAAAGGCCACAACAAACACACATTCGGTCAATTTTCTAGACACCACCACATTCAAAGGAGCACAATTCACCTCACACAACAAATTGGACATCAAGGTTTATTTTAAAGACACAGACACACACGCACTACTACACAAGACCAGCTTCCACCCCAAACACACCTTTAAGGGTCTGGTAAAATCCCAGCTGCTGAGATTCCACAGGATCTGTACCCAGCCTGAGGACTTTAAGCATGCTTGCAAGACACTCTTCTCAGCGCTGTCCAACAGGGGGTACTCCAGGACCTTCCTCCGCTCCTCCTTCAGGACATTTCTCCAGTGCAAACCCATCCAGCTGTCCACCGCTCTCCCTCTGGTCACCACCTACTCTCCTTCCACTGTCCTGCTGGTGAACAAGTTAAAAAGCAACTTTGAAAGAATAATGAAGGATAAACAGCATGATCTTAGAATAATAGCAGCTTTTAGGAAAAACAAGAACATTAAAGATTATTTAATTAGGGCAAAGGTTAAACCTCAGGCCAGGCTGACCTCTTGCCCCACTACCAATAATAATGATCCTAAAAAATATTTCAAACAAATTAATTACATATCTAATTCGCTTACCAACACAGTTTTCAGGATCCCCACCCGTGGCTCGGTCTCCTCCCGTAATTGTGTTTATGTTATTGTTTGTAAAGTGTGTGGTCTTAAATATGTGGGAGAGACGGAGCGAACCATCCACCTCCGCTTCCAGGGCCACAGACAAAAAATCACTCGGCAACAGAACACTCACCTGCATGTGGTCCAGCACTTTATCCTCCACGGCTGGGGTGCAGTCCAGGTCTCGGTCCTGGAGAGCAACCCGTCCTGGACTGCGCCCCAGAGGAAGAGAGCTGAAAGAGAGTGGATAAGCAGGTTAGCCACAGCACATCCGCAGGGCCTCAACGAGAGGATGCCGGCCCGTCCCTGATGCTAACCTGTACAGTCCCCTATAATTAGTCCCTACAATTTCCCCAATGTCCACACCCATTTTTCCGGCATCTCCAGAATCAGATTTATTTACACCCAACCCAGAATATTTTCCCTAAACCTAAGACCCCCAATCCCTATGCCTAAACCTAATTGTGGTTCCCTGATGTTTGTCTATACTTACCTTCCCTGCTGTAACAGCACCATGTTTGTTTTTCTTTGTGTTGGGGCTGGGGGGTGTGGGGGGGCGGGGGTCCGGGCCCTGCTCGGGACGGGGCGATGCTGTGATGGAGTGTGCACTTGACTGCGCCATCCCTTCGGGATGGCACAGTCCAAAAACTTGGATGTTCTAACCCTGCCGGTTCCTCCTGCTTTCGCCCCTCCCTGCGGGGTCTTGGCTCCCGCTCCTCCTCCCTCCTGCTCCTCCTTCTCCTGTCAGATTCTCCTGCTGGGGCAGACTGGGGACTTCCTAAGGTTTTCTCCTATGGGAAAATAAAAGAGAATAAAAATCATTACTATTATGATTAAAAAGAAAAAACATTGTCACAGAAAAAAATGTTATAAAATAAAAACAATAATGTAAAATATTCCATTTTTTACAATATATGTATAAAGTTCATGTTCTTTCATGTATAATTACCCACGTTTTATTTCAAGTGGCATTGCGTGTTTTTCATTGTTGTGATTGTGATGACTCTAACAGTGTGTAACTCCCCTTTAAAGGTACCTGTAGTACCTGGAGTCACCAGGGGTGTCGCTCTCTGCTTTGGTGGAGCTACCGCTGGCCCAATGGGAGGCAGGGAAGCAAGTGGGCGGGGCCCATTTGAAAATTAGGCGGCAGCCTTTCAAACTGCTAGCTTCCCATCCGCGGTAGAAGCCCGTTTACAGAGAGCGACACTCCTGAAAGGTAAATACGCCTGTTTTTGTTCGAAATCCGCCTGAAGAAGGTCCAACTCAGGACCGAAACGTTGCGGTTGTCAACATTTAATCTGTTTGATGACTTGTGAATAAATATACTGAGTGTCGCTCGAAGAAAAGTGTTCTTCCTCCTTTTTTCTCGACTTCACTAACAAGTATTATTATAGTAACGCCATACCTGGCTATTTTTATTATCTATATATATTTTTTTTAAATAATAATTATTATTATCATTATAAACGGCCACATCCGGCTTAGAGTAACGCCGTGACGACAGCACGCGATGCCCCGCCGCCGCACCCGTTACGAGGAGGAGGATGACGGCTGGCTACGGATCCATTATGGGAGGATCCAGCACGAGTCCAGGTCTCCACGCAGCCGGACCACACGCCACGAGGACCGGGACCCGTATCCCAGCCGCCGCGGGGACCCAGATCCGTATCCCAGCCGCCTCCGCCGCGAGCAGCCCGCTCCGCACACCCTCCGCACGCGCAGCCGGAGAGGAACGCTTTTTGACCGGGAATACCCGCCTCTCCGCGCTGATCGCCGCCACCCGGACCACCGCCTCCGTGATCAGCCTCGTGCGGAGCCTGCCAGGACCCGCGGGGAGAGAGGAAATCCCCGGGGACGGACCGAGCACCGCACCGAGCAACCGCAGCAGCGTCGCCGCTGCAGCGCGCGGAGATACCGCGAGCGGCGGCGCTGGGAGCATCGCGGAGAGCCCCCCGCGATCAGCGAGGCTTCCCCAGCCGGGACACACGCCAGCCAGCCTGGGAGGTTCCACGAGACCCCCGCCCGGCCCAGCAACGCTCCTACAGCCGGGGCAGACACCAGGCAGCCTGGCAGCAGCAGCGCGGAGATCCCCGCCCACGCGAGCCGCGTCCCTACAGCGGAGAGATGCGGCAGCCGCGCCGAGACCAGCAAGACCACGCCCCCCCACAGCTCCGGATCCAGTCTGATGACCCGGACTTCACACCCAAAGTCCGGATCATCCACAACCTGATCCGAGCCTATCACCACCTCAACAATGTGTCCAGCGCGACCCCTCCGCCCACCATCGCCAAGACCACCCGCTTCTTAAAGGGTCTCATCAAGCCCGCCTCCCCCACCGAGGAGACCATGGTCCGACTGGAGGGGAACGCCAAGATCTGGGAGCACGAGGCCCTCAGCATCCTGCAGAGCCACTATGAGCAGATCCTCAACGACTCTGTCCTCCAGCTGTCCACCTTCCCCGTCCCAGACTGGAGGGGGCCCCTGGAGGTCTCCAAGACTTGGGCCAGGAGGAACCTCGGCCGCCGGCTGAAAGCAGAGTCCCTGCGGCAGGCCGAGGCCCTCCTCGCCGCCAACCTCACCCCCCAGCAGCCCCCGCCCCCAACCACGGCGTCCTTACCTGCTCCAGCAGCGTCCACTCCTGCTGCTCCGTCTCCTCCTGGTCCAGCGGCGTCCTCAGCTCCAGCGTCCTCATCTGGTCCAGCAGCGTCCGGGTCTGGTCCAGCAGCGTCCTCAGCTCCGACTGCATCGCTCCCTCCTGGTCCAGCAACGTCCCCGGCTCCAGCGTCCTCATCTGGTCCAGCAGCGTCCCCGTCTAGTCCAGCAGCGTCCCCGTCTGGTCCAGCAGCGTCCCCGTCTGGTCCAGCAACGTCCTCAGCTCCAGCGTCCTCATCTGGTCCAGCAGCGTCCCCGTCTGGTCCAGCAGCGTCCCCGTCTGGTCCAGCAGCGTCCTCAGCTCCGACTGCATCGCTCCCTCCTGGTCCAGCAACGTCCTCAGCTCCAGCGTCCTCATCTGGTCCAGCAGCGTCCGGGTCTGGTCCAGCAGCGTCCTCAGCTCCGACTGCATCGCTCCCTCCTGGTCCAGCAACGTCCTCAGCTCCAGCGTCCTCATCTGGTCCAGCAGCGTCCGGGTCTGGTCCAGCAGCGTCCTCAGCTCCGACTGCATCGCTCCCTCCTGGTCCAGCAACGTCCTCAGCTCCAGCGTCCTCGCCTGGTCCAGCGACGTCCCCTCCTGCTGCGGCCCGGAGCTCCACCACACAGGCCCAGGTCCACGCCGTCCCACACGTCCAACCAGAGGACATCTTGATCCCCCCAGAGCCCCTGTCCACCATCCCCGCCCCCCCTCCCCCACAGAGAGAGCAGGATGATGATGACGACGACTACCCCGCCTCTCAGTGTGACGACAACGAGGCGGAGTGGCACAGTGCTGCTGAGGATGAGGAGGATGATGATGAGGATGCCCCCTCATCCCGCACCCCTCCTCCTCCTCCTCCTCCTCCTCCTCCTCCCCCCACGCCCAACCCAGAAATCCCAGCAGACCCCAGACCCCAGAGGACGCCCAGGGAATGTGCCGTTTCCACGGCAACCGCCTCCACAGCCCCCTCCCGCCCACCGGTCCAACCTCGCCGTGTCCATAGAGGACATCATCCTGGAGGAGCTGTCCCAGGGGGAGGTGCTGTCTCAGGGGGACAGGTCCCGCACCCCCTCGACCTACACCATCCGCCTGACCCCGACCGCCCGCCCCTCCAGGCTCACACCCATCTCCAGGTCGGAGCCTGCACCGGCCTCAACCCCCCAGCCCGACGTCACCTCCATCACCTGGTCCCCCGCTGATCCCACCAGAGTCTCCGGCACCATGGAGGACTTCCTCAGGCTCATGCGCCCCCAGCCCGGCCCCCCACCCAGCACTCCCACCCGCAGACCCACCAAGCACCTCCGCAGCAACAGGAAGCTGAAGGACTGGGTCCTGTGCGTCAGGAAGAAGGTGCTCATCGTCGGGGACTCCAACGTGGGCCGCTTCCCCCCGTTCAAGCACCCCGACCTGCAGGTGGACAGCTACCCGGGGGCCACCTTCCGCCACGCCGAGGTCCTGCTGCAAAACGCCACCGGCTCCGCCGAAGTAGACACGCTGATCCTGTCCTTCGGCATTAACAGCAGGACCCAGAAGACCCGGGAGACCACCATCCGCCAGCTGCAGGCCGCGCTGCGGGCCGCCAGGAACCGCTTCCCCGACGCCACCGTCCTGGTCCCTGAACTCAACTTTGCCCCGTCCCTGCCCCTGAGGGACAAGCAGAACCTGCACACACTCAACACCCACATCCTCACCAACTGCTCCTTCATCCCCCCGCCTGCCCCCCAGGGACTTCAGGACTGAGGTCGACCGGATCCACTGGACCCACGCCACGGCAACCAGCATGTTGCAGCACTGGATGGGCCAGGTAAACTGCCAGTCCCCGTGAGCCTGGAGATCCAGGAGGGGTTTGAAAATGTCATGGTTATTGCTAAAAATGCTAATCTGAGTTTTGCAGAGCTCTCCCTGCTTAATAAAGGTCTGAATTTTATTCCAACGAGAGGTAATAATCGTAACATTTGTATGCAATCCAGGCTGGACATCCAGAACTACCACAGGAGGCTGAAGCTTGTCACTTATTACGGAGACCAGGAGGCCCTAACCAGGCAGCCTTTCACCAGCAGCTCCAGCTGGACTCCACCCGATGCTAAAATGCCCCCCCACATATTGGAATTGACCAAATTAGATTTAAATTACTTCCACGACAAGTTTCAGCCTCTTCGAACCCAGTCCAACCTGTCACCTGAGGAGAACCGAGCCCTGAACGAATTGAAGAACAAACCAGAAATTATTATTAAGCCAGCAGACAAGGGAAGTATCGTTGTGGTGATGGACAGAGACCAGTACCTCTGGGAAGGCTACAAACAGCTGAGGAATAAAACATATTATAAGAAATTAGACAGACCCATATATTTAGATACACACAAATTAATTATACCCATATTTCAGAAATTATATGAAAAGAAATTTATCAATGCCAAGCAGCGCAATTATTTAATAGGAGATTCAGAACCCAGACCCAGACAATTTTACCTACTCCCTAAAATTCATAAAGAACCTCAGAACTGGAGTAAGCCTTTCCAGATCCCGCCTGGACGCCCTATTGTCTCTGATTGCAGCAGCGAGACCTACAGATCCGCTGAATTTATTGATTATTATATAAATCCCCTAGCCAATAAACATAGTAGTTACATTAAAGATACATATGATTTCATAAATAAAATTAAATCCATTAAAATCCCAGTAAATTCTATGCTGTTCACTATAGATGTGGACAGCTTATATACCAATATTGACATAAATGAGGGCGTCCAGGCCATTAAAAACATTTTCCAAAAATATTATAACAAAAATAGACCAGACAAAGAATTAATACAATTATTAGAAATCAATTTGACCAGAAACGACTTTGAATTCAATGGTGAATTTCTTCCTGCAAATAAAAGGAACTGCTATGGGCAAGAAATTTGCACCTGCCTATGCAGATATCTTCATGGCTGAGTGGGAGACACTTGCACTGGAGAAATGTCCTAAAAAACCACTACATTACTATAGGTACTTAGATGACATCTGGGGTGTCTGGACCCACTCGGAGGAGGATTTCAACACATTTTTAAACACACTCAATGAACACAATCCCTCCATAAAATTAAAGGCCACAACAAACACACATTCGGTCAATTTTCTAGACACCACCACATTCAAAGGAGCACAATTCACCTCACACAACCAATTGGACATCAAGGTTTATTTTAAAGACACAGACACACACGCACTACTACACAAGACCAGCTTCCACCCCAAACACACCTTTAAGGGTCTGGTAAAATCCCAGCTGCTGAGATTCCACAGGATCTGTACCCAGCCTGAGGACTTTAAGCATGCTTGCAAGACACTCTTCTCAGCGCTGTCCAACAGGGGGTACTCCAGGACCTTCCTCCGCTCCTCCTTCAGGACATTTCTCCAGTGCAAACCCATCCAGCTGTCCACCGCTCTCCCTCTGGTCACCACCTACTCTCCTTCCACTGTCCTGCTGGTGAACAAGTTAAAAAGCAACTTTGAAAGAATAATGAAGGATAAACAGCATGATCTTAGAATAATAGCAGCTTTTAGGAAAAACAAGAACATTAAAGATTATTTAATTAGGGCAAAGGTTAAACCTCAGGCCAGGCTGACCTCTTACCCCACTACCAATAATAATGATCCTAAAAAATATTTCAAACAAATTAATTACATATCTAATTCGCTTACCAACACAGTTTTCAGGATCCCCACCCGTGGCTCGGTCTCCTCCCGCAATTGTGTTTATGTTATTGTTTGTAAAGTGTGTGGTCTTAAATATGTGGGAGAGACGGAGCGAACCATCCACCTCCGCTTCCAGGGCCACAGACAAAAAATCACTCGGCAACAGAACACTCACCTGCATGTGGTCCAGCACTTTATCCTCCACGGCTGGGGTGCAGTCCAGGTCTCGGTCCTGGAGAGCAACCCGTCCTGGACTGCGCCCCAGAGGAAGAGAGCTGAAAGAGAGTGGATAAACAGGTTAGCCACAGCACATCCGCAGGGCCTCAACGAGAGGATGCCGGCCCGTCCCTGATGCTAACCTGTACAGTCCCCTATAATTAGTCCCTACAATTTCCCCAATGTCCACACCCATTTTTCCGGCATCTCCAGAATCAGATTTATTTACACCCAACCCAGAATATTTTCCCTAAACCTAAGACCCCCAATCCCTATGCCTAAACCTAATTGTGGTTCCCTGATGTTTGTCTATACTTACCTTCCCTGCTGTAACAGCACCATGTTTGTTTTTCTTTGTGTTGGGGCTGGGGGGTGGGGGGGGGCGGGGGTCCGGGCCCTGCTCGGGACGGGGCGATGCTGTGATGGAGTGTGCACTTGACTGCGCCATCCCTTCGGGATGGCACAGTCCAAAAACTTGGATGTTCTAACCCTGCCGGTTCCTCCTGCTTTCGCCCCTCCCTGCGGGGTCTTGGCTCCCGCTCCTCCTCCCTCCTGCTCCTCCTTCTCCTGTCAGATTCTCCTGCTGGGGCAGACTGGGGACTTCCTAAGGTTTTCTCCTATGGGAAAATAAAAGAGAATAAAAATCATTACTATTATGATTAAAAAGAAAAAACATTGTCACAGAAAAAAATGTTATAAAATAAAAACAATAATGTAAAATATTCCATTTTTTACAATATATGTACAAAGTTCATGTTCTTTCATGTATAATTACCCACGTTTTATTTCAAGTGGCATTGCGTTTTTTTCATTGTTGTGATTGTGATGACTGTAACAGTGTGTAACTCCCCTTTAAAGGTACCTGTAGTACCTGGAGTCACCAGGGGTGTCGCTCTCTGCTTTGGTGGAGCTACCGCTGGCCCAATGGGAGGCAGGGAAGCAAGTGGGCGGGGCCCATTTGAAAATTAGGCGGCAGCCTTTCAAACTGCTAGCTTCCCAGCCGCGGTAGAAGCCCGTTTACCAGAGAGCGACACTCCTGAAAGGTAAATACGCCTGTTTTTGTTCGAAATCCGCCTGAAGAAGGTCCAACTCAGGACCGAAACGTTGCGGTTGTCAACATTTAATCTGTTTGATAACTTGTGAATAAATATACTGAGTGTCGCTCGAAGAAAAGTGTTCTTCCTCCTTTTTTCTCGACTTCACTAACAAGTAGTATTATAGTAACGCCATACCTGGCTACTTTTTATTATCTATATATATTTTTTTAAATAATAATTATTATTATCATTATAAACGGCCACATCCGGCTTAGAGTAACGCCGTGACGACAGCACGCGATGCCCCGCCGCCGCACCCGTTACGAGGAGGAGGATGACGGCTGGCTACGGATCCATTATGGGAGGATCCAGCACGAGTCCAGGTCTCCACGCAGCCGGACCACACGCCACGAGGACCGGGACCCGTATCCCAGCCGCCGCGGGGACCCAGATCCGTATCCCAGCCGCCTCCGCCGCGAGCAGCCCGCTCCGCACACCTCCGCACGCGCAGCCGGAGAGGAACGCTTTTTTGACCGGGAATACCCGCCTCTCCGCGCTGATCGCCGCCACCCGGACCACCGCCTCCGTGATCAGCCTCGTGCGGAGCCTGCCAGGACCCGCGGGGAGAGAGGAAATCCCCGGGGACGGACCGAGCACCGCACCGAACAACCGCAGCAGCGTCGCCGCTTTAGCGCGCGGAGATACCGCGAGCGGCGGCGCTGGGAGCATCGCGGAGAGCCCCCCCGCGATCAGCGAGGCTTCCCCAGCCGGGACACACGCCAGCCAGCCTGGGAGGATCCACGAGACCCCCGCCCGGCCCAGCAACGCTCCTACAGCCGGGGCAGACACCAGGCAGCCTGGCAGCAGCAGCGCGGAGATCCCCGCCCACGCGAGCCGCGTCCCTACAGCGGAGAGATGCGGCAGCCGCGCCGAGACCAGCAAGACCACGCCCCCCCACAGCTCCGGATCCAGTCTGATGACCCGGACTTCACACCCAAAGTCCGGATCATCCACAACCTGATCCGAGCCTATCACCACCTCAACAATGTGTCCAGCGCGACCCCTCCGCCCACCATCGCCAAGACCACCCGCTTCTTAAAGGGTCTCATCAAGCCCGCCTCCCCCACCGAGGAGACCATGGTCCGACTGGAGGGGAACGCCAAGATCTGGGAGCACGAGGCCCTCAGCATCCTGCAGAGCCACTATGAGCAGATCCTCAACGACTCTGTCCTCCAGCTGTCCACCTTCCCCGTCCCAGACTGGAGGGGGCCCCTGGAGGTCTCCAAGACCTGGGCCAGGAGGAACCTCGGCCGCCGGCTGAAAGCAGAGTCCCTGCGGCAGGCCGAGGCCCTCCTCGCCGCCAACCTCACCCCCCAGCAGCCCCCGCCCCCAACCACGGCGTCCTTACCTGCTCCAGCAGCGTCCACTCCTGCTGCTCCGTCTCCTCCTGGTCCAGCGGCGTCCTCAGCTCCAGCGTCCTCATCTGGTCCAGCAGCGTCCGGGTCTGGTCCAGCAGCGTCCTCAGCTCCGACTGCATCGCTCCCTCCTGGTCCAGCAACGTCCTCAGCTCCAGCGTCCTCATCTGGTCCAGCAGCGTCCCCGTCTAGTCCAGCAGCGTCCCCGTCTGGTCCAGCAGCGTCCCCGTCTGGTCCAGCAACGTCCTCAGCTCCAGCGTCCTCATCTGGTCCAGCAACGTCCCCGTCTGGTCCAGCAGCGTCCCCGTCTGGTCCAGCAGCGTCCTCAGCTCCGACTGCATCGCTCCCTCCTGGTCCAGCAACGTCCTCAGCTCCAGCGTCCTCATCTGGTCCAGCAACGTCCCCGTCTGGTCCAGCAGCGTCCCCGTCTGGTCCAGCAGCGTCCTCAGCTCCGACTGCATCGCTCCCTCCTGGTCCAGCAACGTCCTCAGCTCCAGCGTCCTCATCTGGTCCAGCAGCGTCCGGGTCTGGTCCAGCAGCGTCCTCAGCTCCGACTGCATCGCTCCCTCCTGGTCCAGCAACGTCCTCAGCTCCAGCGTCCTCACCTGGTCCAGCGACGTCCCCTCCTGCTGCGGCCCGGAGCTCCACCACACAGGCCCAGGTCCACGCCGTCCCAAACGTCCAACCAGAGGACATCCTGATCCCCCCAGAGCCCCTGTCCACCATCCCCGCCCCCCCTCCCCCACAGAGAGAGCAGGATGATGATGACGACGACTACCCCGCCTCTCAGTGTGACGACAACGAGCCGGAGTGGCACAGTGCTGCTGAGGATGAGGAGGATGGTGATGAAGATGCCCCCTCATCCCGCACCCCTCCTCCTCCTCCTCCTCCTCCTCCTCCCCCCACGCCCAACCCAGAAATCCCAGCAGACCCCAGACCCCAGAGGACGCCCAGGGAATGTGCCGTTTCCACGGCAACCGCCTCCACAGCCCCTCCCGCCCACCGGTCCAACCCCGCCGTGTCCATAGAGGACATCATCCTGGAGGAGCTGTCCCAGGGGGAGGTGCTGTCTCAGGGGGACAGGTCCCGCACCCCCTCGACCTACACCATCCGCCTGACCCCGGCCGCCCGCCCCTCCAGGCTCACACCCATCTCCAGGTCGGAGCCTGCACCGGCCTCAACCCCCCAGCCCGACGTCACCTCCATCACCTGGTCCCCCGCTGATCCCACCAGAGTCTCCGGCACCATGGAGGACTTCCTCAGGCTCATGCGCCCCCAGCCCGGCCCCCCACCCAGCACCCCCACCCGCAGGCCAACCAAGCACCTCCGCAGCAACAGGAAGCTGAAGGACTGGGTCCTGTGCGTCAGGAAGAAGGTGCTCATCGTTGGGGACTCCAACGTGGGCCGCTTCCCCCCGTTCAAGCACCCCGACCTGCAGGTAGACAGCTACCCGGGGGCCACCTTCCGCCACGCCGAGGTCCTGCTGCAAAATGCCACCGGCGCCGCCGAGGTGGACACGCTGATCCTGTCCTTCGGCATTAACAGCAGGACCCAGAAGACCCGGGAGACCACCATCCGCCAGCTGCAGGCCGCGCTGCGGGCCGCCAGGAACCGCTTCCCCGACGCCACCGTCCTGGTCCCTGAGCTCAACTTTGCCCCGTCCCTGCCCCTGCGTGAGAAGCAGAACCTCCACACCCTTAACAGCCACATCATCACCAACTGCTCCTTCATCCCCCGCCTGCCCCCCAGGGACTTCAGGACTGAGGCCGACCGTGTCCACTGGACCCACGCCACGGCAACCAGCATGTTGCAACACTGGATGGGCCAGGTAAACTGCCAGTCCCCGTGAGCCTGGAGATCCAGGAGGGGTTTGAAAATGTTTTGGTTATTGCTAAAAATGCTAATCTGAGTTTTGCAGAGCTCTCCCTGCTTAATAAAGGTCTGAATTTTATTCCAACAAGAGGTAATAATCGTAACATTTGTATGCAATCCAGGCTGGACATCCAGAACTACCACAGGAGGCTGAAGCTTGTCACTTATTACGGAGACCAGGAGGCCCTAACCAGGCAGCCTTTCACCAGCAGCTCCAGCTGGACTCCACCCGATGCTAAAATGCCCCCCCACATATTGGAATTGACCAAATTAGATTTAAATTACTTCCACGACAAGTTTCAGCCTCTTCGAACCCAGTCCAACCTGTCACCTGAGGAGAACCGAGCCCTGAAACGAATTGAAGAACAAACCAGAAATTATTATTAAGCCAGCAGACAAGGGAAGTATCGTTGTGGTGATGGACAGAGACCAGTACCTCTGGGAAGGCTACAAACAGCTGAGGAATAAAACATATTATAAGAAATTAGACAGACCCATATATTTAGATACACACAAATTAATTATACCCATATTTCAGAAATTATATGAAAAGAAATTTATCAATGCCAAGCAGCGCAATTATTTAATAGGAGATTCAGAACCCAGACCCAGACAATTTTACCTACTCCCTAAAATTCATAAAGAACCTCAGAACTGGAGTAAGCCTTTCCAGATCCCGCCTGGACGCCCTATTGTCTCTGATTGCAGCAGCGAGACCTACAGATCCGCTGAATTTATTGATTATTATATAAATCCCCTAGCCAATAAACATAGTAGTTACATTAAAGATACATATGATTTCATAAATAAAATTAAATCCATTAAAATCCCAGTAAATTCTATGCTGTTCACTATAGATGTGGACAGCTTATATACCAATATTGACATAAATGAGGGCGTCCAGGCCATTAAAAACATTTTCCAAAAATATTATAACAAAAATAGACCAGACAAAGAATTAATACAATTATTAGAAATCAATTTGACCAGAAACGACTTTGAATTCAATGGTGAATTTTTCCTGCAAATAAAAGGAACTGCTATGGGCAAGAAATTTGCACCTGCCTATGCAGATATCTTCATGGCTGAGTGGGAGACACTTGCACTGGAGAAATGTCCTAAAAAACCACTACATTACTATAGGTACTTAGATGACATCTGGGGTGTCTGGACCCACTCGGAGGAGGATTTCAACACATTTTTAAACACACTCAATGAACACAATCCCTCCATAAAATTAAAGGCCACAACAAACACACATTCGGTCAATTTTCTAGACACCACCACATTCAAAGGAGCACAATTCACCTCACACAACCAATTGGACATCAAGGTTTATTTTAAAGACACAGACACACACGCACTCCTACACAAGACCAGCTTCCACCCCAAACACACCTTTAAGGGTCTGGTAAAATCCCAGCTGCTGAGATTCCACAGGATCTGTACCCAGCCTGAGGACTTTAAGCATGCTTGCAAGACACTCTTCTCAGCGCTGTCCAACAGGGGGTACTCCAGGACCTTCCTCCGCTCCTCCTTCAGGACATTTCTCCAGTGCAAACCCATCCAGCTGTCCACCGCTCTCCCTCTGGTCACCACCTACTCTCCTTCCACTGTCCTGCTGGTGAACAAGTTAAAAAGCAACTTTGAAAGAATAATGAAGGATAAACAGCATGATCTTAGAATAATAGCAGCCTTTAGGAAAAACAAGAACATTAAAGATTATTTAATTAGGGCAAAGGTTAAACCTCAGGCCAGGCTGACCTCTTGACCCCACTACCAATAATAATGATCCTAAAAAATATTTCAAACAAATTAATTACATATCTAATTCGCTTACCAACACAGTTTTCAGGATCCCCACCCGTGGCTCGGTCTCCTCTCCGTAATTGTGTTTATGTTATTGTTTGTAAAGTGTGTGGTCTTAAATATGTGGGAGAGACGGAGGAGAACCATCCACCTCCGCTTCCAGGGCCACAGACAAAAAATCACTCGGCAACAGAGCACTCACCTGCATGTGGTCCAGCACTTTATCCTCCACGGCTGGGGTGCAGTCCAGGTCTCGGTCCTGGAGAGCAACCCGTCCTGGACTGCGCCCCAGAGGAAGAGAGCTGAAAGAGAGTGGATAAACAGGTTAGCCACAGCACATCCGCAGGGCCTCAACGAGAGGATGCCGGCCCGTCCCTGATGCTAACCTGTACAGGCTCCCCTATAATTAGTCCCTACAATTTCCCCCAATGTCCACACCCAAATTTTTCCGGCATCTTCCAGAATCAGATTTATTTACACCCAACCCAGAATATTTTCCCTAAACCTAAGACCCCCAATCCCTATGCCTAAACCTAATTGTGGTTCCCTGATGTTTGTCTATACTTACCTTCCCTGCTGTAACAGCACCATGTTTGTTTTTCTTTGTGTTGGGGCTGGGGGTGTGGGGGGGGCGGGGGTCCGGGCCCTGCTCGGGACGGGGCGATGCTGTGATGGAGTGTGCACTTGACTGCGCCATCCCTTCGGGATGGCACAGTCCAAAAACTTGGATGTTCTAACCCTGCCGGTTCCTCCTGCTTTCGCCCCTCCCTGCGGGGTCTTGGCTCCCGCTCCTCCTCCCTCCTGCTCCTCCTTCTCCTGTCAGATTCTCCTGCTGGGGCAGACTGAGGGTCTTGCCTACAGGTTTTCTCCTATAGGAAAATAAAAGAGAATAAAAATCATTACTATTATGATTAAAAAGAAAAAACATTGTCACAGGAAAAAATGTTATAAAATAAAAAACAAAAATGTAAAATATTCCATTTTTTACAATATATGTACAAAGTTCATGTTCTTTCATGTATAATTACCCACGTTTTTTATCTTCTTTCAAGTGGCACATTGCGTGTTTTTCATTGTTGTGATTGTGATGACTGTAACAGTGTGTAACTCCCCTTTAAAAGGTACCTGTAGTACCTGGAGTCACCAGGGGTGTCGCTCTCTGCTTTGGTGGAGCTACCGCTGGCCCAATGGGAGGCAGGGAAGCAAGTGGGCGGGGCCCATTTGAAAATTAGGCGGCAGCCTTTCAAACTGCTAGCTTCCCAGCCGCGGTAGAAGCCCGTTTACAGAGAGCGACACTCCTGAAAGGTAAATACGCCTGTTTTTGTTCGAAATCCGCCTGAAGAAGGTCCAACTCAGGACCGAAACGTTGCGGTTGTCAACATTTAATCTGTTTGATGACTTGTGAATAAATATACTGAGTGTCGCTCGAAGAAAAGTGTTCTTCCTCCTTTTTTCTCGACTTCACTAACAAGTATTATTATAGTAACGCCATACCTGGCTATTTTTATTATCTATATATATTTTTTTTAAATAATAATTATTATTATCATTATAAACGGCCACATCCGGCTTAGAGTAACGCCGTGACGACAGCACGCGATGCCCCGCCGCCGCACCCGTTACGAGGAGGAGGATGACGGCTGGCTACGGATCCATTATGGGAGGATCCAGCACGAGTCCAGGTCTCCACGCAGCCGGACCACACGCCACGAGGACCGGGACCCGTATCCCAGCCGCCGCGGGGACCCAGATCCGTATCCCAGCCGCCTCCGCCGCGAGCAGCCCGCTCCGCACACCTCCGCACGCGCAGCCGGAGAGGAACGCTTTTTTGACCGGGAATACCCGCCTCTCCGCGCTGATCGCCGCCACCCGGACCACCGCCTCCGTGATCAGCCTCGTGCGGAGCCTGCCAGGACCCGCGGGGAGAGAGGAAATCCCCGGGGACGGACCGAGCACCGCACCGAGCAACCGCAGCAGCGTCGCCGCTGCAGCGCGCGGAGATACCGCGAGCGGCGGCGCTGGGAGCATCGCGGAGAGCCCCCCCGCGATCAGCGAGGCTTCCCCAGCCGGGACACACGCCAGCCAGCCTGGGAGGTTCCACGAGACCCCCGCCCGGCCCAGCAACGCTCCTACAGCCGGGGCAGACACCAGGCAGCCTGGCAGCAGCAGCGCGGAGATCCCCGCCCACGCGAGCCGCGTCCCTACAGCGGAGAGATGCGGCAGCCGCGCCGAGACCAGCAAGACCACGCCCCCCCACAGCTCCGGATCCAGTCTGATGACCCGGACTTCACACCCAAAGTCCGGATCATCCACAACCTGATCCGAGCCTATCACCACCTCAACAATGTGTCCAGCGCGACCCCTCCGCCCACCATCGCCAAGACCACCCGCTTCTTAAAGGGTCTCATCAAGCCCGCCCTCCCCCACCGAGGAGACCATGGTCCGACTGGAGGGGAACGCCAAGATCTGGGAGCACGAGGCCCTCAGCATCCTGCAGAGCCACTATGAGCAGATCCTCAACGACTCTGTCCTCCAGCTGTCCACCTTCCCCGTCCCAGACTGGAGGGGGCCCCTGGAGGTCTCCAAGACTTGGGCCAGGAGGAACCTCGGCCGCCGGCTGAAAGCAGAGTCCCTGCGGCAGGCCGAGGCCCTCCTCGCCGCCAACCTCACCCCCCAGCAGCCCCCCGCCCCCAACCACGGCGTCCTTACCTGCTCCAGCAGCGTCCACTCCTGCTGCTCCGTCTCCTCCTGGTCCAGCGGCGTCCTCAGCTCCAGCGTCCTCATCTGGTCCAGCAGCGTCCGGGTCTGGTCCAGCAGCGTCCTCAGCTCCGACTGCATCGCTCCCTCCTGGTCCAGCAACGTCCCCGGCTCCAGCGTCCTCATCTGGTCCAGCAGCGTCCCCGTCTAGTCCAGCAGCGTCCCCGTCTGGTCCAGCAGCGTCCCCGTCTGGTCCAGCAACGTCCTCAGCTCCAGCGTCCTCATCTGGTCCAGCAGCGTCCACGTCTGGTCCAGCAGCGTCCCCCGTCTGGTCCAGCAGCGTCCTCAGCTCCGACTGCATCGCTCCCTCCTGGTCCAGCAACGTCCTCAGCTCCAGCGTCCTCATCTGGTCCAGCAGCGTCCGGGTCTGGTCCAGCAGCGTCCTCAGCTCCGACTGCATCGCTCCCTCCTGGTCCAGCAACGTCCTCAGCTCCAGCGTCCTCATCTGGTCCAGCAGCGTCCGGGTCTGGTCCAGCAGCGTCCTCAGCTCCGACTGCATCGCTCCCTCCTGGTCCAGCAACGTCCTCAGCTCCAGCGTCCTCGCCTGGTCCAGCGACGTCCCCTCCTGCTGCGGCCCGGAGCTCCACCATACAGGCCCAGGTCCACGCCGTCCCACACGTCCAACCAGAGGACATCTTGATCCCCCCAGAGCCCCTGTCCACCATCCCCGCCCCCCTCCCCCACAGAGAGAGCAGGATGATGATGACGACGACTACCCCGCCTCTCAGTGTGACGACAACGAGGCGGAGTGGCACAGTGCTGCTGAGGATGAGGAGGATGATGATGAGGATGCCCCCTCATCCCGCACCCCTCCTCCTCCTCCTCCTCCTCCTCCTCCTCCCCCCACGCCCAACCCAGAAATCCCAGCAGACCCCAGACCCCAGAGGACGCCCAGGGAATGTGCCGTTTCCACGGCAACCGCCTCCACAGCCCCTCCCGCCCACCGGTCCAACCTCGCCGTGTCCATAGAGGACATCATCCTGGAGGAGCTGTCCCAGGGGGAGGTGCTGTCTCAGGGGGACAGGTCCCGCACCCCCTCGACCTACACCATCCGCCTGACCCCGACCGCCCGCCCCTCCAGGCTCACACCCATCTCCAGGTCGGAGCCTGCACCGGCCTCAACCCCCCAGCCCGACGTCACCTCCATCACCTGGTCCCCCGCTGATCCCACCAGAGTCTCCGGCACCATGGAGGACTTCCTCAGGCTCATGCGCCCCCAGCCCGGCCCCCCACCCAGCACTCCCACCCGCAGACCCACCAAGCACCTCCGCAGCAACAGGAAGCTGAAGGACTGGGTCCTGTGCGTCAGGAAGAAGGTGCTCATCGTCGGGGACTCCAACGTGGGCCGCTTCCCCCCGTTCAAGCACCCCGACCTGCAGGTGGACAGCTACCCGGGGGCCACCTTCCGCCACGCCGAGGTCCTGCTGCAAAACGCCACCGGCTCCGCCGAGGTAGACACGCTGATCCTGTCCTTCGGCATTAACAGCAGGACCCAGAAGACCCGGGAGACCACCATCCGCCAGCTGCAGGCCGCGCTGCGGGCCGCCAGGAACCGCTTCCCCGACGCCACCGTCCTGGTCCCTGAACTCAACTTTGCCCCGTCCCTGCCCCTGAGGGACAAGCAGAACCTGCACACACTCAACACCCACATCCTCACCAACTGCTCCTTCATCCCCCGCCTGCCCCCCAGGGACTTCAGGACTGAGGTCGACCGGATCCACTGGACCCACGCCACGGCAACCAGCATGTTGCAGCACTGGATGGGCCAGGTAAACTGCCAGTCCCCGTGAGCCTGGAGATCCAGGAGGGGTTTGAAAATGTCATGGTTATTGCTAAAAATGCTAATCTGAGTTTTGCAGAGCTCTCCCTGCTTAATAAAGGTCTGAATTTTATTCCAACGAGAGGTAATAATCGTAACATTTGTATGCAATCCAGGCTGGACATCCAGAACTACCACAGGAGGCTGAAGCTTGTCACTTATTACGGAGACCAGGAGGCCCTAACCAGGCAGCCTTTCACCAGCAGCTCCAGCTGGACTCCACCCGATGCTAAAATGCCCCCCCACATATTGGAATTGACCAAATTAGATTTAAATTACTTCCACGACAAGTTTCAGCCTCTTCGAACCCAGTCCAACCTGTCACCTGAGGAGAACCGAGCCCTGAACGAATTGAAGAACAAACCAGAAATTATTATTAAGCCAGCAGACAAGGGAAGTATCGTTGTGGTGATGGACAGAGACCAGTACCTCTGGGAAGGCTACAAACAGCTGAGGAATAAAACATATTATAAGAAATTAGACAGACCCATATATTTAGATACACACAAATTAATTATACCCATATTTCAGAAATTATATGAAAAGAAATTTATCAATGCCAAGCAGCGCAATTATTTAATAGGAGATTCAGAACCCAGACCCAGACAATTTTACCTACTCCCTAAAATTCATAAAGAACCTCAGAACTGGAGTAAGCCTTTCCAGATCCCGCCTGGACGCCCTATTGTCTCTGATTGCAGCAGCGAGACCTACAGATCCGCTGAATTTATTGATTATTATATAAATCCCCTAGCCAATAAACATAGTAGTTACATTAAAGATACATATGATTTCATAAATAAAATTAAATCCATTAAAATCCCAGTAAATTCTATGCTGTTCACTATAGATGTGGACAGCTTATACACCAATATTGACATAAATGAGGGCGTCCAGGCCATTAAAAACATTTTCCAAAAATATTATAACAAAAATAGACCAGACAAAGAATTAATACAATTATTAGAAATCAATTTGACCAGAAACGACTTTGAATTCAATGGTGAATTTTTCCTGCAAATAAAAGGAACTGCTATGGGCAAGAAATTTGCACCTGCCTATGCAGATATCTTCATGGCTGAGTGGGAGACACTTGCACTGGAGAAATGTCCTAAAAAACCACTACATTACTATAGGTACTTAGATGACATCTGGGGTGTCTGGACCCACTCGGAGGAGGATTTCAACACATTTTTAAACACACTCAATGAACACAATCCCTCCATAAAATTAAAGGCCACAACAAACACACATTCGGTCAATTTTCTAGACACCACCACATTCAAAGGAGCACAATTCACCTCACACAACAAATTGGACATCAAGGTTTATTTTAAAGACACAGACACACACGCACTACTACACAAGACCAGCTTCCACCCCAAACACACCTTTAAGGGTCTGGTAAAATCCCAGCTGCTGAGATTCCACAGGATCTGTACCCAGCCTGAGGACTTTAAGCATGCTTGCAAGACACTCTTCTCAGCGCTGTCCAACAGGGGGTACTCCAGGACCTTCCTCCGCTCCTCCTTCAGGACATTTCTCCAGTGCAAACCCATCCAGCTGTCCACCGCTCTCCCTCTGGTCACCACCTACTCTCCTTCCACTGTCCTGCTGGTGAACAAGTTAAAAAGCAACTTTGAAAGAATAATGAAGGATAAACAGCATGATCTTAGAATAATAGCAGCTTTTAGGAAAAACAAGAACATTAAAGATTATTTAATTAGGGCAAAGGTTAAACCTCAGGCCAGGCTGACCTCTTGACCCCACTACCAATAATAATGATCCTAAAAAATATTTCAAACAAATTAATTACATATCTAATTCGCTTACCAACACAGTTTTCAGGATCCCCACCCGTGGCTCGGTCTCCTCCCGTAATTGTGTTTATGTTATTGTTTGTAAAGTGTGTGGTCTTAAATATGTGGGAGAGACGGAGCGAACCATCCACCTCCGCTTCCAGGGCCACAGACAAAAAATCACTCGGCAACAGAACACTCACCTGCATGTGGTCCAGCACTTTATCCTCCACGGCTGGGGTGCAGTCCAGGTCTCGGTCCTGGAGAGCAACCCGTCCTGGACTGCGCCCCAGAGGAAGAGAGCTGAAAGAGAGTGGATAAGCAGGTTAGCCACAGCACATCCGCAGGGCCTCAACGAGAGGATGCCGGCCCGTCCCTGATGCTAACCTGTACAGTCCCCTATAATTAGTCCCTACAATTTCCCCAATGTCCACACCCATTTTTCCGGCATCTCCAGAATCAGATTTATTTACACCCAACCCAGAATATTTTCCCTAAACCTAAGACCCCCAATCCCTATGCCTAAACCTAATTGTGGTTCCCTGATGTTTGTCTATACTTACCTTCCCTGCTGTAACAGCACCATGTTTGTTTTTCTTTGTGTTGGGGCTGGGGGGTGTGGGGGGGGCGGGGGTCCGGGCCCTGCTCGGGACGGGGCGATGCTGTGATGGAGTGTGCACTTGACTGCGCCATCCCTTCGGGATGGCACAGTCCAAAAACTTGGATGTTCTAACCCTGCCGGTTCCTCCTGCTTTCGCCCCTCCCTGCGGGGTCTTGGCTCCCGCTCCTCCCCTCCCTCCTGCTCCTCCTTCTCCTGTCAGATTCTCCTGCTGGGGCAGACTGGGGACTTCCTAAGGTTTTCTCCTATGGGAAAATAAAAGAGAATAAAAATCATTACTATTATGATTAAAAAGAAAAAACATTGTCACAGAAAAAAATGTTATAAAATAAAAACAATAATGTAAAATATTCCATTTTTTACAATATATGTATAAAGTTCATGTTCTTTCATGTATAATTACCCACGTTTTATTTCAAGTGGCATTGCGTGTTTTTCATTGTTGTGATTGTGATGACTCTAACAGTGTGTAACTCCCCTTTAAAGGTACCTGTAGTACCTGGAGTCACCAGGGGTGTCGCTCTCTGCTTTGGTGGAGCTACCGCTGGCCCAATGGGAGGCAGGGAAGCAAGTGGGCGGGGCCCATTTGAAAATTAGGCGGCAGCCTTTCAAACTGCTAGCTTCCCATCCGCGGTAGAAGCCCGTTTACAGAGAGCGACACTCCTGAAAGGTAAATACGCCTGTTTTTGTTCGAAATCCGCCTGAAGAAGGTCCAACTCAGGACCGAAACGTTGCGGTTGTCAACATTTAATCTGTTTGATGACTTGTGAATAAATATACTGAGTGTCGCTCGAAGAAAAGTGTTCTTCCTCCTTTTTTCTCGACTTCACTAACAAGTATTATTATAGTAACGCCATACCTGGCTATTTTTATTATCTATATATATTTTTTTTAAATAATAATTATTATTATCATTATAAACGGCCACATCCGGCTTAGAGTAACGCCGTGACGACAGCACGCGATGCCCCGCCGCCGCACCCGTTACGAGGAGGAGGATGACGGCTGGCTACGGATCCATTATGGGAGGATCCAGCACGAGTCCAGGTCTCCACGCAGCCGGACCACACGCCACGAGGACCGGGACCCGTATCCCAGCCGCCGCGGGGACCCAGATCCGTATCCCAGCCGCCTCCGCCGCGAGCAGCCCGCTCCGCACACCTCCGCACGCGCAGCCGGAGAGGAACGCTTTTTTGACCGGGAATACCCGCCTCTCCGCGCTGATCGCCGCCACCCGGACCACCGCCTCCGTGATCAGCCTCGTGCGGAGCCTGCCAGGACCCGCGGGGAGAGAGGAAATCCCCGGGGACGGACCGAGCACCGCACCGAGCAACCGCAGCAGCGTCGCCGCTGCAGCGCGCGGAGATACCGCGAGCGGCGGCGCTGGGAGCATCGCGGAGAGCCCCCCCGCGATCAGCGAGGCTTCCCCAGCCGGGACACACGCCAGCCAGCCTGGGAGGTTCCACGAGACCCCCGCCCGGCCCAGCAACGCTCCTACAGCCGGGGCAGACACCAGGCAGCCTGGCAGCAGCAGCGCGGAGATCCCCGCCCACGCGAGCCGCGTCCCTACAGCGGAGAGATGCGGCAGCCGCGCCGAGACCAGCAAGACCACGCCCCCCACAGCTCCGGATCCAGTCTGATGACCCGGACTTCACACCCAAAGTCCGGATCATCCACAACCTGATCCGAGCCTATCACCACCTCAACAATGTGTCCAGCGCGACCCCTCCGCCCACCATCGCCAAGACCACCCGCTTCTTAAAGGGTCTCATCAAGCCCGCCTCCCCCACCGAGGAGACCATGGTCCGACTGGAGGGGAACGCCAAGATCTGGGAGCACGAGGCCCTCAGCATCCTGCAGAGCCACTATGAGCAGATCCTCAACGACTCTGTCCTCCAGCTGTCCACCTTCCCCGTCCCAGACTGGAGGGGGCCCCTGGAGGTCTCCAAGACTTGGGCCAGGAGGAACCTCGGCCGCCGGCTGAAAGCAGAGTCCCTGCGGCAGGCCGAGGCCCTCCTCGCCGCCAACCTCACCCCCCAGCAGCCCCCGCCCCCAACCACGGCGTCCTTACCTGCTCCAGCAGCGTCCACTCCTGCTGCTCCGTCTCCTCCTGGTCCAGCGGCGTCCTCAGCTCCAGCGTCCTCATCTGGTCCAGCAGCGTCCGGGTCTGGTCCAGCAGCGTCCTCAGCTCCGACTGCATCGCTCCCTCCTGGTCCAGCAACGTCCCCGGCTCCAGCGTCCTCATCTGGTCCAGCAGCGTCCCCGTCTAGTCCAGCAGCGTCCCCGTCTGGTCCAGCAGCGTCCCCGTCTGGTCCAGCAACGTCCTCAGCTCCAGCGTCCTCATCTGGTCCAGCAGCGTCCCCGTCTGGTCCAGCAGCGTCCCCGTCTGGTCCAGCAGCGTCCTCAGCTCCGACTGCATCGCTCCCTCCTGGTCCAGCAACGTCCTCAGCTCCAGCGTCCTCATCTGGTCCAGCAGCGTCCGGGTCTGGTCCAGCAGCGTCCTCAGCTCCGACTGCATCGCTCCCTCCTGGTCCAGCAACGTCCTCAGCTCCAGCGTCCTCATCTGGTCCAGCAGCGTCCGGGTCTGGTCCAGCAGCGTCCTCAGCTCCGACTGCATCGCTCCCTCCTGGTCCAGCAACGTCCTCAGCTCCAGCGTCCTCGCCTGGTCCAGCGACGTCCCCTCCTGCTGCGGCCCGGAGCTCCACCATACAGGCCCAGGTCCACGCCGTCCCACACGTCCAACCAGAGGACATCTTGATCCCCCCAGAGCCCCTGTCCACCATCCCCGCCCCCCCTCCCCCACAGAGAGAGCAGGATGATGATGACGACGACTACCCCGCCTCTCAGTGTGACGACAACGAGGCGGAGTGGCACAGTGCTGCTGAGGATGAGGAGGATGATGATGAGGATGCCCCCTCATCCCGCACCCCTCCTCCTCCTCCTCCTCCTCCTCCTCCTCCTCCCCCCACGCCCAACCCAGAAATCCCAGCAGACCCCAGACCCCAGAGGACGCCCAGGGAACGTGCCGTTTCCACGGCAACCGCCTCCACAGCCCCTCCCGCCCACCGGTCCAACACCGCCGTGTCCATAGAGGACATCATCCTGGAGGAGCTGTCCCAGGGGGAGGTGCTGTCTCAGGGGGACAGGTCCCGCACCCCCTCGACCTACACCATCCGCCTGACCCCGGCCGCCCGCCCCTCCAGGCTCACACCCATCTCCAGGTCGGAGCCTGCACCGGCCTCAACCCCCCAGCCCGACGTCACCTCCATCACCTGGTCCCCCGCTGATCCCACCAGAGTCTCCGGCACCATGGAGGACTTCCTCAGGCTCATGCGCCCCCAGCCCGGCCCCCCACCCAGCACTCCCACCCGCAGACCCACCAAGCACCTCCGCAGCAACAGGAAGCTGAAGGACTGGGTCCTGTGCGTCAGGAAGAAGGTGCTCATCGTCGGGGACTCCAACGTGGGCCGCTTCCCCCGTTCAAGCACCCCGACCTGCAGGTGGACAGCTACCCGGGGGCCACCTTCCGCCACGCCGAGGTCCTGCTGCAAAACGCCACCGGCTCCGCCGAAGTAGACACGCTGATCCTGTCCTTCGGCATTAACAGCAGGACCCAGAAGACCCGGGAGACCACCATCCGCCAGCTGCAGGCCGCGCTGCGGGCCGCCAGGAACCGCTTCCCCGACGCCACCGTCCTGGTCCCTGAACTCAACTTTGCCCCGTCCCTGCCCCTGAGGGACAAGCAGAACCTGCACACACTCAACACCCACATCCTCACCAACTGCTCCTTCATCCCCCGCCTGCCCCCCAGGGACTTCAGGACTGAGGTCGACCGGATCCACTGGACCCACGCCACGGCAACCAGCATGTTGCAGCACTGGATGGGCCAGGTAAACTGCCAGTCCCCGTGAGCCTGGAGATCCAGGAGGGGTTTGAAAATGTCATGGTTATTGCTAAAAATGCTAATCTGAGTTTTGCAGAGCTCTCCCTGCTTAATAAAGGTCTGAATTTTATTCCAACGAGAGGTAATAATCGTAACATTTGTATGCAATCCAGGCTGGACATCCAGAACTACCACAGGAGGCTGAAGCTTGTCACTTATTACGGAGACCAGGAGGCCCTAACCAGGCAGCCTTTCACCAGCAGCTCCAGCTGGACTCCACCCGATGCTAAAATGCCCCCCCACATATTGGAATTGACCAAATTAGATTTAAATTACTTCCACGACAAGTTTCAGCCTCTTCGAACCCAGTCCAACCTGTCACCTGAGGAGAACCGAGCCCTGAACGAATTGAAGAACAAACCAGAAATTATTATTAAGCCAGCAGACAAGGGAAGTATCGTTGTGGTGATGGACAGAGACCAGTATCTCTGGGAAGGCTACAAACAGCTGAGGAATAAAACATATTATAAGAAATTAGACAGACCCATATATTTAGATACACACAAATTAATTATACCCATATTTCAGAAATTATATGAAAAGAAATTTATCAATGCCAAGCAGCGCAATTATTTAATAGGAGATTCAGAACCCAGACCCAGACAATTTTACCTACTCCCTAAAATTCATAAAGAACCTCAGAACTGGAGTAAGCCTTTCCAGATCCCGCCTGGACGCCCTATTGTCTCTGATTGCAGCAGCGAGACCTACAGATCCGCTGAATTTATTGATTATTATATAAATCCCCTAGCCAATAAACATAGTAGTTACATTAAAGATACATATGATTTCATAAATAAAATTAAATCCATTAAAATCCCAGTAAATTCTATGCTGTTCACTATAGATGTGGACAGCTTATACACCAATATTGACATAAATGAGGGCGTCCAGGCCATTAAAAACATTTTCCAAAAATATTATAACAAAAATAGACCAGACAAAGAATTAATACAATTATTAGAAATCAATTTGACCAGAAACGACTTTGAATTCAATGGTGAATTCTTCCTGCAAATAAAAGGAACTGCTATGGGCAAGAAATTTGCACCTGCCTATGCAGATATCTTCATGGCTGAGTGGGAGACACTTGCACTGGAGAAATGTCCTAAAAAACCACTACATTACTATAGGTACTTAGATGACATCTGGGGTGTCTGGACCCACTCGGAGGAGGATTTCAACACATTTTTAAACACACTCAATGAACACAATCCCTCCATAAAATTAAAGGCCACAACAAACACACATTCGGTCAATTTTCTAGACACCACCACATTCAAAGGAGCACAATTCACCTCACACAACAAATTGGACATCAAGGTTTATTTTAAAGACACAGACACACACGCACTACTACACAAGACCAGCTTCCACCCCAAACACACCTTTAAGGGTCTGGTAAAATCCCAGCTGCTGAGATTCCACAGGATCTGTACCCAGCCTGAGGACTTTAAGCATGCTTGCAAGACACTCTTCTCAGCGCTGTCCAACAGGGGGTACTCCAGGACCTTCCTCCGCTCCTCCTTCAGGACATTTCTCCAGTGCAAACCCATCCAGCTGTCCACCGCTCTCCCTCTGGTCACCACCTACTCTCCTTCCACTGTCCTGCTGGTGAACAAGTTAAAAAGCAACTTTGAAAGAATAATGAAGGATAAACAGCATGATCTTAGAATAATAGCAGCTTTTAGGAAAAACAAGAACATTAAAGATTATTTAATTAGGGCAAAGGTTAAACCTCAGGCCAGGCTGACCTCTTGCCCCACTACCAATAATAATGATCCTAAAAAATATTTCAAACAAATTAATTACATATCTAATTCGCTTACCAACACAGTTTTCAGGATCCCCACCCGTGGCTCGGTCTCCTCCCGTAATTGTGTTTATGTTATTGTTTGTAAAGTGTGTGGTCTTAAATATGTGGGAGAGACGGAGCGAACCATCCACCTCCGCTTCCAGGGCCACAGACAAAAAATCACTCGGCAACAGAACACTCACCTGCATGTGGTCCAGCACTTTATCCTCCACGGCTGGGGTGCAGTCCAGGTCTCGGTCCTGGAGAGCAACCCGTCCTGGACTGCGCCCCAGAGGAAGAGAGCTGAAAGAGAGTGGATAAGCAGGTTAGCCACAGCACATCCGCAGGGCCTCAACGAGAGGATGCCGGCCCGTCCCTGATGCTAACCTGTACAGTCCCCTATAATTAGTCCCTACAATTTCCCCAATGTCCACACCCATTTTTCCGGCATCTCCAGAATCAGATTTATTTACACCCAACCCAGAATATTTTCCCTAAACCTAAGACCCCCAATCCCTATGCCTAAACCTAATTGTGGTTCCCTGATGTTTGTCTATACTTACCTTCCCTGCTGTAACAGCACCATGTTTGTTTTTCTTTGTGTTGGGGCTGGGGGGTGGGGGGGCGGGGGTCCGGGCCCTGCTCGGGACGGGGCGATGCTGTGATGGAGTGTGCACTTGACTGCGCCATCCCTTCGGGATGGCACAGTCCAAAAACTTGGATGTTCTAACCCCTAACCCCTAACCCTAACCCCTAACCCTAACCCCTAACCCTAACCCCTAACCCTACTCCTAACCCTAACCCCTAAAGTATTCACCTTAAGACCATAAGATCACAGGTTCAACTCCACCAGCAGACAATTTTTTTTTTTCTTTTTTTTTTTTTTTTTTCCTCCCTCTTTCTCTGTCTGTCCCAACCACCTCTGCTTGGGGATCAAACCCTGGTCCCCCATATGTTAAGACCCATCCTCCCACTGCCCTCCACCTACAGCACAGCAGGCCAGTGCCAATTTTAACCTAACCCGAACCCTGAACCCCAACCCCAACCCCAACCCCTAACCCCTAACCCCATCACCACATCGCCAACCATTGGACACTGGATCTGCCCGGGAATTGATCACCCCGTGGAGCTTGCCACAGGGAGAGGGAGTATGGTGATGAAAAGGCCGAAACTCCCGCTACTATCCCTGTGGTTCACCACTGACGAGAGATCCAGAAATTGAAAACTTAACAGCAGATACTCAGTAGGGAGTGAATAACTTGTATATCCAATCCCTATTGCAGCAAACCTAAACTAGACACCAAAAGAAGACCAGATAGAGATAGGGGCTTCTCGCTCTCTCAATAAACACGATCCTCCTGGCAGCCCTTCTTCGCTTCAACTAGAATATTACATCCGCGTCCTTGAACCCATGGAGGGCATACACTGAGAAATTCAGAAAGAAATCATTCATTTATTTACAACCCAGACAGATGGAGAAATTCAGAAAATTCCGTTGGGAACTTCATACAATACAGCTAACATGTCAGGACATTCAAGATAGACAAATCCCTCCATTAACACAGATCTCAAAAGGTATTGGTTGATATGGACTGGGGAGTTACGAGTGACGTGCGCCGGCCAGTGCCTTACCTTTGGGTCTCCATTCAACCGCCCAGTCGACGGATGAAGCGGGGAGGCCCATCGAGACAGATTCAAAAACCCTAACCCTAACCCCTAACCCCTAACCCCTAACCCCCTAACCCCCTCCCCCTCGCCTAAACCTAATTCCCCCTCCTTATACCCCGAACCCTCCCATCTCCCTAACCCTAACAACTCTCCCCCTTACCTCAACCTAATCCTCCTTCCCCATACCCCCCACCCTCCCCTTTCCCCAAACCTTACTCCTCCTCCCCCTACCCGAACCAGGGTCTGTATCCCATTCCCCCCTTACCCAACCTTGAACCTCCCCTTCACCCCCCACCCCCCTTTTCCTCTTACCCCCATCACTCACACCCCACCCGCTCACACTCCATCACACACTACAGACACCCCCCCTCACAGACCAACTCCACCCCCACCTACCCGTCTCATTCCATTCATATCAACCTTCTCCCGCCATGCAGTTCATTTACATCACAAAATAAAAAATAACTTTTCACAGTTTCAGATCCATCACCCAGCCTTTTCAAACACTAGATCCATCTCCGCCTATAGAAAACATAAGAACCTCCAAAACATACTTGTCAGATCCCTTTTCTCAGATAATAGACCTCCTCCATCTCTTCCACACAGCCACCATTATCACGCCAAAAAATTCATCCACAATCCATACACCAACAATAAATACCCCATTCTAGGTTCTATGTCCATTCTCACCTCAAACACAGTATATGTCATTTCCTGTACACACTGCAAAAAACTTTACATCGGAGAAACCAAACATTCCATTCACACACGACTCTCACAACATCTATACAACATTGGGAAAGGTCGTCTGAACACCCATTTGGTTCAACATTTTCAAACGCACCCCCCCACTCACCTTTCCATAGCCGGTCTGGAACATGATGACCATTGGTCGGACGGACAGAGGAAGAGGGCCGAGAGGATCTGGATCCACAGGCTGGGGACGGCCGCGCCGGGGGGACTCAATGATGAATAATCTTGACGAACCCTTGCGCGGCCGGCCCCGGTCATGGCCAGGTCCTCCCCCCTTCCCCTTTTTAAATTCCCCCCCCCTTTTTTTTCCTTTTTTTCTATTTTTTTTATTTATCAATTCATTTTTTTTCCACATTATTAATTCCTCTCACTTAGTTCAGCTCCAGGTCCAATGGCTCACCCTGCTAAAACACTCACTATGCAATCATAAGGTCTCAGGTTCAAGTCCAGATCAATCCACCCAGTCATCCTCATAGCACACCATCTACAACTGTTTACCACCTTCACCCATACAGTTTACCCAAACCCCCCCCTCCCCCATCACTTCTTCCTTCCCCCAACTATTTTAGCACTTTTTGTTTTGGGATATATGGGCTGGGCAATTTTGTATCATTTTGTTTTTGATTTACTAACCGGTTTTTTGTTTCTAACCACTTTTGTAGCACTTCACTTCAGCACTTATTTCTAACACTACTAACACCCAAAATTGCCCCTCCCACTGCCCCCAACACACCGTCCTACCCCCTCCCCTTCTTCTCCTTCAATCCCCTATAAACTATCTCCCTAACATTCCATATAGCTCAACCAGTAAAGTATTCACCTTAAGACCATAAGATCACAGGTTCAACTCCACCAGCAGACAATTTTTTTTTTCTTTTTTTTTTTTTTTTTTTTCTTCCTTCTTTTTTTTTTTTCCCCCCCCACTCCTTGTGGGTTAAAACCCCTGTCCCCCTATATAATAAGCCCCATCCCCCCTCCCTCCTCCCCCCGCACAGCAGGGCAGGGCCGTCTTTCCTCCCACCCCCACCCCGCACCCCCCCCCCCCCCCCCCCCCCCCCCCCCCCCCCCCCCCCCCCCCTCCCCAGCAGTTGTGGGATGTTGTGTCTGCGGGGGATTGGACCCCCGTGGAGCTTGCCACAGGGAGAGGGAGTATGGTGATGAAAAGGCCGAAACTCCCGCTACTATCCCTGTGGTTCACCACTGACGAGAGATCCAGAAATTGAAAACTTAACAGCAGATACTCAGTAGGGAGTGAATAACTTGTATATCCAATCCCTATTGCAGCAAACCTAAACTAGACACCAAAAGAAGACCAGATAGAGATAGGGGCTTCTCGCTCTCTCAATAAACACGATCCTCCTGGCAGCCCTTCTTCGCTTCAACTAGAATATTACATCCGCGTCCTTGAACCCATGGAGGGCATACACTGAGAAATTCAGAAAGAAATCATTCATTTATTTACAACCCAGACAGATGGAGAAATTCAGAAAATTCCGTTGGGAACTTCATACAATACAGCTAACATGTCAGGACATTCAAGATAGACAAATCCCTCCATTAACACAGATCTCAAAAGGTATTGGTTGATATGGACTGGGGAGTTACGAGTGACGTGCGCCGGCCAGTGCCTTACCTTTGGGTCTCCATTCAACCGCCCAGTCGACGGATGAAGCGGGGAGGCCCATCGAGACAGATTCAAAAACCCTAACCCAGCCCGTGCCTTCGGAAGAACGTACTCTCCCAAAAACCAGGTATATCACCTACCTAAACCATTCAATAATCCAGAATTTACCACACTTCCACCCTTCTCTCCTGTCTTCCCTCATTCCATGAGGGAGAGAGGGAGGTAGAGTGTACAGCCCGGTCCGGCGGGGGAGATGCCAGCCCGGAAAAGGCTCCTCTCCCTGGCTCTGCCTCCCTCGTCCTCTCTTCTCTCTGCTTTCCTTTAAATAGCTACGGACCCTTGTTTCTCAGAGCAGACAAGCTCGAACTCGGGGAGACACCCTCGCCTCAACAAACCTAGATTACAGGTAATCTACCAGCAAAACGCGATAGAAACTGCACCCCCATAAAACAGCTAAGGGTCCTTGTTTTTCAGAGCAGACAAGCTTGAACTCAGGGAGACATCCTCGCCTCAACAAACCTAGATCACAGGTAATCTACCAGCAAAACACGATATAAAACAGCTATGGATCCTTGCCTTTCAGAGCAGACATGCTCGAACTAAAAAGAGACATCCTCGCCTCAACAAACCTAGATCACAGGTAATCTGCCAGCAAAACGCGATAGAAATCTCACACCCCTATAAAACAGTTATGGATCCTTGTTTCTCAGAGCAGACATGCTTGAACCTCCAATCAAAAGCCTCGTTGTTATTATCATCATCTCCAAATTTGACACCTCTAGCCCCATCAGTGGTTAATCTAGGCTCCATCCTCTTTCGCCCAATCAAATTGCAGCGTTTGACCTTAGGCAAAACCATTAATAGACCTATTAACTAATCTCCAAATTTCACAGCTCTAAACATAACCAAACCAATTTTATAGCCGAATAACAAATATTACCCATCATGCAGCACTATTAACTGTAATCCGCTCAATTTCATCATTTTAACTGCCAACACCGGAAGAACCAAGGCATATGGGACATCAAAACGATCAGAAAAACTCCTTCTCTTCAGTAAACCAGGTGGTTTTAACAAAGGATAAAACCAGTGAAAGTTCCTACTTGTGCACCATGACTTAAAAGCTGTCTCCAGCAGTGACCTACCCGAGCCTCCATCTAAATGATGAAAGAAAACAGGTCCTTAAAGCGCCATCGCGGGGTAAGTTTGCTTCACATATCCACACCATTCAGCTGCTGAATTTGACAGGATCCTGGGGTTGTGCGGTGTATGGAACACAGGGCCTGCTTTCGGCTGCCCCCTCCCGGTGCCTGAGCCTGGGTGGGGGTGGGCTGGAGGCCGGGAACCCCTGGCACAATCCCAGATTCTATTCGCTTTAAACCATAGCCATTCCTGGCCCTTTTTACTAATCCTGATGCTCACGTCGTTATTAATTATTATTAATTGTTGTTAATCTCGTTCAACTCTTGCACTCTTTAAACAGCTCCTTTTAATTCTTATCTTAATTTTAATCTGATCAACTCACCCAGTATTTTTTAATCCTAAACCTAACCACCAATTTTTAATGCCTATACAGCCATACCTTTTTTAATAATTCCGATCCTCAAGTTATTATCAATTACTGTTATTTTAACTCAATTCTGGCACTCTTTAAACAGCTACTTTTAATCTGATCAATTTACCCAGTATTTTTAATCCTAAACCTAACCACGATTCCTAATGCCTACTCAGCCATACCTGAACTTTTCTTAATAATCCTGATCCTCGCGTTATTATCAATTATTGTCAAATATTGTTATTTTAACTCAACTCTGGCACTCTTTAAACGGCTGCTTTCAATCTGATCAACTTACCCAGTATTCTTAATCCTAAAACCTAACCTAACTGATTCTTAACGCCTACTCCTAATACCCGATTAACTTAATAGATGGTGCTCTCTTAGATCTTATCAGCTTGCCTTTTTTACATACTAAACACTATTACTGCTAAATCCTAAAATCTGCCAGTTTCTGTTTTCAAAGCCCGAGATGGTTGATTAAATTACTCTTCAACTCAGATATCTGACCTGTAAATGCAGTTCTAAAGCTAACCATTCATTCCCTAATGATCAATATCCCCTTCATTATTTCGGACCGCCTTTTATCTCTCTGGTTAGACCAACCTTCAGCACTTTAACTTCCCAAAATCCATTAACTGGACAACTTTAAAACCAAAACAGGGCTGGAAGTCAGGTCGCCTGGCACAATCCCGGATTCTATTTGCTTTTAAACAATAGTACGGCCATGCTTGACCTTTTTTAATAATTCTGATGCTCGCGCCGTCATTAATTATTGTTCATTTAACTCAACTTGCAGTCTCTAAACCGCTCCTTTTGATCTTATCAACTTACCCAGTGTTTTTAATCCTAAACCTAACCACCGATTCTTAATGCCTAATACTAACAACGGGCAATTACTTATGAAATGATGGTTCTCGAATCTTATCAACTTGCCCACTTTTTCAATCCTAAACCTAACCAGGAATTACTAACGCCTAATAACACCTAATAATGAGCCGTTTTTATCTCCAAAGCCCAATGGAATGGGTTAAATTACTCTTTAACTTGCAGATTATTTTGGACCGCCTTTTATCTCTCTGGTTAAGACGGTCCTTCAGCACCTTAACTTCCCTAAATCCATTAACTGGAACACTTTAAAACCGAAACAGGGACAGAGTCAGCCAGGACTAAAAGACATCACCACATCGCCAACCATTGGACACTGGATCTGCCCGGGAATTGATCACCCCGTGGAGCTTGCCACAGGGAGAGGGAGTATGGTGATGAAAAGGCCGAAACTCCCGCTACTATCCCTGTGGTTCACCACTGACGAGAGATCCAGAAATTGAAAACTTAACAGCAGATACTCAGTAGGGAGTGAATAACTTGTATATCCAATCCCTATTGCAGCAAACCTAAACTAGACACCAAAAGAAGACCAGATAGAGATAGGGGCTTCTCGCTCTCTCAATATTCACGATCCTCCTGGCAGCCCTTCTTCGCTTCAACTAGAATATTACATCCGCGTCCTTGAACCCATGGAGGGCATACACTGAGAAATTCAGAAAGAAATCATTCATTTATTTACAACCCAGACAGATGGAGAAATTCAGAAAATTCCGTTGGGAACTTCATACAATACAGCTAACATGTCAGGACATTCAAGATAGACAAATCCCTCCATTAACACAGATCTCAAAAGGTATTGGTTGATATGGACTGGGGAGTTACGAGTGACGTGCGCCGGCCAGTGCCTTACCTTTGGGTCTCCATTCAACCGCCCAGTCGACGGATGAAGCGGGGAGGCCCATCGAGACAGATTCAAAAACCCTAACCCTAACCCTAACCCTAACCCTAGACCTCCCTTGAGGAGAGCAAACAGCCAAATAGTGCAGCGATAAGGTATCCGTTCCCCACTCGGGGAAAGGCGGTTCGAATCCGTCACCAGTCCCTCTCCGACTCGCTCTAGTATGGTTAGAAAGCTACGGCTAGGTGGAGACAGGACGCCAGGAAAGAGGGAGTTGTTCGCAACTCCCTCTCTCTTTTATGCTACTGCTCTACTGTCATACTCTAATATACTCTACTGTAGAGACCATTCATCTCTATGGGAGAGCTTTCCATGCTAAGAACTCCCCTTTGTGAATGACACAGACTTGCCACCAGCTGGCACCACCCTTAACATGGGAGTCTATGGGGGGGACAATTGGCCATATCACCAACAACGCAACGTCACCATCATGCTTCGGGTGTCTATGGATTCGTCTCGGCGAGACCTTTCCGTAGATACCCAACATGTCCACTTGGGACACTCGGGGGACAAGATATGGACATGTCCAACTTGGGGGACAAGTGTGTCTCAGATGGTAGAAAATTGTCTGATCGGCGCTCATTTCATAGTCCCACCCCTCTACCACCTATAGAACTCGAGTTATTCACATATGTCCCCCGAGACATTCCCCCATTTGGCCTTTATACCTACCCCCTAACCCATAGACCCTGCTCTCTGCGCGATTTGCACCGTCACCTGCTGGTGCTATGGACCTCCAGACCTGTTCACTGCTGTCCAGGGAAGCCCCAGGACCTCTGACCTGGCTCTCCAGGTGGGCCCGGGTACCCAATCTTAAGCCTGAGCGCTATTAAAGCCAGCACGCTGATATAAAACCTAACCGCTACAGAAAACACCACATGTGTTGTGGACATTCGTATCTCGGGATGGGAAGGTCGCACAGAATCCTGCCTGGCACCATCGGAAAGCCCACCCTCACAATTGGGGGGGTGCATGTGGGTTTCATCCACCTGGCACCTTCCTGTCAAAAGATATCCAGCAAAAACCAGCTGCACCCGGGTGCACTCAGGTCAAAACTCCCTATCCTAACCCTAGTCTGTGGTAATTTAAAGGAAAGTGCTGGATAGTCAAAAAGAGGGGGTGCCAGAAATATAAACAGTGAAGCCTGAGGAAGACTAAACGAAGTCGAAACGTCGCGCAGAAAGCCAAGTTACAAAACAAATACGGCAAAGCACAAGACAAATTAGAGCCAAAATTATAAGAAAGAGGTCAGTCGAACGTCAGTCCCCGTCCTGTCAACACCTATTGTTTCAAGCCCCTGTGTCTCCAACCCCAATTGATTTTCATAATCAATATTTATTGGACCCGGTGTGGTCTCCTGGGGGCTGCCTTCCTGGATGGATTGGATTCGATGGACCGTGCATTCACCCCCACCAAACCTTTGGGGGGGTGCTTTCTTTCAAAACCCTAACCCTAAGAACTCCCCTTTGTGAATGACACAGACTTGCCACCAGCTGGCACCACCCTTAACATGGGAGTCTATGGGGGGGACAATTGGCCATATCCCCAACAACGCAACGTCACACCATCATGCTTCAGGTATCTATGGATTCGTCTCGGCGAGACCTTTCCGTAGATACCCAACATGTCCACTTGGGACACTCGGGGGACAAGATATGGACATGTCCAACTTGGGGGACAAGTGTGTCTCAGATGGTAGAAAATTGTCTGATCGGCGCTCATTTCATAGTCCCACCCCTCTACCACCTTTAGAACTCGAGTTATTCACATATGTCCCCCGAGACATTCCCCCATTTGGCCTTTATACCTAGCCCACGGGAGATATAAAATGGCTCTCATTTTTTAACCCTATGTCCTAGAGACATGGGACCTGGTCCATTGCACTCAGCGCCCCCACAAATGGGGGGGTAGGACAAGGTCCCATGTCCCTAGGACAATGTCCAATTTTGTCCCATTGGATAACATGGGAGGGACACATCTCGAGAACCGAGTGTCCTACCAATCTGGTTCAGGTGTCTATGGATAGGTCCCATACAGACCTGCTCGGTGACACCCAACATGTCCACTTGGGACACTCGGGAGACATGTTATGGGCATGTCCAACTTGGGGGGCAAGTGTGTCTCAGATGGTAGAAAGTTATCTGATCTGCGCTCATTTCATAGTCCCACCCCTCTTCGACCTTTAGAACTCCAGTTATTCCCATATGTCCCCTGAGACATTACCCTGTTTGGCCCCTATACCTAGAACATCATTGTAAAATACTTGTCTTTTGTTATGTTTGGACTGGATGGAGGAGTGGGTTGGGAGGTGGCAGTCCCTGGCCTGGGTGGGGTGATGCTAAGATGGAGTGTGCAGTCCAAAAACTTGGATGTTCTAACCCTTTAAGTAGACTTTTTAATACTTAAATTGGGCCAATTTAGTCCCAAGAAGTATACTTGTTAGTATACTGGTAGTACACTGATAGTGTACTGAAGGAATACTTCTTTTTTCATTTTGCTAAGGGCGGATCTGCAATTGTGCATCTGCGAGTATCTGTTTAAATAAATATCAAGAAATAAACCTGAGCAATGTGTCAGTCCATAAATCTGCATTGACTGACTGGTGACCCCTCACCTCAGCAGGTGATGGCTCTCAGACCCAGGTCCAAACTTCAGGGAGCAAACACTGCTTAGCTGCAGAGATGTAGCACCTCAGACCAGGCATGCAGCTCCAGCTGAACACTTAATCATCTGCAAACATGATCAAGCCAAACAGAGGCCTGCATCTGAACTCTCAATAACCATCTCCATTTTCTGATACCTAAGCTCAGCAGCACCTTCTCTCATTTTGCTCAGGCCATTCCAATCACACATGATGTCATAGATATATGCAAGCTTAAACTGTGGAACTTTAATTGCACACCTGCAAGTGTGAAATAGTAAACAAAGAAACCCAGACTATGCACCCTTCACTCAATCTTGGAAAATTCCAGTTCCTAACCATCTCACCCTGCTTTGACCTTTGACCTTTCACATGAGCATATATATTTTGGGCAAAAAAGCAACCATGTCTCAGCGGATGGGTTGAGGCTCAAATGGGTGGTACCAGTGGAGAGCCCACCACATGTTCTGGGGGTGTAAACAACACATCCATCTCACTATGACCCTCCTGGACAAAGTTATCCACATCTAAAGTTCTTGTCCCTGGGGGACAAAGCCCCATCGATCCACCATACCCTTTTAGAGGTGGAAATAGGAACAGAATGGCCAATTCACACAAGGGGAAAATAAACATTTACCCCCGCTGACAGAGGCTGGAAAACCTAACCCATCCTGGAAAGCAGAGTCCATAAAATTTTACATTGTAGCCCCTCAAACAAATTACAACAGCAAATTGACTAGGATATTTTTTTCTTTTATTCATAGTTTCATTCATTATTCCATAAATGACCTTGAATTTCACACACAATAAAATGAAAGGACAATACATGCAGACAGTATGCATAATACATTTTTATCCATCTCTATGCTGTTCAATCATGACTGATGTATTAAAAACAGATTTGTCTTACATTTAAAAATATTTTTCCTCTTGTCTCTTCACATACAAATATCACAGCCTGAACATTTGTAAACATACTTTATGGGGGTAAATGCTTCATATTTTGTGAACAATACTATGGAACGTCTATTTTCCAATCCATTCATTTCAGCCCTTTACAAAGATGAAGTAATAATTCTCCCACCATCATGTTCGTAACACTTCAGTGATGGGGCTTCTTGGACAATGGGGGTATCTATTTAACACTAAGTTGTGAGGTTCCCTGGCTTTAATTGCCACCAGTTTATCCACCAGTGAAGTGAACACTGGGCCTCATTGACCACTATGTTCTTACAAATATTATTAAATTTACTTATCATTTATTTGTTTTACGTACTACTTGTTGTTTATGAAAACCTTAAATCAGATTTATGAATGTTTTCACAGACGATAGAATTGTTTGGATATTTTCTCATACATTGGTAAATACCAATCTCTTGCTAAATGAAAGGCAAAACAGCTCGCTCTACTTTGCAGGTAAATGTCCAAAAAATGCCCATAAAAGGTCATGGGACATGCTTTGTGCAAATAGAGCTGTGAAAACAACAGGAAAAATAAAGATAAATGCATGAAAACATACAGCTAATGATAATACAGATAATGACACCTGATTTTCCGCATTTTAAAAGACTTAATTTGGTTTTAAAGAGTCAGACAATTAATTTCAAATCACAAAAAAATACTTTTAAGAACAAATTTGTTTATAAGAACAGTTGGTGAATGAGGCCACTTGGATTGTGGGCAGAGTATATTGGTTGGATGAAGCTGGAGAAGCTGGAGACAACTCCATACATGCAGACAGAGAAAATGGAAGTCAGAAAGAAAGAATTGGTTAAAATTATGAGTGGCACCTTTTTCAGAGACGGATGTGACCAACATACAGTCATTCCATACTAATCACAAAGACAAAAAGTTTAGGCAACACATTATCCTGAGATATAGTGTTTTCATACTTGATACTTTACCACATATGCTGGCATTTACTTTCACTCAATGAAAGCCCTTGAACTGAGAATAAAAGTTAACAGGATCCTTTTGAGTGCAAACCACATTACCCAACATGTTTCAAACTGTGTCCAACAAATACAGTCTCCTGTGGGACGTTAGAGAAATACTGAAATACTCTGACTCTCCTACGAAGTACAAATTTGGGGACATGAAGTCAAACACAAAATGAGGTTATTGGTTCTTTAATCAATGTTTATATTCTGTCTTGGCATTCTGAAAATGTATTACTTTGGAAATAATACAGTTCTTTCATGGCCAGTATTCATTGTTTATCTGTTGTATATTTTGACACATAGTTTTGTCTTTGTGTGTGGTCTTCTGTCTTAACTATGAACAATATTGTGAATTATCTGGGTTTTGGACTCCTTGACTGTCACTGTCATACACACTAAGTTCCTGGACTTTACACTATGAGCTTTATGTTGTAAATATAAAATTTGGTACTTGTGGCATTCAAGCCCAGGTGGAACAGCAGCCATCTACCAGCCAGGTAAGTGGATTGATTCCTGGCTTCCCAGATATGCCAATGTCCTTGGGCAAGGCAATGCATTATGTGATAGATGACCACTTCTGTGCTGCATTAGTGTACATGTGATTGGAGGACATTTCCATGTGATGTGAAAGTAATGTCAGACAAGCTATCTGCAAATTTGATCCATTTAACATTTGTTAATATTATTCTTAATATTATGTCAGGGTGTGGAAGGTTTCTGCTTGTTTTCTCACATTTTTTTTATTTCAGTATTTTATTATGCCTTGTTCCTTGATAAAGATCTCTACACATAAGCCTTAATTAAGAAGTTTGACTAATCATAAACAAGAAAAAAAGGAAAGGTATTTCTGCAAAATTACAGTCATACTTATTGTCAATGTCTTAACATTTAACATTACTTGACTGAGAATTGTTGTCTATTAAATCACTGTGGTTTTAACTCTTTTACTCATTAAGCTCTACGTCCTCAGACTTAAAAGCTTTTTCTGAGCACTGGACTTGACTCTGATTTGTATAGAATTTAGTTAAATGTCAAAAAAAGGCGGTATAATGGTGGAAGTGACAGTGGAGGGAATGAGTCATGTTATCCAAAAAAGGAGAGAAACATGGTTGACATTCATTTTTTCATTAGTTTCTGTCGATCTAAGAACTTCTGTCTTCTGTCAACTGGAATCTCATCAAGACTGATGCCGTGATTACTGGCCCTGAGAGACAGACAGGTGGAGACAGAGAGACAGGTGGAGACAGATGGACGGATGGAGGAAGATGGACAGGTGAGGACATAGCAACTTGCATCTAGTGAACAGATAAAACAGTTTCCGGGATTAAGTTTTGTTTCAGATTTGCTGAACTTTGAATCCTACATGAAAGAAATCCTTGAAAGGTAGATTCTGGGGTCGTCACCCCCCCAAAAATAAATGCTATACTTGTGAGAGTTACATTGAATCGAGAATAGAGGCCCAAATCTGCATCAATCCGCGCCTTTGGGCCTCTATTCTCGTGTGGTTTGCAACTCCCTCTCCATCTATCTGTAATTTACTTGTTCTCTTTGTTTAGGTGTGTTAGGGACGTTTCTGGGTGGACATTTCTGTATGTCGCCAACCAATGACAGAGCTAAGGGCATGACGCTGTGTGGGGATAAGGCCATGATTGGACGCCAGTCACTCGAACTCGCGAAGGAAAAATAAAGGTGGATGCAGCAAATAAAAGGAAGTACTCTGAAGTGAAAAGAGCTTTTGATAGTGCATATTGGAAAACCAGGGTGAATATTTGTTTGGCTTTCACCTGTTTCTGAGCTCTGAAGGAGATGCTGGAAGCTGAAAAGGCTGAAGACCGATGCAGATGTTAGCCTGAGGAGGGGGCACTCAGTTTGAATACTGTTTACAAACAAAAACAGGCTGGAACTCCGGACGCTACCTTTAAGTCACACATGTTAATCTGAACACAAATGTTATAAGTTGTTACTTCACTCAGTTTGGGATGAAGCCTGGCAGCAGTTCACCTAAAAACACATGATGACATCACTAAACCAGCCAACTATCAGATGAAGGACATCTCAAATAATAGATCTGAAGTCTCAGAAGGACCTGGAAAACAAGTCCATCATTCATCTCCAGTCGCCTGATTATTGTTGCAGGGTCTTTTATGGAAAAACCGAAAAACCAGTTAGACACCTGCAGCTCATTCTGAATCTGCTGCTCCAGGTCTCTCTAAGACCAGAAACCTGGCCCACATCAGTCCAGTTCTGAGGTCTTAACACTGCCTGTCTGTACATAGAGAATAGACTTTAAAAACCTGTTGCTGGTCTATAAAGCTCTGAATGGTTCAGGACCTCCTGACCCAGTATGATGCTACCAGATTCCTCAGGTCATCTGGATCTGGTCTTTTTCAGTTCCCAGGGTCAGAACCAGACCCGGAGAAGCTGTGTTCAGCTTTTATGCTTCACATGTCTGAAACAAACTCCCAGGACTCCCTTGGAAAAGAGGTTTTTAATCTCAATAGGACTTTCCTGGTAGAATAAAGGTTAAATAAAAAAAAGAAAGCCTCAGCTTAGCTGAAACACTGCTTATTTACTTTGAGGTTAAAGACCCACCTGTTCTCAGCTGGCAGTTTTATTCAGGAGTTCAGATCTGCATGGCCTCTTTTTAAAAACAATAAATCGTGCCTTTTTCTTCAACATTTTAATGTCTTCTGCACAGCGCTGTAATGCTTTTATGTTTTATGTAAAGCACTTTGAATAGTTTTTTTTGTGTGAAATGTGCCATACAGTATTTGTCTTGTGTCTCCTATGACTAGAAAGTGAACCCTCATGGTTGGCTTGCAGTATGAAAGTAACCAGACCTGTGTTTCCTCGACCTCATCTCAGACAGGCTCTGTTCCTGCACCTTCCACAGTTTTTGTATAATTATTATTCCCATCATCTATACATTTAGGCTCTTACCCTCCAATGAGGTCTGGAGGAATAGGAAGAGGTTTGTCAAAACCATCTCGACCCATCAGCCAGTATGTGTCCTCTGTGCCCTTCACCTATGATAGAAACAGAGTCAGAGTCTGGACCTGAAAGGTGGGGTTAGGATTAAACTGGTTTTGAGGGTACCTGTGCCTTCCTGGTCTCGATGAGGTAGCCCACCTTGAGACTGGTCAGGACTTTGACCGTTTGCAGACTGATGTGGATCCTATAAGCTGAAAACCACAAACGCAAAGGCAAACCAACACAAATATCAGTTACCAACCTTTGCAAATGCTGACAGGAGAAGTCTTTAGCTCACTCAGAACTAGCCAGCAATTCACTCTTGTAAAACTTACTAGTTTCCCTCTGAATCACTAGCTTCTCTTGCTTCCCTGTTACATTTCTCCTTTCCTTAGCTAGCTTATTGTCTTGAATTGCTTTATATGAACACAGTTATCTTAAATCGGAATAATGTGGACCATATAAGGATTTGTCTCAGTTGGAATCTAATTGGACTATAAAGAACTGGATTAAATGGGCTATATGCCCGGCTCCACTACTTCCTGAATTTCAGACAGCACCTTTGCTTCCTGTCTGTTGTGACTGGACGAACTGATTAACCCAGGTGTGTCTGACCTCAGTAACTGGCCAGACACACCTGGAGTAATTAGTTTGTCCAGTAATGAAAGACAGGAAGCAAAGGTGCTGTCTGAAGTTCAGGAAGTAGTGGAGCCGGGCATATAGCCCATTGGAATGTATCTATACATGTACTGAGTGTGTTGTGAGGTAGTGCTGACCAAATGAAGCTAAACTGATTTGAATTTAATCTTATTTTACATACGCAGGCCACTGGACTCCATGTATGAGGCTAAGGTCACTGTATCGCCAAACAGACAGTACCTCGGCATAGTGAGACCCACCACACCTGCAACCACAGCACCTAAAAACGAACAAGTTTTCAGCATTTTCTTCTGGTTTTTTAACATCATACGTAAGAACAAACGAAGTTGTGATTGTGAATGTGATGTACCTGAATGCAGCCCAATACGTATTTTGACTTTGATCTCAGGCATGTGTTTGATCTTAAAAGCTCCTATCGAATGCAGGATGTCCAAAGACATGTTGGAGACTTCCGCTGCATGTCGATTCCCATTTCTGTTGGGAACACCTGAAGCCACCATGTAAGCATCTCCAATAGTTTCCACCTGTACAAAGAATACTACATTTACTACACATATCTGGTAAGGGACTGGTTAGTAGCTAGTGAGTGAATGGGTAGTAGTTGGTGACTGACTGGTCAGTAGCTGGTAAATAATTGTTCAGTAGCTGGTAAGTGATTGGTCAGTAGCTGGTCAGTGACTGGTCAGTAGCTGGTAAATGACTGGTCAGTAGCTGATAAGCAACTGGTCAGTAGCTGGTGAGTGAATGATTAGCAGCTGGTGAGTGCTCAGTAGCTAGTGAGTGAATGGTCAGTTGCTGATAAGTAACTGGTCAGTCGCTGGTGAGTGAATGATTGGTAGCTGATGACTGACTCATTATTAGCTGGTGAGTGGCTGGTCAGTAGCTAGTGAGTGAATGGTTAGTAGCTTGTTAGTGACTGTTAAGTTGATGGGGACTGGTCAGTAGCTGGTGAGTTAGTGGTTAGTAGCTGGTAAGCAGTGATGGGAATAACGGCGTTAGAAATAAACAGCATTACTAACGGCACTACTTTTTCAGTAGCAGGCTAATCTAACTAATTACTAAGTCTATCATCACAATGCCGTTACCGTTATTGGCCTTCACTGACAGCATGTTAATATTGTGACTTGTGAGATTAATTTTTGTTCCTAGTGAACAGAAGTTTCACATTTGTTGGGACTATACAGTGCTGATGCTCTCGCGGAGAGGAGGCGGAGTGATACGCAAATACCTGGAGACACTCGCCCATACACTAAGCAGTAACCTGCGGTCTCAAGGGCTGTAGACACGTGCCTCCTCAACATAAAGATTGATTTAATAGATTAAATGAGATCGATTTAAAATTACATCTAAGGGAACATTAAAAAGTTCACTAGCAAGGACCACGCCACAACAAAAGGAGTGATAATGACGATGATAATGATGATGACGGATTGATTGATTGAAAGAAAGAATGAGATATGATGATGAGCCGGAGGAAGACCTAGGGTGGGGGTGTAGTCTTTCGGTAGTGAGTCCAGCTTAGGGAACCCCCCCCCCCCCCCGACTCAGATGGAACCTGAAAGAAGAGAAGGAAGCAGACAAGGAACAAGAATGGTGGAGACGGTCAGATGATGGGAAAGAACTAGGACAGCAGGAAGGAGAAGGGAAGCAGAGAAGAGGGGGGCAAAGGCCAGGGAGGGGCAGCAGATGGAGAAAGGCCTAACGAAGCAGGCGGACGAGGCAAAAGGGAAGGTAGAGGAGATGCAACGAGAGGAAAGGGAGGGGAAGGGAGGGTCGCTGAGAGAACGAGAAACTGAGTTGATGAGGTGAGCGAGTATGGTTGAGGTGTGGTTGAGGCGTGGTCCTGCTCCTGAACCTATGTTAATGAATTAACCTCCTTTCACTAGCAAGGACTACGCCACAACATAAGGAGTGATGATGATGATGATAATGAAAATAATGGATTGATTGATTGATAGAAAGAAAGAATGAGATATGATGATGAGCCGGAGGAAGACCTAGTGTGGGGGTGTAGTCTTTTGGTAGTGAAGAATATACCAGAAAGGTAAGTGTGGATAGTGGAACAGAGAATTCTTTGGAAAGAGAAAATACAGGCAATGTAACTGTAAAGGGTTGTAATGTCAAACTGAGGGAAGCAAGCTAATAGAATGATACGTTTTGAAACTGTTTCAGCCGGTGAGGTAGGCTGAGAGTATGCCTGGAGCGAGACTGTCAAGGATGGCTTCACTTGAGGCAACAGACAGTGAATTGTGATCTTACTGAAGATGGTTGGTGAATGGAGGGACTGGAGTCTGGTGTTGGTCTGACTCGGAGCAAATACTTGTTAAGAGGCTCGGAATGTAGGCAGCTCTGAGGAGGAACTGGTGCTGTGCTGAGATCAAGACGAGTATGCGAATGGGCTGTACGATCGTAAGGGAACGGGACTGGCCTTGTAGGTGACACTGACTGCAGTGGAATCGTCAGAATGAATTAGGATTGACCTACAGGACCATTTATGACCCCAGAGAATGGCGGCTATAATGATGGGGTACTGCAGGTAAAGAGCACAAGACCGAAGTTGAATCGAAAAGTTTGAAGTCGGAGCCAATGCGCATGGCCTAAGCGAGATGGCCCATGAGGGCTGCCGTTGTGTGCATTCATCCACTAGCAGGTAGTTGGAGAGGAGACTCGAGATGTGCTTGACCTTTTCCAGAGGCAAGGAGGTCTGAAAGGAAAAGGAGTTGAGGGTGATACCCAAAGGAAAAGTAAGATGCCGGGCCACGAAGTCAGGCGATGGTCCCGGGAGCGGCATGCGAGACCCCGACAGCTGAGCAAAAGCAAAAGAAGGGTACAATAACAGCACCAAGTCAACATAGTGACCCGCCAAAACCAGGAGACAGGAGCCACCGGGATGCAGGGCAGAGACGGGTGGCTGGATGGGTGGCATGGCGGTAGCCAGCTGTGAGACCCAGGACAGCCAGAAGCCATTTGCACAAAAAAAGGGGCAGAAGCAGGGAGAGAGGTAGAGAGGGAACAAGGAAGGAAAGAGCCAGAAACGAAAGGAGGAGAGGGCAGAAAAGGCAGAAAGGGCAGAAAAACCAGAAAAGGCAGAAAGGGCTGGGGCCCCCGAAGAGGGCAGGAGGGGCACGGCTGTGGCCGCACCAGAATGCAAGGAGGAAAGGAAGAGGCCCCGGCGGAGCCGGCAGCCAAGAAAACATGAGGAATCAGAAGCTGAGAAGAAGCGAGAGCGGCCGTCGGTGGTGCCGGGACGGCCAGAGACGGAAGGGAGGAAAGGAAGGAAGAAATGAGCAGAGAAGGCTCTGCGAAAGACTGAGCAGAGGCGGAAGCGACACGTTGGCGTGTGCCAGACGGGACAGACGGAGGCTAATTGTGTGAGGGTGCCCCAGGAGATGGCAAGGGAGAACGGTGGAGCCGGGGAGAAAGGCAGGGCTGGTGCCCACGGCAGCCCAGTCGGGTGTGTGGCTGAGGGATGATCACGGGAGCAACCACCGTGACGGGGGCGTGAATAGACCGGGGAGAGCGGCCGTTGAAGCGGCTGAGAGCTGGAGAGGCTGGCTCAACGGATGCACTGTCAATTGAGGCAGTGAGAGCCAGAGTCCAGGAGACCATTGTGGGAGACCGTGCCAAGGGTCGTGCATTGCAGACCGTGAGAGACTTTGGCATGGAGGCGTGCCCTGGTTGGAGCAGGCAAAGGCCCAATAGGTCAGCAAGAGCAACCAAAGAACCGCTGGAGGGCCAGAGGAGACCAGCCGACAGAGGCACCGCTGAGGTGGCGAGCGCGGCCAAAAGGCCGTCAGAGAGGGCCGAGGATAGAGATGCAGCGAGCAGCCACCAGTCCTGGACTAAAGATGGCGGAGAGATGGCACGGGACACGGATAGAATCGGGAAGGTGGTGATCGGAGGGCTGCGCCGGCCGTGTCCATGGTAGAGGGCAGCATGTGGCCCAGTGTGAGAGAACGTGACGAGAAGCTGAGCGGCGGTTGGAGCGGGTGGAGGCCCTGATGGACTGATGAGAGCCACAGCTGAAGCGGCTATGGGCCGGATGAGACTGGTCCGACGGAGAGACATCACCCGAATGACATGCGAGGCTGGCAGAGGACAGAAGATAAAGGAACGCAGCTTAGGTGGCGACGTGTGAGCTACGTGTAACAATGACCAGGAGGGACGAAGTGATTCGCACTTCGAGTCTAGCCCAGCCCAGCTACGTACTACGGGCCACAATGACTGTGATTCATCTGCGCAGCTGAAAGCCAGCAGCATGACTGGCCAAAAGTGGTGGTGAGTGATAAATACCGTGTGTCAAGCCCTGCTACATACCATGACCAATCACAATAATTTGCATGTGCTGTGACAGAAGACGGGCTAGAAGCGATGCAATTTATGCTTCGAGTTAAGAGCCATGCAATCAGGAGCTCACAGGGAGAGGGAGAGCGATCGACCGAAATGTGCTGTTGGCAGAGCAATGCTGCCGATGAGAGATGAGGACGAAGCAGCGGCGAGATTGGGAACACTGAGGTGGGAATACCAGGAAGAGAGGAGAATCAGTGGCAAGACAGCAGAAGGAACAGAAAAGTGAGGGAATGACTACCTACAGGCAGGGAGCGATGACAGCGAAGAAGAAGGCAGAAAGGCCAGGAGGCGTAATGCGGGCCGAGGCGCCCGAAGAGGACAGGTGAGGACCAGCTGTGGTGGCGCAATACATGGGGACAAGAGGAAGCAGCCGCGGTGTATCCAGTACCAGAAGAAAGGAAACAAGGCCGAGGAGAAGCGGAAGCAGTCGGACAGCGCCGGGACGGTAAGAGACAAACGGGAGGAAAGGAGGAGGAAACGAGCAGAGAGAGCTCCAGGACGGGCGGAGCAGGTGCGGGAGAGATGACCCAGAGCGTTGCAGAAGGGGCAGGCGGCAGAGGCGGGGCCGCTACGTTGCGAGAAACCAGCCGAGAGGAAGTTACCCAGAGGAGCAGGAAGTGCCGAAGACCTGGCACCGCCGGCAGGAACTGTTAGGGCGGGAGAAGAAAACCCCGGCCTGCCACGAGTATACTGGAGACAAGCCATATGATGGAGGCGGCCACGGGCCGGGAAGCTGGTCCGACAGCGGTGCGCAGCTCAAACGGCGTGGAGGCTGCAGGACAGCGGGTCCGAGGAGCGAGAAGAGCAGCGAAGCCGGCGGCCATGAGGCTCGACCGTGCGAGGAGGAGACGATCAGTGAACCAAAAGGTGACGACACGGAATGCGTGGAGTACAGGCGGGGCGTCGGGCTGCAGTTGGAGCGCTGGGAAACTAGTCGTCCGAGGAGAGCAGCTGCCCACAATGGTTGCAATGGACGATCAGCAATGAGGGAACGAGGGCCACCGGCGGGCGAAGAAGATGATGAGAAGCAGCGAATGCAGCAACGGCTGGAACGTCGGTATGTCGTCGAGAGAACGAGAAACTGAGTTGATGAGGTGAGCGAGTATTTAAGGCTGCTTGGTGATTAGTGAGATTGGAGGCAGGTGTGGTTGAGGCGTGGTCCTGCTCCTGAACCTATGTTAATGAATTAACCTCATTTAATGGAAACATTAGTTTTCCAAGTAATTAGTTATTTTTATAAAGCTGTAACTCAGTTACTAATGCTATTACTTTTTGGAGAAGTAATTAGTACCTATAATTAATTACTTTTTAAAAGTAATGTTCCCAACACTGCTGGTAAGTGACTGGTTAGTAGCTTGTGAATGACTAGTCAGGAGTCGTTGAGTGACTGATTGGTGAGTTACTTTGTTTCTTGTTGTAAAAGAGAATATTCAATTACTCAGTTGGCATTTTCAATCATTTCAATAAACACTTGTAAAAAAAAAACAAGGATCTCATAGATTTAGTTTCCATTAGTAATTCTGGATTCTGTTCCTCAGAAGGTGTTTGCCTGGTGAAAATTCTGCATGATTTTTAACTTTGGGAATGTACTAGAACCTTTGGCTGCTGATTAAAAATGTTCATTCAGAGCTCATAAAAGTTAAATACTTCTAAGATTGCTATTTTCATTGACCTAACCAAAGCTTTTGATTTTGTTGTTTGCTATTTGCTATTGGACAAACTGTACAATATTGATATTTGGCTCAATGCAGTTTGTTGGTTCAGTTCTTATCTTCACAACAAAAAACAGTGTGCTGCCTAAAATGGATCTCAATCTGAATTTGTCATTACACAAAGTGGAGTCCCTCAGGGGTCAACTCCTGGCCCTTTTCTATCCTCAATCTTTGTAAATTATCTCTCATCATGTCTAGCTAAATGCCATATTCAACTCTATGTGGATGATAGTCATATATACATCTCAATCTCATTTATCATAAATCCAGTCCTCTTCAATCTAACTTTACCTCTGTTCAGGAATGATTGTCAGGTAACACACTCCTCAATTAATCTAAATAATGTCACGATCTTTGGTACCAAGCAAAAACTGAAACATAACCCTGGTTTATGTGCTATAAACTTCCCATTCTGCTCTCGACGGAGGCGGACGCTTTCTCTTCTGCTCCCTCCCTCCCTTATTTTTCCCTTCTTCTCCTGTCCAGTCGACTCTCTGAGCCTCTGTCTACATAACTTTCTGAATCTGAAACAACAACTACGATGGATTTGGTCAACTGGTCTCTCAATGCAATTGATCAAATTTTTTCCACCCGGAGAGCGGGACGGGGTGACGCTCCTTGCCCCGACGGTACGCACCCGGCGGGATATGTGATTGACTCCTGGGGCAAATGGAAGATCATGTGTCTGTCGGTGCTGTCCATCGAGGACATTGAAGATCTCTACCTATTTGGATTTATGATAGCCGGGTTCCTGCTGATTGGTGTGGGCATTTTCCTGGTTAATCGCAAAGTTTGAGGGCTGCTGACAGCTACTGGCACGCTGCCTGACATTTGTGTGGGGATGAGCCGTGCTATCAAAACTCAGACTCTGGCGTTGCATGAGCTTCATCGCAAGCTAGATGCCATTCAGGCCCAGCTCGGCACGCTGGCTGCGGTTCCGAATCTCGTCCGCGAAGTGGGAACATCTGTGGAGCAGCTGGCACGGCTCCTGGAAAATTGCCCCCTGATTCGGCTGATTGATGTTGCCATGGAGACCTGTTAAGGACTGAAGGCAGACACCACCACGTCTGACCTGCTTCTAAACATCTTCTGCTATCTGCTTTGGCGACCCTGAGGAGAGGCCTGTGTTTGGGTTAACACGGGCTGTCTCTGCAAACTCCCCGAGAAAGTTATGCGAATGGACTCTCAGCATCCCTCCCTGTTCCCTCCCCCCGCACATCTCTCACGGGAGGTGGACCACTTGGCCAGCACCCCCAAGGCCACCATAACATCTGTGGACAGAGACTGGGTGTGAACTCAGGCGGGTTCACAGCCTGACACACACACACACGCATCCACGGACACACAAGATCCCTTACACACCCGCTAACACTCTCCGCTTCTGTTGCCCTCTCCTCTTTTCCCGCCTTTCTGGACAGACTGGGCCTGGAGGGTGCACGAGCGTCCCCGTCTGGCTGTCTGGAAGGGATACACCTCCTTTCTGCCCACAGTGTGTCTTTCATGTTGGGATTGCCTGATTTTGTGCTTCTATGTATTGGTGTGTCTTGTTTTGTCTCCAAGGTCTCCACCTGTGTACATGGAGAGTTTGGAGACCTTTTTTTTTTTACCACCTACCCATCTTTCCTCATGTCACCGTTTTCTTTCTGCAAAGGTGCCCTGCGAGGGGCTGCTTGGCCACGGTCTGCCTGATCCTGTCCTGTTATGTTTTTGTTTTGTCTATGTGTCTTGTACGGGTTGTACTGACACATGAATTTCCCCCTCGGGGATCAATAAAGTATCTTTGATTGATTGATTGATTGATAATTTGCAAGGATGGCTCACCGCTGCAAAAAGTTGACATTTTTTAATATCTTGGTGTATGGCTGGACTCTGAACCTACTTTAAAACTTATATTAATCACCTATGTACAGTCAGTATTAGTATTGGTATTCTGTTTTGCTCTTGTGACTGCTTTTCATTTAGTGTGCACAAAAAAATTGCCAATCAACTTGTACTCCCCATCACTGATTATTGTGATGTCATATATCAAACTGCTCATAATTGTGATGTTGCCTTACTAAATACAGCTGACAACAGACTGCAGATTTGTTCTTGGATGCCCTTTTTTCACTCATCATTGTATAATGTACACCAGACTCAACTGGCCAACATTGAAGGTTAGAAGACACATGCACTGGTTATTTTTATTTACAAATGTATTTACTTTAATTATTCACCCTCCTTACAGCAGTATCTTGTACCACATACTCCAAGTCATCATATCAGACATTCTTCCCAGTTTTATTTTTCAGTTCCTATAGTTAACAAATCTGTTGGAAGAAAATCGTTCACGTTTAAAGCACCAACTGATTGGAACAACCTACCTGTTGATATAAGATCTTATTATTTTGGCATTTTTAGGCATGTATTCTCTTTTCACCTTACGGTGTCCTGTTCCTGCTTTTACTGATGCCACATGTCTTTACCCTTTCTGCATACTGATGTCAATCACAATAAGCCATTATCACACATTTAATGTTCTGCCCATTGTAGCCCTGTATGGTAATATCGTAATATTGTTTTATTATTTCTGTAGTCATGTTTTGTCTTGTTGGATTGTTTGTTTTGTTGTGGTTTGTTTTTTTCATTTTTTTGTTTTTATTTGTGCATATATTGTTTTAAATATGTTTTAAATGTTGAACTTTTGTTTTGCTTGTGTTGGACCCCTCGAAAATGAGATGGCTCATCTCAAGGGGCTTATCCAAGTAAAGAAATTTCAGAGTTATTCAGCATTAACTTCAGAGTTGGAAGGTCAATTAGGTTGTGCATAAACGGATAAAAAGAAAGTTATGCAGGGCTTTACCTTATAGACATCATGAGTACCAATGATGGCATCAAACATGGTGTACAGGTCATTCAGCAAGTCGACAACCTGCACACACACACACACACACAGTTAGTTACACACTGAAGGAGGAAAATAATAAGCAGTTGAACAGTTTTTACCTCGATGGGTTCACTGAGAGCTGAGATGGTTGTAAATCCAACAATGTCACTGAAGTAAAGTGTGCAGTCTGCATAATGTTCCGGTTGGACTGGTTTTCCTTTCTTCAGAGCTTGAGCCACTGACCTGAAGTACACAAACAGTCTCATTCTAATATCAAACCACTTTACTGTTTGATGAAATGTTGATGCAGAGAAGCTACTTCCCAACAACTTGGGTTCATTCTCACATGTTTAATTATTTAAGTCAAATTTCTGTCCTTAAATCTAACCACAAATGAGAGATTTCAGCTCAGGTGAATTCTCAAGATCTGAAGCACACATTTCACTGATCTAAGTGAGCATGTCCACCTGTTGGATGAGCTTTATCCAGCCACTGAAGTCTGCAGGTGATCGAGCAGCAGCGTTTTGCTTCTTACATGTATCCTACTCACTTTGGCAGCAGCTGTCCAACCAGTTTATCTGTCTTGCTTCTCTCAACCTCCAGTTCATCTGTACGTTCTCTGATCAGATCTTCTAGGTTAGAGCTGTACTGCTCCAACATCCTCAACATGGAGTCGATGATGTTCGCCCTTTTCCCTCGGCCAATACCTCGAAACTACAAAAACAAGACAAAGGACAGATTTTTTCAGATCACGTGTTTTTTTTTCTTTGTGCACCAAGGTGTGTTTGTTCTAAGCAATCCTGTTTACTCTGACCAGACACTGTCTCTATTACCCCAAAATTCAATGTAATTTATTTTATCATCATTGTTTTCCCCATTTAAATACAAAACACAATACAGTTGGCTATGGTACAAAGACAGAAGTTATCTGGATTACTGCATCAGACGGGTGAGCATTGCGTGTAACTGGATCTGGATTGTATGACTTCTCCATGAACATTCCTAAAATCACCTTAATAACAATGAAAAGTTGCAGGGTGAGAATGGCAGGGGCCAAAGGAGGGTGAGACCCTGGCGGTCTGAACCTTGGATGTAGAACCTCTATTGATGTGGGATGACATCTCTCTGGTTGGAAAGGAACCTGAGCTGGTGCGTGAGGTTGGGCTGTTACGACCAGATATAGTTGGACTCACCTCAATGCACAGCTCTGGCTCTGGAAACACCATCCTTGAGAGAGGGTGAACCTCGTTTTACTCTGGGGTTGCCCCCGGTGGGGGGCGCTTGGCAGGTGTAGGCATACTCATTGCCCCCCCAACTCAACACCTGTACATTGGGGTTTAATTTGTTGGACGAAAGGTTAAGGGGTTAGCACTCATGGTGTAGGTGGTAGCAAGTTTGCCATTCTACTCAAAGGTTGTGGGTTCAATTCCCTTTTCTGCCGTACAATTTTTTTTTCTCCACGATCTTGTTGAGAGAAAGAGAGAGAGAGACACAGACAGACAGACGGTTTGATTGATTGATTGATATTCTGTTTATTCTTATGGTTGCTGCCGCTTGGCCAGGACTCCCTAGTAAAAGAGGTTTTTAATTTCAATGGGACTTTTCCTGGTTAAATAAAGGTTAAATAAATAAATAAAAAGATTCAGATTTGGAAGACTTTATTGTTAATGTACAGATAGATAGATACGTAGATAGATAGACAGATATGAGCTCGTGAGGGAGTGATTTCAGATTCGCAACAAGTGGAGAAAAAAAATAATTTTATTTGGCTGAAAAGGGTTTTGATCCTGGGATCATCAGGTTGTAAGGTGAAATTGCTACCACTTATGCGACGTAAAGTCAGTGATGGTATCATCCATCCCTCCCATGTTACTTTTTCCTCATACTTCTTTTTTCCCTCTGTTGCTGTTTTTACTGGCGGCTACTAACAATTAATGAGGTGCGTTACCGCCACCTACTGGTAGGGAGTGTGAACTGTTGCTGTTGTTTACGTTGCACAATCTAGTACGTGGCAGAAGCGTCATTCTTACCCCGCTCACTTGTGGTCGGGGTCATAGATTGCAGTTGAAAAGCTACCAAGCCAAGTTGAGTTGAGTTGAGTTTAGGTGAGCTGAGCTGAACTGTGCTAGTGGAAAAGGCCCATTAGTGATAACTTCAGGTATTTGATGTGTATTATAACCTATCGCCTTAAAGATTACCATTTAAAGAATTATCTGAGTCACATTAGGTGGGGTTACAACAGACGTATTACACATGACTTTAGTTTTAAGGAGTTCCTATAAGAGGCTCATGCAGAGATATAGAATAGATCTAGGGCCTCTGGCTCATTCAGAGGTAAGATCAGATTGAGGGTTATAGAGCTTCATTTCTTCTGAGACAATTTTCTTTTCCTATTGGCAGGAGTCGGATTGAGGTTTTCAACTGTTTCTACTTATATTTTATATGCTTAGTTTCATAAAAGATCTCAGACTGCCTGAGTAAAACCTGATTCACTTCCAAACTCCCTGACTCTTCCTTTCATTGGAGTGTAGTTAGGGATTTAGCTGCCTCTCGACACACTGAGTGAATTAAATTGTGGAAAACTCCCTGCTGGGGTCAGTGTTGTGATGTCAGCGATGACTTATCCACGCACTTGCGTGCACTCACGACTTCGACTTTCAGTGTGCCTGGCTGGCAGACACATGCCGTTTTGCTCCAGCACCATGTTGATATATTATATTCTTTGTGTGTATGTGTGCGTTGATGATAATGTAAGTACATAATTTATGTCTGTATTTATGTTGTGTTTCATCTGCTTGTGTTATTTACACACTGTTTAGTCCGGTAACCGTGTAACTGGGTTTACCGTGAGTTCCTATTCACTTCAATGGAGAAATGTCTGTTTCTTAGATGCCTCGCTAAATGCTCATTTCTTGAATTTAAAGTTACATGAATAGTCAGGTCTGGGAGTGCTTTAATAGTATTTTCGACCTGTGGTGCTATTTCTACCGTTCGGTGTATGTTTGACAGTAATTTCACCTCTAAATGTTGCATTGGCAGTGCCTATGGTGCCACGCTGTGTCCACGTGAACAGTTATCTTTCTAGCCCTTATGGCTGCAAAATCCACTTCTGCCATTTGTGGTCCAACAGCGCCACCCTTTGGCCGCTAAGTGTATTGAACGTGATTTTCTCTGTATTAACCCAGAGTGCCTAATCTGCACTCATATTATTCTGCTAATACTTGCCACTTGCAGTAATTTGGTTTCCTGGCAATATTAATGTAACTTATGTGCAATTTACTACTAACTGTATATTGTTAATGTAACTTTATGTGTATATTTTATTCTACCTAATTTTAATGAAACTGTATTCTGCATATTTAGTACAATGTAGAATTTGACTGTATGGTTTCTAATTTCTCTTTCTGTATATGTTCATTTTACAGAAACCACACACACACACACACACACATTCTTTAATGCAACCATACATTGAATATGTATGCAACAGTTCAATGAAGAATGCTTTTGATGCTTGAAATCAATAAATCTCTTAACATCACCTAAAGTGGTAGCTGTTTTCTGACCAGAGCAAATAGTCAGTGAGGGGGCGACTAGCCATCAGCGTACACGTCCGTCACAGAAATACTTCCTTTTTCATCAAAGGTGAGTATATGGCCCATGTTTAAATAGAGACTGCTGCGGGCAGAAAATAGTTACCATCATAAACATACTATGTATATACCGATTGGCTTTCTGGTAAGACCTTTACTTAAACCCCCTGAACCTAGTAACCGATGTACTAAGGCTCTGATGGCTGAGAAAGGGCTTCTCTGGATTAAATAGAGGGCCTGAAAGTTACTTCAGTACCCAACCTTTCTGGAGTCCTTTTCGCCTTTTCAACCAAATCAAAATGTTTTTGCAACATTTTCAACGGATGGACATGAAGTCTTTTCAACATTTTTTCAACCAAATTTTGCTGGGTGGACACTGATCACCACCTGGTGGCAAGTGGGATCAGATGGGGGAGGATGCCTGTCAGACCTGGCAGGCCCAAACGTGTCGTGAGGGCCTGCTGTGAATGTCTGGGAGAGTCCTCTGTCAGGGAGAGTTTTAACCATGTTCCGAGAGAGGCAGGGTACATTGAGTCAGAATGGGTTGTATATTGCTGAAGCTGCTAGTCAGAGCTGTGGCCGTAAAGTTGTCAGTGCCTGTCATGGCAGCAAGGGTGGAAAATTACTTCTGGACGGCTTTGAGGAGATTCTGGTCCAGCATCTGGCAGCTCAGGAGGGGAAGCAGTGCACTGTCAACACTGTGTAGAAGGGGGATGGTGGGCTGCTGACCTCAACTTGGAACATTGTGGGTTGGTGGAAAGAATACTTCACAAACCTCCTCAATCCCACCAGCGCATCTTGTGAGGAGGAAGCAGAGTTTGGGGACTCAGGGGTGGACTCTTCTGTCACTGGGGCTGATATCGCAGAGTTAGTTCAAAAGCTCCTCGCTGGCCGGTCCCTGGGGTGGATGAGATCTGCCCGGTGTTCCTCAAGGCTCTGGATGCTGTTGGGCTGTCTGGGCTGACACGCTTCTGCAGCATTGCATGGACATCGGGGGCAGTACCACTGGACTGGCAGACTGGGGTGGTGGTCCCCCTCTTCAAAAAGGGGGATGGGAGGGTGTGCTCCAACTTCAGGGGATCACACTCCTCAGCCTCCTTGATAAAGTCTATTCGGAGGTCCTGGAGAGGAGGGTCCACCAGATAGTCGAACCTCAGATTAAAGAGGAGCAGTGTGGTTCTGGACCTGCTTAGTTCAAAATCCATTTCAAATCCATTTTTTTCTTCCCATCTGCAGCCTTGGACCTCCCTACCTAAAAAACACGATGACCCCTCACCAGCTCAGCTGAGCGCTACACTCCTCCAGGCATCATCTGCTGGTGGCTCCATGATCCAGGTGCAAACAGTGGGGTCCTGCATTTGCAGTGGTGCGGTCAAAATTGTGGAACTCTTTCTCCCCTGGAACTATGCTCCATCATAGACCTACATGTCAATCTATGCTCTATGGTGGACCTGACACTGGAACTGTGCTGTATAGTGGACATACTTGTACAACTACACTCCATCATGGACCTGTTCCTTGAACTACGCTCAAACATGAACCTGCTCCTGGAACTATGCTCCATCGCAGACCTGTTCCTTGGACCATGCTCCATCATGAACCTGCTCATACACCGCCCGGCCAAACAAAAAAGTCGCCAACAAAAAAAAGGTCAAACATTGAACATTTCGTTGGACCGCCTTTAGCTTTGATTGCGGCAGCATTCACTGTGTTTCCAGAAGCTTCTGCAATGTCACCAGATTTATTTGCATCCTGTTGCATCAATTTTTCACCAAGATCTTGATGATGATTGTAGAGTCTGACCACAGCACATCCCAAAGATTCTCAATGGGGTTCAGGTCTGGACTCTGTGGGGGCCAATCCATGTGTGAAAATGATGTCTGATGATCCCTGAACCATCTTTCACAATCTGAGCCCGACAAATTCTGGCACGGTCATCTTGGAATATGGCCGTGCCATCAGGAAAGAAACATCCATTGATGGAATAACCTGCTCATTCAGTATATTCAGGTATCAGCTGACCTCATTATCTGAGCTCATACTGTTGCTGAACCTGAGCAACTGCAGCAACCCCAGATCATCACACTGCCCCCACAGGCTCATACAGTAGGCACTAGGCATGATGCTGCATCGCTTCATCTGCCTTTCCGGCCACATTTCTTCCTGGAAGACGATGGTCCACAAGCCTTCCAGTTTTTCATAATGCGTTTGACTGTTCTGAACCCAGTTTTAGTAGTTTCTGCATCTCCTTAGATGTTTTCACCTCTTGATGCCAATGATTTGACCTTTCTCAAACAGACTAACATCTTTTCCAAGACCACAGATGTGTGTTTCCAGGTTGTCTAGGAAATGTGAAGCAACTCATTGCACCAGTTGGGGTTAGATAACTTGTTGCAGCTGAAAGATAATCGCCCATTGTGATGGAACTGGGTCCTGGGTTCCACCCTGTGTCTGATTCCACAGGCACAGTGCAGTGTGCCGAGTCTCCAATCAGCAAGATAAATACTTGTGGTCGATGGCTTGCATTTTGTGGGAGCTTTATTGTGATTGTGTAGCTCCTATTGCAGTGAGTGGAACCAGCGCTGGTTATATTTACACAGGTATTTACAATATTTACAAGAAGGCGTTTTGTGCCCTTCTACACCCCGCCTGCCGGCACTGGGAAGGCGACCTGTTCTCCAGTCAGCCTGAGGTCAACGTGACAGTAGCTGATCTGCCAACTTCAGTCACCAGCTTCCACACACATTTTTTTGTCACCAGCTTTTCCAAATCCACTGCAGATTCTGCTTCCTTTGTAACCACACTCTCATCCAACACTCTGTTCTCTTTATTTAAAGACTGCACTTCCAGGCGACAAAAGGGGTGTGTCTGGCATGACAGCCAATCACATATCAACAACAATCACTCCACTCATTTCATTCAGCTGTAGGCAATCATCCAATAATCAGGTAATTAACCAGCACATGTCACTTCAAGGAAACACATACAGGTAAGTACCAGGTGAGTATATAAAATATAAACAATTCCTCTTCAGTATGAATGGTGTCAGGGAATATGTGTGTGTGTGTGTTCTAATTGCAGGGCTGGAAGCCTAGTAGTGATGGCCACACCATCACACCCATGCAGTAATTATCCAATAGAAGGCTCGTACCTATTTGCTTAGTTAAATCCAGGTGGCGACTTTTTTTTGGCCAGGCAGTGTAGAAATACGCTCCATCATGGTTACTGGGACTACGCTCCATCATGAACCTGCTCCTGGAACTATGCTCCATCATGGACCTGTTCCTTGGACTACGCTCAATCATGAACCTGCGCCTGGAACGATGCTCCATCATGGACCTGTTCCTTGGACTACGCTCAATCATGAACCTGCGCCTGGAACAATACTCCATCGCGGACCTGTTCCTTGGACTACGCTCAATCATGAACCTGCGCCTGGAACAATACTCCATCGCGGACCTGTTCCTTGGACTACGGTCCATCATGAACCTGCTCCTGGAACTATGCTCCATCATGGACCTGCTCCTGGGACTACGGTCCATCATGGACCTGCTCCTGGAACTATGCTCCATCATGGACCTGCTCCTGGGACTACGGTCCATCATGGACCTGCTCCTGGAACTATGCTCCATCATGGACCTGTTCCTTGGACTACGGTCCATCATGGACCTGCTCCTGGAACTATGCTCCATCATGGACCTGCTCCTGGGACTACGGTCCATCATGGACCTGCTCCTGGAACCATGCTCCATCATGGACCTGTTCCTTGGACTACGGTCCATCATGAACCTGCTCCTGGAACTATGCTCCATCATGGACCTGTTCCTGGGACTACGGTCCATCATGGACCTGCTCCTGGAACTATGCTCCATCATGGACCTGCTCCTGGGACTACGGTCCATCATGGACCTGCTCCTGGAACTATGCTCCATCATGGACCTGTTCCTTGGACTACGGTCCATCATGAACCTGCTCCTGGAACTATGCTCCATCATGGACCTGCTCCTGGGACTACGGTCCATCATGGACCTGCTCCTGGAACTATGCTCCATCATGGACCTGCTCCTGGGACTACGGTCCATCATGGACCTGCTCCTGGAACTATGCTCCATCATGGACCTGTTCCTTGGACTACGGTCCATCATGAACCTGCTCCTGGAACTATGCTCCATCATGGCCCTGCTCCTGGGACTACGGTCCATCATGGACCTGCTCCTGGAACTATGCTCTATCATGGACCTGTTCCTGGGAGTACACTCTATCATGAATAAACTTCAGCTTCAATTTTATTGTCAAGTGGACTGCATGTGAACATATGGCACAGATGAAATTACATCTCTCTCGACCCCATGGTGCATTCAATAAAAAACAATAAAATACAAGATAAAAAATCAAAAATCCCGGAATCTCTATCATATCAGTCTGACACTGGTTCATAGTCAATCTGACATTGATTCACCACTCTTACTTGTATCACCAGCTACACAGGCAGCAATTTTTTCTGGGCTTATATCTCAAGTTCAGTACATTTAGCTTCTTTGAGTGTTTAAACTCAGGCTTTTGGGCTTTTTGTATTACTCAGGGATGATCACCTCCTGCCACCCCAAAAAAAGAAAAAGAAAAAAATACAGGACCCCTTACCTTTCAAGATCAGCCAGTGGCTTTGATCTTCTCACCTGTTTAAATATGTCGTCAAAGCTTGGCCTCTTGCTCGGGTCTTCATTCCAACAATCAGTCATCAGATTGAGACACTCAGCTGGAGCTTCATCCACGGAAACAACTGGCCTGAAGAGAGGGGGAGGTGTCTTCAGGCGCTCCAAGATTTCTGGAAGACAGGTGGTCCAACAAAAGGACAGACAAATGGCCAGGCACGGGTAAACAGAAAGACAGGTGGACAGGAAGACAGGTGGTCAGACAGACAGGTATCCTGTCTCACCTTCAGCAGGCATATCCATCATGGCATATGGTAGTGTGCGTGAGACGACCTCCTGTATGATGATTGAGAAACTGAAGACATCTCCAGCAAACGAGCCGGCTCGAACTGGATTTCTGAGAAGTTCTGGAGCTGTCCACAGCAGATCTAAGAAAAGTCAGGGAGAGTTGGAAAATACACTTTAACTTTTCAAAAAAAGTGCCATTTCTTGTCTCCGTATTAACCCTTTGTAGCTAGACAGAAATAAAGTCCTTGGAAGAGCTGCTATTACCAGTCAGAGGAGTTGTCTTTGTGTACGTGTCACTGTCTTTAGGATTTAGGGTTAGACTACAAAACAAGAACTTTTGTTTAATTTATGGTCTTGGAGTCCTCCATCTTGTTTCTTATTTTTTACCTTCTTGATTTGTGTATTCTGCTCTATTTATTTCCTGCTTCCTTATTGTGTATCCTAATTACCACACCTGCTTCCAATTTTGCTCTTTAGGGAGCATTGTAATTCAGGATTTTTTTTTTCTCTGGGGTTATTTAATTATTTCATTAATTGTAAGATGGGTAGTCTAAATGTTTAATGCTGTTGGCTTTGGTCCGGAAGATCTGGGTAAGTTCCCTGATACAGCATGTAGATGAATCACTATGGGTCCCTGAAAAGGTCCTTAAATTTAAAAAAATTTAATGCAAAGGTGCATTTTGCAAGTTTAAATGTTGAATACTATTCTTTTTCTTTCCTGCACATGCTCTTACAACTCTCTGATGTGTAGAATGAGCTGATCTCTCTTCACTGCGGTCGTCTCTTATACAGTTTCTGAATGCTTAAAGCAAGAGTTTTGGTCCAAATCCTCAAGGGGGCGCATGTGAGGGAGATGAGCTGTGCGTTCTCAGTCGTCTGGCTGTGCCGGCACCCACCACCGCATGTCCGTGCACGTTGAGACAACGCTGCTGCTAAAAGATGGAGAACAGGCGTGTCTCAAACCTCAACTCAGGCTCCAGTAAGATGACGAAGAAAAGTTTTGTCTTGTTAAATGAAGAGAACAAAACTGGAGTCTGAGCAGTGTTGTGCCGAAAAATGCCCCCTACGGCATGGGGACATTTTTGGGCACAACACCGGCACCAGAGTAAGACGGGAGTAAACAACTGAGCAGCTTTTTCTCTTTCCTTTTTTAATTGGAGGGAGCTCTGATCCAGTCTGGGAATAAAACTGACTCACAATTGGCTTTCTTCTCACTAACAAGGTAAATGTTATTTATGATTGAAATAAGGATGCATAATTTTGCAATGCTAAGTTTTTAGCATGAAAACATAGCTATATGATAGTTATATGACTGTTTACGGGGGAGGAGAAACACTCTGGCCCCTTGTTACATAATTGATCACATCAGCCTGTTGTTACCGTCAGCATACATTCCAGTTTATACCAGTTTACTCAACAATCAAACCGTAAACAAATTGCAGATTTATAACTTTAGTACCTCAGAAGATGTCATGACTTTAACTCTGGGCTCAGACAGTGCGGGTTGAATTACAGACCAAAGCAGTCCAAGCAGCTCATGCATGTGCACAACATCAGTGTCACTTCCACTTGTCACCAGAGGGGGCACGATTCTGGAAAAAAGCCGGAACTTGCGCTGTCCTCCTTTAATTCAAAATGGGAGTCCCTACAAAGCTACACATAATCAGGGACCCAGACATGCAAACTAAAGAGAATCCACCTGAAAATGTAAAATAAAGTTTGACATAAATAAAATCCTTACCAAGAACCCACATATATATTAGACTAGGAGTGGAGCTGAATCTGAATATGGTATTCAGAATAGCACAAATAGCATCATTTTTATGAATACTGATTTTAAACAAAATTTATTTTTGAAAATTGTTTTCTGGAACAAGTAATGATCATCTCAAAAAGCTGTGTTTCTTTTTGAGACTGAAGCGCATGCCTGGAAAAGTGAGTGTTGTTCATGAGTAAAGAGTGTGACAGGCTGCTCCGGAGAAGCTGGCTGAACAAAAGACTGAACTGCATCAGCATTTGGAAGTTTGATAGGGAAATTAATTTTGATCTCTCATGTTTGCTCTTTTTACATAGCTCTGTCATTTCTGTCATTTAGACAACAGACTGTTAACAGAGTAACATTAATGTTCAGTTCAGTGACGTGACTATTTGAGGTGGGTCGCTCCAACCCGGTGCTGTGCGCCGTCATATACCAACCACTAAAATACCATAAAGACTTTGTAAATGACTTCTCTGATTTGCTGGCTGAAGTTCCAGATCTGGGCATGAAAAAGTTCCTCCCTTTTCTATTACTGCACTATTACTATTGCACTATTACTGCACCTCCCAGAAGTGGTGCAGTAATAGTGCACTATCATCACTGCACTATCACTGGCTGAATGATTTGTTCCCCGAATACGTCATCACACACGGTGTCCAAACTTGGCGTGTGGAAATGTCCTTGTATTGCATTCATTTATTGTCTTTAATCGTATCCCCGGGGCACACAGGCGTTTCTCTGTGCGATTGAATTAGCAGACAAGTTGCTGATAGTTGGCTGGTAAGTGGCTGGTAAGTGGCTGGTAATTGGCTGGTAAATGGCTGGTAAGTGGCTGGTAAGTGGCTGGTAATTGGCTGGTAAATGGCTGGTAAGTGGCTAGTAATTGGCTGGTAATTGGCTGGTAAATGGCTGGTAAGTGGCTGGTAATTGGCTGGTAAATGGCTGGTAACTGGCTGGTAATTGGCTGGTAAGTTGCTGGTAATTGGCTGGTAAGTTGCTGGTAATTTGCTGGTAAGTTGCTGGCAGTCGACAGAAAGAGGAACTTTTTCATGCCCTCCAGTAAAAACTGTGCTGCCCAGGACTAACCTGAGCCCTTAGCATCTTCTGAGACTTGCAGTAGCTTCCTGAACTTTTTTATTAATGGGGTTGGAACTGCAAGGACTCTCATCTCTGCCCCTGCATCTGACCCCTCTACCCAAGTCACTTGTCCTGCAGCTCTTGAGGAGTTTGAGCCAGTTTTCTTATTATTATAAGAAGATCTGATTAGCCATAGTAAGCCATCAGGTTCTCCCCTAGTCTCTTGAAAACATTTTTTTCCTGCTAAAGGACAGTCAGTTTTGGCCATTATTAACAGCAGTCTCTCCTCTGGAATTGTTCCTTTGGCTTTCAAACATGCTACGATCCAGCCCCTACTTAAAAATTCTTGCCTACTGGCAGTTTGCTGGCTAACTTCAGGCCCATCTCTAAGCTTCCTTTTATTTCTAAAATCTTAGAAAAAGTTTTTTACAATCAACTCAAGTGGTTTTTAGATGAACATGGTGTCCTGGAGTTCTTTCAGTCTGGTTTTAAATCTCTGCACAGCACAGAGTGAGCTCTGTTAAGAGTGTTTAATGACATCCTCTTGGCATCCGACTCTGGGGACCATGTCATTCTTGTTCTTTTAGACCTGACAGCAGTCTATGACACTGTGGACCACAACACTCTTGTGTCCCGGTTAAACATATACACGTATACATTAAGTTTGTACAATCGCAGGATTATAGCCTAGGCTAATTTCCATCCTCGGTCCCCTGCTGAGCCAAGCCCAGCTGCCCCCAGTGCAATTTCTGACTGCAATTAAAGTTTGCCTGTCAGTTATGACTTTTGGTTTAAAAGCAGTTTTGAGTGCCTGATCACGTTGCTTAAAATTTCTTCATTTGAAGAGAAGGGGAAGACCAAAGGGCGCAGAGAAAGGAGAATTTAACCAAGGCAAGTTTTTTTTTTATTTAGGGGCCGTGTACTTCTGTTTTTGGGTAGCTTTCTTGAAAAAAGAACCAGATTATGATCCGATTAACCTGTTAACATGTTGTAGATTTTAATAATTCTATCCCTCTTGTTTGTGAATACTAAATCAATGCATGTTTTGGTATATTTACTTATTCATGTTGGACCCTTTATCACTTGGACTAAGTCATGGCAGTTTATGACTGATTTAAGCCTTTTCCAACTTGATTGATCAATCCTATTAACCTAAAGTTCTCCTATTAAAATAATTTACTACTTCCAATTGTATTCCTTAAGAATGACTTATAGTTCTTCATAAAAACAGCTGGAAGTGGATGGAGGTCTGTACAATCCGATGAGTATGATTAACATTTGCAGAGAGTTTTACATTCAGCCCAATGCATCCTAAATGGGCTATATGCCCGGCTCCACTACTTCCTGAACTTCAGACAGCACCATTGCTTCCTGTCTTTCATTACTGGTTGAGCTAATTACTCCAGGTGTGTCTGGCCAGTTACTGATGTCAGACACACCTGGGTTAATCAGTTCGTCCAGTCAGAACAGACAGGAAGCAAAGGTGCTGTCTGAAATTCAGGAAGTAGTGGAACCGGCATATAGCCCATTGTTGGGTGATGACCATTGTAGCTGGCTGCATCTTATATGCGCCCGTATGTCTAACATTTCCCCTCCACCTCTCCCTTCTGACCAATCCCTTCTAAACATGTTATGTCCTGGTATACCTGGTATATGAACAGATGCTCTTTAAGGCCGTTCATGCAGTCTAAGCCTGTTTGGAAATTCAATGTATTAATTATAATTACATTATTATGGGCTGATGGGCACTACGTAACGTCTCTTTTCCACGAAGGAGGAGGGGGGGGGGGGTCCCTGGCATCATTCTAACACCCCCAATTGACGAGTTGGCCCTTGAAAGTTTAGCCATTTGAGATCCCATGAAGTAAAAGACAATTCAATTTATTCTTTTCCTTATTTACTCAAATACAACTACTCCTCCCACCCCCACCCCCACCGGCACCCACAACAAATACAAATAGATACAAATACTGATTGCTTTGCACACCCCTAATTCAAACAGTAAACAATTCCATACAGTTTGCACTTATAAATTCCTTCACACCAGTACAGATCATATCACCAAGGTTATATCAAATTATTATCAGAGGACGTCTTCACTTAATTATTGCAGGGTCAAAAGCAAAATCTGATCATGAATGTGAGTCATTAGCCATATGGGGTAAAGTCATGTGTAGTTTAGCACCCCCCCCCCCCCCCTCACCACCATCACCACCACCACCAACTACTCCCTGGGCTCTGTAATAGGCTTTATGCACAGCTCCACTACTTCCTGAACTTAATACTGCACCTTTGTTTCCTGTCTTTGAAGATTGGATAAACTGATTAATCCAGGTGTGTCTGACAATTTGCTGAGATCAGACACAGCTGGATTAATCAGTTCATCCAATCATGAAAGACAGGAAACAAAGGTGCAGTACTAAGTTCAGCAAGTAGTGGAGCTGTGCATCAAGCCTATTGGCATCCCACTGCTCTATAGTGTTAGAGATGGGTTAAAGGCAGAGCTGAATTTTCAAATCAGGATTAATGAAATAAGAGTTGTTGTTTGTAAAAATCTGTACCAGCTGTTTGGAGTAGTGTGAACTTCCTTCTGCTTTCTCTAAAACAGTCCTTGAGGGCCATCTTCCTGCAGGTCTCAGGAGTTTCCCTGCTGCAGCACACCTGACTCAGAATAATGGCAAATTTGCAGACTTGTGTAGAGCTTGACATCAAGCTATCCAAAAAGTCTAAAGGCCTGAGTTATGTGTGCTGCAGCAGGGAAACTCCTACTATTACACAGCTTCATGTCTTGTGTTCATGAAAGCCTTAAAAGGCAAAAATAATTGAGATGTATTTTAATTAATCTAAAAATGGCATGAACTTCCTTCATCTTTGGCAATACATAATATAGATTTTAAAACTTGCACTGTCCAACAGCATAGCAAGCAGAATGGTGGAATCATACAGCTCAGGTACCTTTGTATTATAATGACCGCCATCACTACTATCCCATAAGGAATACACAGATACATAAAGGTAGAGGCACACTATATTAATAAAACTTATATTAAATTGAGGGAAATGTTGAGTAACATGAGAATAGAAAACACAAATGTGAAATACAACAAGTGTGTCTGTTTTTTCTCATTTATTTTTAACACTGTTTTAAGTTTTTTGTTAATCTTTCCAATTTAATACTGTAGTCGTTCCTGTGGGTGTTTCCTGGTAGACAATCTTAGTTATATATTTCCCGATATGCTTTGTGGAACCATCTGTTGCACTATAAGTCAAACGTCTATGTACAGCCATCACACACGCCCTGTTTGACTGACACGTAGCATGCAGTTGTGGGGCATGGAGGTGTAATATTATATAGGGCCCCTTGATAAAGTTCCCTTGCAATAACAGCTAAATATGAAAGGATATTCAAGCTATGAACACAGACTCAAACCAACTGCAAATTCTAAAATACAGGTATTGTACTGATGTGTCGGATCAGATATTTACATAACAGTATGCCCTCCTTGGGCTGCCACCTTATCGTGGTGGAGGGGTTTGCGTGTTCTGAGGATCCTAGGGGCTATGTTGTCTGGGGCTAAATTATGCCCCTGGCAGGGTCACCCATGGCAAACAGGTTACTAGGGGAGGGACCAGACAAAGCGCAGCCTAACCACCCCGTATGGAGCTAAAAATCAATGGAGCCACGTGTCCCTCGCCCGGACGCGGGTCACTGGGGCCCCCCTCTGGAGCCAGGCCCGGAGGTGGGGCACGGAGGTGAGCGCCTGGTGGCCGGGCTTTTACTCATGGGGCCCGGTCGGGCTCAGCCCGAAAGGACGACATGGGCCCCCCGTCTTGTGGACCCACCACCCGCGAGAGGGGCCATAGAGGTCGGGTGCATTGTGAGTTGGGCGGCGGCCATGGGCGGGGGAGACCCTGGCGGTCCGACCCCCGGCTGCAGAAGCTAGCCCTAGGGACGTGGAATGTCACCTCTCTGGTTGGAAAGGAGCCTGAGCTGGTGCGCGAGGTCGAGCGGTTCTGACTAGATATAGTTGGACTCACCTCGACGCACAGCTCGGGCTCTGGGAACACCATCCTCGAGAGGGGCTGGACCTTGTTCCACTCTGGAGTTGCCCCGAGCGAGAGGCGGCGAGCGGGTGTGGGCATACTCATTGCCCCCCGGCTCGCCGCCTGTGTGTTGGGGTTCACCCCGGTGGACGAAAGGGTAGCCTCCCTCCGCCTCCGGGTGGGGGGACGGGTCCTGACTGTTGTTTGTGCCTATGCACCGAACGGCAGTTCGGAGTACCCACCCTTTCTGGAGTCCTTGGATGGCGTGTTGGAAAACGCGCCCTCCGGGGACTCCATCGTTCTGCTGGGGGACTTCAATGCCCACGTGGGCGACGACAGTGAGACCTGGAGGGGCGTGATCGGGAGGAACGGCCCCCCTGATCTGAACCCGAGCGGTGTTTTGTTGTTGGACTTCTGTGCTCGTCATGGATTGTCAATAACAAACACCATGTTCAGGCACAAGAGTGTCCACATTTACACCTGGCATCAGGACACCCTAGGCCACAGTTCCATGATCGACTTCGTAGTCGTGTCATCGGACTTGCGGCCCCTTGTCCTGGATTCTCGGGTGAAGAGAGGGGCGGAGCTGTCCACTGATCACCACCTGGTGGTGAGTGGGCTCAGATGGTGGGGGAGGATGCCGGTCAGACCTGGCAGGCCCAAACGTGTCGTGAGGGTCTGCTGGGAACGTCTGGCTGAGTCCCCTGTCAGGGAGAGCTTTAACTCCCACCTCCGGGAGAGCTTCACCCATGTTCCGAGGGAGGTGGGGGACATCGAGTCGGAATGGGCTATGTTCCGCACCTCTATTGCTGAGGCTGCTAGTCGGAGCTGTGGCCGTAAGGTTGTCGGTGCCTGTCGTGGCGGTAACCCCCGAACTCGCTGGTGGACACCAGCGGTGAGGGATGCCGTCAAGCTGAAGAAGGAGTCCTACCGGGCCTTCCTGGCCTGTGGGACTCCTGAGGCAGCTGACAGGTATCGGCGGGCCAAGCGGAGCGCGGCTCTGGCGGTCGCTGAGGCAAAAACTCGGACATGGGAGGAGTTCGGTGAGGCCATGGAGAACGACTTCCGGATGGCTTCGAGGCGTTTCTGGTCCACCATCCGGTGGCTCAGGAGGGGGAAGCAGTGCACCGTCAACACTGTGTACAGTGGGGATGGTGGGCTGCTGACCTCGACTCGGGACGTCGTGGGCCAGTGGAAGGAATACTTCGAAGATCTCCTCAATCCCACCAACACGTCTTCCGAGGAGGAAGCAGAGTTTGGGGACTCAGGGGTTGACTCTCCTGTCACGGGGGCTGAGGTCGCCGAGGTAGTCAAAAAGCTCCTCGGTGGCCGGGCCCCTGGGGTGGATGAGATCCGCCCGGAGTTTCTTAAGGCTCTGGATGCTGTGGGGCTGTCTTGGCTGACACGCCTCTGCAGCATCGCGTGGACATCGGGGGCAGTGCCTCTGGACTGGCAGACAGGGGTGGTGGTCCCCCTCTTCAAAAAGGGGGATCGGAGGGTGTGTTCCAACTTCAGGGGGATCACACTTCTCAGCCTCCCTGGTAAAGTCTATTCAGGGGTACTGGAGAGGAGGGTCCGTCGGATAGTCGAAACTCGGATTGAGGAGGAGCAGTGTGGTTTTCGTCCTGGTCGTGGAACAGTGGACCAGCTCTACACCCTCTTCAGGATCCTGAAGGGGGCATGGGAGTTCGCCCAACCAGTCTAAATGTGCTTTGTGGACTTGGAGAAGGCGTTCGATCGTGTCCCCCGGGAATTCCTGTGGGGGGTGCTCCGGGAGTACGGGGTGCCGAACCCCCTTGTTCGAGCTGTCCGGTCCCTGTACGACCGGTGCCAGAGCTTGGTCCGCATTTCCGGCTGTAGGTCGGATCCATTCCCGGTGAGAGTTGGACTCCGCCAAAGCTGCCCTTTATCGCCGATCCTGTTCATAACCTTTATGGACAGGATTTCTAGGCGCAGCCGAGGTGTTGAGGGTATCCGGTTTGGTGACCTCAGGATCGGGTCTCTGCTGTTTGCAGATGACGTGGTTCTATTGGCGTCATCGGGCCGTGATCTTCAGCTCTTGCTGGGGCGATTTGCAGCCGAGTGTGACGCGGCCGGGATGAGAATCAGCACCTCCAAATCCAAGACCATGGTCCTCGCCCGGAAAAGGGTGGAATGTCCTCTCCGGGTCGGGAGCGAGGTCCTGCCCCAGGTGGAGGAGTTTAAGTATCTCAGGGTCTTGTTCACGAGTGAGGGAAAAATGGAGCGGGAGATGGACAGACGGATCAGTGCGGCGTCTGCAGTGATGCGGACTCTGCATCGGTCCGTCGTGGTGAAGAGGGAGCTGAGCCAGAAGGCAAAGCTCTCGATTTACCGGTCCATCTACGTCCCTACCCTCACCTATGGCCATGAGCTGTGGGTCATGACCGAAAGAACGAGATCGCGGGTACAAGCGGCCGAAATGAGTTTCCTCCGCAGGGCGGCCGGGCTCTCCCTTAGAGATAGGGTGAGGAGCTCGGTCATCCGGGAGGGACTCAAAGTAGAGCCGCTGCTCCTCCGTATAGAGAGGAGCCAGATGAGGTGGCTCGGGCATCTGGTCAGGATGCCTCCTGGACGCCTCCCTAGTGAGGTGTTCCAGGCACGTCCCACCGGGACCAGACCCCGGGGGAGACCCAGGACACGCTGGAGGGACTACGTCTCCCGGCTGACCTGGGAACGCCTCGGGATCCCCCCGGATGAGCTGGCGGCTGTGGCTGGGGTGAGGGAAGTCTGGGCTTCCCTGCTTAGGCAGCTGCCCCCGCGACCCGATCCCGGATAAGCGGAAGAAGATGGTACGGTATTATATTATCTGATCAGTGGGCCAACTGGAAGATGGTTGGCCCACAGGCCCCACTTTGGGCACCTCTGCTTTAAAGTACGGTGAGGTTTGGGGTTAGAGTTCATGGTTTTACCTTGTGGGTCCTCAGGAAGGCTGATGCTCTGAGACTGAAGGATCATGGGGAGTCCATAGTCTGTGATTTTCAGGACAAAACGTCCATCAACCAAACAGTTAGTGGACTTCAAACGACCATGAGTCAAACCTCGCAGATGAAGATACTTCATTCCCTGAAAGAGACCATTAATCCAAAGATACAAAACTTCTTACCTGACTCTAAGAATAAAACTTAGTTAAATGAATAAAAACAGAGATACAGTAGTTTGGATGAAGAAAAAAAAAACAATCACAGTATGAAAACAGAACCAAAATTATCTTGTTATGATCTAATTTAGTCTCAAACAGGAAGAAAAGTTCATCAGAAAAGCTAGTGTTAAACCGTGTAATGCTTCATTCCACATATATTAATCTGAGGGTAGGTGTGTGTGTGTGTGTGTGTGTGCACATGTTAAGAAGACATGGTGTTGGAGATGGTGCGATAGTTTATTCTTTTAATCCTTCTTACAATCTGAAGAGCAGTTGGTTCTACATTTTAATGGATGAAAGTTGCTTCATAAAAAAGCTTAGTTTGGTTCATTGATCAACCTGTTGAGTCCTGAGACTCAAATCGTCTCAGCAGTTTTAGTATCACTTTGTTAACAGTAGATGCTTTTGATTTCATATTCACACAAGTAAAATTCAGAGGTACCTTGATAAGGTCCATGATCAGAGAGGACTTGAACATCCAGTCAAGTCTTACATCACTTTCAGCCAGCAGGTCTGCCAGACTTCCCCGGGGACAGTGTTCAACCACCAGAGCAAAGATCCCTGAATCCATAAACAGGCCCAGGAAAAGATTCAAGTTCTCATGGCGCATCTCTCGCAACTGGACACACAAAACACAATTGACAGTTGGGTATGAATGCTATGGTAAATATTTCTGAACTCTAGCGCTCCTTGAAACCTTTTAGTTCCTGACTTTTTCTTTATACCTAATCTATATATCTATTTGTGTATGGAGATGTCATGCAAGTCATCAGATGTAGATCCAGAATCCTGAAGCAGTGTTCTGCTTCCCTGCCTGGGAGATGATGCTCCAGGCCTGCGGTTCCACAAACCGCAGGCCTGGCTTCAGAGGTAGGTCAGTTACCAGTGCCTGGTAGATAATAGTCCATAAATCTTTTTTTCTCTGTCTTCCGCTTTCTTCTTTTACTTGTCCTGTCCAGCATCATAGCAAGCAGAATGGAAATCCAATTACTTTATTGTGTTGAACAGTTTTGCTTTACCAAGGGGACCTTGGTAAAGTCCATAAATCTTTTTCGTCATGAGGTCTCCTGAGCCACTCTTTGCCTGGTCCCTCACCTCAGACTTGTTGTTCTTGGGTGACTCATGGTCATAGGAGACCCAAAACCTGAGCTCTAATGGTCACCATGACCACAAAGCCCTTCATCCAGATGAGGTAGTAGCTTGAAGAAGAGTATTATATACCATGTGTTGAACATGTATACTTTGTTCCTTTTCCATGTTTCTGAGCATTTACAGCAAATCATACCTGGCTGAACAGATTCTGGGTGTTTTGATTGACAGCCGTTACTGTTTTCCCAGTGGAAATCTTCTTTAGCCATACCCAGTCACCCTGCAAAAAATACAGCCAATGAGAACAGAACTGATGTGATGGTCCAAGACACGGGTGAGCAAGTTAAGTCCTAGAGAGCTGCAGTCCCTACCTAGCATACCTGATTGAAATTAAATGGATCTAACAGCTGATCAAGTTCCAGTCAGTGACTCTGTCATTTGAATCAGGTATGTTTAAATAGAAAAACACCTAAAACTTGCAGGACCATGGCTCTTGAGGTTGGAATTAGCCTATCCCTGGTTCAGGAACCCAACAGGGACAGATGTGAATACATGTGCAGGTGTACCTCCAGTATTCCGATGTTGGAGCTCTCAGGTGTTGTAAGAATGTAACTTCTAGCAATGGAGCGGAGTGGCGTTTTCATTTCCAGAAGACTCCTCATAATTGACTCATCATTCAGTTTCTGTAAAACAGATATGTCAGTGTCAGCTTATCGCCATTCATATTGAAAGACAAGAAGTATAAAATATCCTCATTGGGCAGGGCTGGGTGTTAAGAATCTCACAATTAAATTTCAATTCTTTGGGTTGTAGTTCAATTCAATATCAATTCAATAATGATTTTAAATGTTTTGATATTAAGTAAGAAGTAGGGATGGGTACCGAAACCAAGCATCAAAATGGCTCTGGGGTGAAGAGAAAGTCCACTTGGACTTTTTCTTCTCCCGGTTCTCGGTGATTGCAGATGTGCTTCTCTCTGCTTCCTCCCTGCCTCCTTCTTCCCCACCTGCATCTTTGTCCTGTCACATCTTGGAGCCTCTCTCTGCATTTTTCTCCTAAATCTTCAACCATGGATCTAGTCGGCTGGTCTCTCAACGCTACGGATAACATCATTTCTACCCAGAGACAAGGTGTAGGGGCGGCATCTTGTCCGGACGGTACGGTCCCAGCAGGTCAAACTGAAGACCTGTATACTCTTGGATTTATGATAACTGGGTTCCTGCTGATTGGAGCTGTCAGGTACCTGGTTCATCTGGAAATTCTGAAGCTGATGGCAGCTGTCGGCAGGCTGCCGTTCCAGCTGTTACTCCGAGCCATCAACACATTTGACGCTAGAAAAGTTATCAGAACAAAGCTGAAGCCGCAATCTATCTTGAAAAATATAAATTTCTACTGAAGATTGAAGGGACATCTGCCATTTTTCTTCTGGTCACGCCAGGAGGGAACTCAGCAGTCACGTAACTACCACTAGGAGTCGCTTCTGGGTGCTTTTTAAGTCAAAACATAAGGGATTTCCATAACATTCAAAGAGAGACATGCTGCGTCACATATGTATGCGGTATACCCCACGCGTAGACAGGTGACACGGAGGGAGCCTGGCCAAGCATCAACAGATGACGATTTGGGAGTGAGAACGTGTTGGCCAGGCTCATCTGTCCCTGAACCTGGAAGTGTGGGATTACTGATATAAATAGTATAGACTATTAGTTTAGTGATCTGTTTATTCTAGCTCAAAATTGTTAAATCCTGGGCTTTACTTGAAATAATGTGTCACCTCCTGATGATGGGACACCTAATCACTTTCTGACTCACTGTCACTGAAACTGACGGCTGACACAGAGTCGTTGGACTCCCCCTCGCCCCCAGAATCACCCATGCAGATTTTCCAATGCCTCTTGAATAAAAATTCTCCTTTTAGGGCCATTTGTATGGTGCTGGCGGTCTCCTCCTCATGCAGACAGCTTCTAGAGTTTTGGTTGCAGCTCACACATGCTCACACGCAGGGAAAAAATACAATGTAAATAATTCGCCAATACTTTAAATTGAAAGAACGAACGAACGAGCACTATTGTCCTGTGAGTCCAGATTCAGCTTTCCGTTAGTTATCAGGGTGTTCTACACACTTTTCGGGGCTGCGCATTCACGATGCGCGCTTCCGTAGTACAGCTGAGAAGATCAGCTGCTACCCAGACAACAACAAAAACACAATTTGTGAAACTCTGGACTCACAGAACAATAGTACTCATTTGTTCATTCATTTTACTTAAACATTGATGAAATGAAGGAGTTTTACTGCAGATAATGTCTGATAGAGAGGCTGTCCCGTCTCTGCCATGACACTGGATGTTCACCGAAAAGCGACTCAACATAATATATTCCCAAGGACTCAAAGTGATGCAGAAACTTTACCAGTGAGTAAATGCACGTATAAAGTCCTGGAAATAAGGTCCAGGTTGAAAAACATGGTCCCTGTGAAATAAACTCATGAGAAAAACAGTTTTTCAGCACTTTGAGTGCCTTGAACAAAAATGTGAAATATAAATTGAATCCATGTTATAATAAAATCTAAAAGGTTTCCTTTGTTCATCTATGCTGAGGATAGAAAAATTAACATTCATTCACTGGTGCAATCAATACAAGCTGTACTCTAAAAGTTAATGAAACAATGAACCTTCCCTGATAAGCAGCCAAACTTTTGCCTTGACAAAAGAAATCTCCAAGACCTCTTCATCTTATGTTCATTCTTTCCAGCCCTCCGTAACATTTTCAGTTCTTTTGGCACTGTTATAGCAAAAATTAAAACTTCTCAACGGCCAGTAGCAGCTAGAAGAAGGCTGTACCCCCATGCTAACGAGAAAGCTGGACCAGCAACATGCTTGTAGCATGTCAGTAAAATCTTCCAGTGCTGAGCATGGAAGTGGTGATCGCTGTCATGCAACAGTACAAGTGCTGCTGACGTAAACAGGAGGCAAACAGTAACTGACCTTCCTACTGACTTGAGTGTCAATGAAGACGATATCATCCAGGGTCATGATCAGTTTGGTAACGACGGCTGATCTCTTGTACTTCCTGTACAAACATCATCAGCAATATTAGTAACATCTTGATCAGACTTGTAGGTCTATGAGGGTGATGTAGAGGACAGTATAAATGTGTTTAACCTGATCCAAGAGACAAACACTCCAGTCAGAGCAACAAACAGCAGGAAGATGAAGAACATTGTCACTGAATCCACACCTGTCGATAAAGGAAACAACAGTCAACCATCTATGATCGAAGCAGACAGCAGCTCATTGGGCGACGCCAATTTCCTCTAGAAACAAATGTGTCTGTGTGCAGATGAAAGCACACACCTCCGCTGCAGGCTTCGTCTGGACTGAACCAACAAAAGCTGGCTTTGGGGGGTTTTCCTCCAGGGAAGAAGAATGAGCGGCTGAGTGGTCTCAAGCCTCCAACTGTCCCATCGGTGTGTGTTGGTGCAAGTGTGTGTGTCGGCACAAGGCGATCACCCTCACTGTCCAACACCACGTACCTGGCCTGGAGGCCCCGCCCATCTTCACCTCCATACAACATCTGGAATAAGAAAGAAAGCGCGGGACAAAATAAACATCAACTGACATCATCAGATCGGTGATGGCAGCTGGTCATGTGACCAAGGTCACACAAGTAATGGACTCAACACATGGGGAGCATCAAAGGACAGCAACAAGCAGAACTTAACACCACCCAGTTGAAGCAATGGCGGCAGTGTTGTGCCCTCGGATCAGTCATTTCAAAGCAGTCTGTGACAGACAGCATCAATGATAAAGATTCTGACAGAATTATCTGCAATCTCAGATGGGAAGACTGCATGTCCGCTGCCTTTCAGGTCAGCAATGGAGTGAGAAAGGGAGTATCTTGTCTCCTGTCTTATTTAATTTCTACATGAATGACCTATGAAATGAACTAAGCTCATGTAAAACTGGCTGCATGGTTGGTAGTTCAGTGCTGAAGCATCTTATGTTTGCCGATGATTGTGTGATTTTTATTCCAAGCTCAGCTGGTTTGCAGCAGCTCCTTCATGTGTACTCTGTGTACGGGGAACATGATATAACGTACAGTGATTCTAAAAGTGTGATCATGATCTGCAGAACCATGGAGGGCAGACATGTGACTTATTCTGATTTTAGACTCTCGGGTAATGTTCTAAATATCTGTAAGGAAGTGAAATATCTTGGTCATGTGATCACAGACCAATTGAAAGATGATGAGGACAGTCATTGTCAGTGCCATATGCTGTATATGCCAGCAAATGTATTGGCATGCAAATTTGGTTTTTGCAGTGTTGATGTGAAGCTGACTTTGTTCAAAGCGTATTGCTCACCTCTGTACTCCACACATTTGTGGTTGAACTATAAAAAAGCTAGCCTTCAGAGATTACAAGTAGCATACAATGATGCTTTAAAAAGGCCCAGATGGACCAGTGGGACTGAGTTGTTTGTGAGTGCTGGAGTGAACATTCTGCAAGCGGTTCTGAGAAATCTGATGCACCGGTTCATCTGTCGGCTAAATGACTCTGAGAACCAAATTGTTGTGTCACTGGTGAACATCATGTGCAGCGATACACGTTGAACATCTCACTTCTGGGGGTACTGGTATCAGTGTCTTCTAAAAATGAGTTATCAGACTTCTTTTTAATTTATTTATTATTGTTATTAGTATTGTTTATGTATTATTTCATGTGATTTAGTCCTGTGTTGTTCTGTTTTTTTCCTTCTCTTTGGAGTCTGGAATCTGGAATAAAGTCTATCTATCTATCTATCTATCTATCTATCTATCTATCTATCTATCTATCTATCTATCTATCTATCACCGTTTACGCCGAAGAAAAAGACAAACCTTGATTCACTGAGAAAACTTATCGGACAAGTTCTCATGCAGCTCCGTTTTTATGTGCATCTCTGTGATCACGCTTTTCTGTTGTGGGTCACCTCATTTCACACTAGCCACAGTTACATGTTTTTAAAATTCAGAATTACTGACATTTATTCAGCTGATTTTAGATTACTTTCTTCTTGACATACTACAGAGCACCTCAGAAATATCTAATAAGTTCTTATTTTGTCACATCTGCAATTTTGTTAATTGATGTCATGTGACTCCTGTGATGGAGGTTGTTCCCCAAACTCCCCTTTCATGTCTGAGGTAGGGCTGATGTCCGAAACATTGCACAAATAGAAGGACCTGGTGTGTGGTCACACATGTATACATCTGTATACATGTCTGGACCAACACCCAGTCTTTACATTCTGGGATGTGTGCGTTACCCTTGCTTGTCATAACATGCTAACGCAACACAAATCATGCACAGTTAATATAAACTGGTCTTCTATGAATCATGATGGATGGTTTGACAGCTGAATTATGACATATGAAACACAATGGGAATGTTAGGAAATTAAAAGAACTTGATTTTTGTGACAGGAAGTTTAAAAAATGCTTAAAGTTGGATTTCTGACCTGATTAAAGCCCTGGAAATTAAATCCTCCATCTGACTGGAAGAGCTGATTTCCTGTCACCCAGCGTCCACCTCCTGCCTGACGACGCTCCTCTACAGCCTTAGCAACAAAGTAGACCATGTTAAAGATGGTCCCGAACACAGGAGAGACCTGCGAACAAATCCAGAGCAGACAGACATACATTAAACACCTAAAACCTGAGCAGGGTTAGTAGATTTACACTCTTCATAAACGGGAGAATAAAAGCTCCTGCGTCGTGGAGCAGAAGGATATGATGGGATAGGATCCAGATGCAGGACGGACAGAGCCATAACTATACAACATTAACTGGAAAAGGAAAAGCCGGAGCATTTATCAAATTACACTTTATTCATAAAGCAGTAAAAGTCTAGAAAACTAAAGCAGCAAAAGAAGAAGAAGAAGCCCTAGATCATCCTGCTTTGTATCATGGAGGTTCCTCTTTTACTAGATGTCCTACAGTTAAACCCATCCTGAAGGAAGAGCCCCCACTGATGCGGTGAGCTGGAGCCAGTTGGTTGTCTGTCACCAGGGGCTTCATATACAAAGGCTTGGAACACGCAAAAACGTGGTGTACGATCATTTTCACGGTAAAGTGGAGATGTGTGAAGAATGGAATGAGCATGGAAATGTGAGATGCTTCATGTCAATTTTATGGCTGCGTACGAACGTTTCTACAGCTGTGGAGACTGTGGAGACACTTGGAGGCGACGCTGGAAACTGTTATAAGAAACAAATGTGAAAACAACCATCCCCAGACTGATGATGTCATCAGACACATAAACAAACAGTCCTCATAACCAATCAACACCTGCATCTGCAATTATGAGTGGATATAAAAGCGCAAAGTGGAGCAAAATACAGGCTCCAGCATTGCTGCTTTAGTTGGAAGAAGACGTTAGAAATGGTGGATCTGCAGAGAGTGTATTCAGAGGTCAAGAAGATTTACTGATGTAGTGATAACTGGCTGGTCAGACGCTTTAGGTTTGACCGTCAGACATTCTGTGCATAGAGCTGAAGCCAGACTTGAGGCGCAACACACCAAGCTGCGCCTCCATGTGCTCCGGCGAATAAATTAACTTATATGCCGATTTATTTAGGAATGCACTTAATTTGTGAGGACATCTATAGAATGATCTGTTCAATCAAGTATACCAACACAGGGGTGTGTGTGTGTGTGGGGGGGCAGGTCGGTTAAGTCGGTTAAGTCTGCGTCCCGGGGATGAGGACATCCCCTAGTCTGTGACACAGGTGATGCAGAAGGAATTCCCGATGCTGCACGTCCTCTTTAGGCAGTGGTGTCCAAAGTGAGTCCTCAAGGCCGCTGTCCTGGCGGTTTTCCATGCCTCCATGCACCAGCACAGCTGACTCAAATTAAGTTAATCTACAAGCCGATGAATTTGACTCAGGTGTGTGTTGGAGAAGGGAGACATGGAAAACCGCAGGATTGTGGCCCTTGATGACTAGAGCTGGAAACCCTGTCTTATGGTAATAGATCGTGTCAGCTAGTGAATCCATTATTTCCAGTGACATCGGACTGTGAGGAGGCGACTGTATAAACACTTGTTTCACACATTTAACCTTGAGAAAAACCGGAGTCACCCATGTGAACTCCCCCCACCCTGAAAGAAGAAAAGCCATCACAAACAGCCGTCCTCTGACACATATCCAACTTGATGTCGGACTTATTTCAGCTTGTGTGCGTGACTCTGACCCCCCATCTTTGACTGCGTCACACACTCTCCCATTCACTTCTCTGTTGGGGGGGTGATGGCGGACAACAGCGTGCTAAAGAGCTTATTTGTGTGCATTTCTACTTAAACAAGCTGCCCCAAGTTTGTTCTCTGAGTCTTTTTTATTCACTGTCATGCTCATATTGTCTTTCTGATGTGCAGAGAGGAGAATCTCCGCTGCAGATCTCATTTAAATGTCATTTGCGTATTTCTGTTGGGGGTGTGGACAGGGAGGTGTCAGGTACTCCAACATGCTCCACGTTGAATGAAAAGTACTTGGATCCATGGATGCGCAAAGATTCATACATCTGAAAGATTCTGTGCGTATGACACAAAAACGCTGCACGGAAGAGGCCAGTCAGCCTCACCGGTGTGAACGACTCCGGCTGAGATATTAATAAAAGTCTCATTCTGGGTCTGGATTATATGGTTTATTCGTTAATGTTATGAAATTTAATAATAGCCCACATCCGATGGCAACGTCACAATTCTTTAGCCAATGGGTCAAGAAAAAGTGGTCCAATATGAAACTTACCATCAAAAGATTTCACCGGCACCGTCCAGGAAATTTAATGATTTAAAATCCGAAAAAATGCCATTCAGAAATCCCTCAAGTCCCGCCCCCCTCAACATGTCAACACTGTTATTTTGTCAAGGGGAGCACATGTCGACTGTTGGTCGCTTCGGCAACCGAAGTCCCGTAGGCATGTCGGAGAGACTGATGATGCTAATAGCCTGTCAGTTACAAAATCCAAGGAGCCAATCAAAATCTCACGTTTTCGGGAGTTTGCTCTTGTGGGCTGTTCTGGTTTGAGGAAAGAGCCCACATGAAAAAAAAAACAAACATGTTTTAACTAGAAAAATGTTTCCAGGTGATTACTCCTTGAAGGGCCAGGGTAATGCTCTCTGTAAGTGTCTGTTACTACGGCCAGGTGTAAATGTCTGTTACTACGGCCCGGTCTAAATGTCCATCATTGCGGCCCGGTGTAAATGTCTGTTACTATGGCCCGGTGTAAATGTCTGTTACTGCGGCCCGGTGTAAATGTCCGTTACTGCGGCCCGGTGTAAATGTCCGTTACTGCGGCCCGGTGTAAATGTCTGTTACTATGGCCCGGTGTAAGTGTCTGTTACTACGGCCCGGTGTAAATGTCCGTTACTACGGCCCGGTGTAAGTGTCTGTTACTACGGCCCGGTGTAAGTGTCTGTTTCTGCGGCCCGGCGTAAATGTCTGTTACTACGGCCCGGTGTAAATGTCTGTTACTACGGCCCGGTGTAAGTGTCTGTTACTACGGCCCAGAGTAAGTGTCTGTTACTGCGGCCCGGTGTAAATGTCTGTTACTACGGCCTGGTGTAAGTGTCCGTTACTGCGGCCGGGTGTAAATGTTTGTAACTACGGCCCGGTGTAAATGTCTGTTACTACGGCCCGGTGTAAGTGTCTGTTACTACGGCCCGGTGTAAATGTCTGTTACTATGGCCCGGTGTAAGTGTCTGTAACTACAGCCCGGAGTAAGTGTCTGTTACTGCGGCCAGGTGTAAATGTCTGTTACTATGGCCCGGTGTAAATGTCTGTTACTGCGGCCCGGTGTAAATGTCCGTTACTGCGGCCCGGTGTAAATGTCCGTTACTGCGGCCCGGTGTAAATGTCTCTTACTGCAGCCCGGTGTAAATGTCTGTGACTACGGCCCGGTATAAATGTCTGTTACTGCGGCCTGGTGTTAATGTCTGTTATTTCGGCCCGGTGTAAATGTCCATTACTACGGCCCAGCGTACATGTCCATTACTGCGGCCCAGTGTAAATTTCTGTTACTACTGCCTGGTGTAAATGTCCGTTACTGCGGCCCGGTGTCTGTGTCTGTTACTACGGCCCGGTGTAAGTGTCTGTAACTACGGCCCTGTGTAAATGTCTGTTACTACGACCCGGTGTAAATGTCCGTTACTGCGGCCCGGTGTAAATTTCTGTTACTATGGCCCGGTGTAAATGTCTGTTACTACTACTTGGTGTAAATGTCCGTTACTTCAGCCCGGTGTCTGTGTCTGTTACTACGGCCCGGTGTCTGTGTCTGTTACTACGGCCCGGTGTAAGTGTCTGTTACTACGGCCCGGTGTAAGTGTCTGTTACTACGGCCCGGTGTAAATGTCTGTTACTACGTCCCGGTGTAAATGTCCGTTACTGCGGCCCGGTGTAAATTTCTGTTACTACGGCCCGATGTAAGTGTCTGTTACTTTGGCCCAGTGTAAATGTCCGTTACTGCGGCCCAGTGTAAGTGTCTGTTACTAGGGCCCGGTGTAAATGTCTGTTACTACGTCCCGGTGTAAATGTCTGTTACTTGGCCCGGTGTAAGTTTCTGTCTCTGCGGCCCGGTGTAAATGTCTGTTTCTACAGCCCGGTGTAAATGTCTGTTACTTGGCCCGGTGTAAATGTCTGTTACTACGGCCCGGTGTATGTGTCTGTTACTGTGGCCCGGTGTAAATGTCTGTAACTACGGCCCGGAGTAAGTGTCTGTTACTGCGGCCAGGTGTAAATGTCTGTTACTGCGGCCCGGTGTAAATGTCCGTTACTGCGGCCCGGTGTAAATGTCCGTTACTGCGGCCCGGTGTAAATGTCTGTTACTATGGCCCGGTGTAAGTGTCTGTTACTACGGCCCGGTGTAAGTGTCTGTTACTGCGGCCCGGTGTAAATGTCTGTTACTACGGCCTGGTGTAAGTGTCTGTAACTACGGCCTGGTGTAAATGTCTGTTACTGCGGCCCGGTGTAAATGTCCGTTACTGCGGCCCCGTGTAAGTGTCTGTTACTACGGCCCGGTGTAAATGTCTGTTACTATGGCCCGGTGTAAATGTCTGTTACTACGGCCCGGTGTAAGTGTCTGTTACTGCGGCCCGGTGTAAATGTCTGTTACTATGGCCCGGTGTAAGTGTCTGTTACTACGGCCCGGTGTAAATGTCCGTTACTGCGGCCCGGTGTAAATGTCTGTTACTATGGCCCGGTGTAAATGTCTGTTACTGCGGCCCGGTGTAAATGTCTGTAACTACGGCCCGGTGGAAATATCTGTTACTACGGCCCGGTGTAAATGTCTGTTACTTCGGCCCGGTGTAAATGTCTGTTACTACGGCCCGGTGTAAATGTCCATTACTGCGGCCCAGTGTAAATTTCTGTTACTACTGCCTGGTGTAAATGTCCGTTACTGCGGCCCGGTGTAAGTGTCTGTTACTACGGCCCGGTGTAAGTGTCTGTAACTACGGCCCGGTGTAAATGTCTGTTACTATGGCCCGGTGTAAGTGTCTGTAACTACGGCCAGGTGTAAATGTCTGTTACTGCGGCCCGGTGTAAATGTCTGTTACTACTGCCTGGTGTAAATGTCCGTTACTTCGGCCCGGTGTAAAGTGTCTGTTACTACGGCCCGGTGTATGTGTCTGTTACTGCGGCCCGGTGTAAGTGTCTGTTACTACGGCCCGGTGTAAATGTCTGTTACTATGGCCCGGTGTAAATGTCTGTTACTACGGCCCGGTGTAAATGTCTGTTACTACGGCCCGGTGTAAGTGTCTGTTACTACGGCCCGGTGTAAATGTCTGTAACTACGGCCCGGTGTAAATGTCTGTTACTACGGCCCGGTGTAAATGTCCGTTACTGCGGCCCGGTGTAAATGTCTGTTACTACGGCCCGGTGTAAGTGTCTGTTACTACGGCCCGGTGTAAATGTCCGTTACTGCGGCCCGGTGTAAGTGTCTGTTACTAGGGCCCGGTGTAAATGTCTGTTACTACGGCCCGGTGTAAATGTCTGTTACTTGGCCCGGTGTAAGTGTCTGTTACTGCGGCCCGGTGTAAATGTCTGTTTCTACAGCCCGGTGTAAATGTCTGTTACTACGGCCCGGTGTAAATGTCTGTTACTATGGCCCGGTGTAAGTGTCTGTTACTACGGCCCGGAGTAAGTGTCTGTTACTGCGGCCAGGTGTAAATGTCTGTTACTACGGCCCGGTGTAAATGTCCGTTACTGCGGCCCGGTGTAAATGTCCGTTACTGCGGCCCGGTGTAAATGTCTGTTACTATGGCCCGGTGTAAGTGTCTGTTACTACGGCCCGGTGTAAATGTCCGTTACTACGGCCCCGTGTAAGTGTCTGTTACTACGGCCCGGTGTAAATGTCTGTTACTATGGCCCGGTGTAAGTGTCTGTTTCCACGGCCTGGTGTAAATGTCTGTTTCTACGGGCCGGTGTAAATGTCTGTTTCTGCGGCCCTGTGTAAGTGTCTTTTACTGCGGCCCGGTGTAATTGTCTGTTACTGCAGCCCGACATAAATGTCTGTTACTACGGCCCGGTGTAAATGTCCGTTACTGCGGCCCGATGTAAATGTCTCTTACTGCAGCCCGGTGTAAATGTCTGTTACTACGGCCCGGTGTAAATGTCTGTTACTTGGCCCGGTGAAAGTGTCTGTTACTACGGCCTGGTGTAAATGTCCGTTACTGCGGCCCGGTGTAAGTGTCTGTTACTACGGCCTTTTGTAAATGTCTGTTTCTAAAGCCTGGTGTAAATGTCTGTTACTACGGCCCGGTGTAAATGTCCGTCCTGCGGCCTGGTGTAAATGTCCGTTACTGCGGCCCGGTGTCTGTGTCTGTTACTACGGCCCGGTGTAAGTGTCTGTAACTACGGCCCGGTGTAAATGTCTGTTACTACGTCCCGGTGTAAATGTCCGTTACTGCGGCCCGGTGTAAATTTCTGTTACTACGGCCCGATGTAAGTGTCTGTTACTACGGCCCGGTGTAAATGTCCGTTACTATGGCCCCGTGTAAGTGTCTGTTACTACGGCCCGGTGTAAATGTCTGTTACTATGGCCCGGTGTAAGTGTCTGTTTCCACGGCCTGGTGTAAATGTCTGTTTCTACGGGCCGGTGTAAATGTCTGTTTCTGCGGCCCTGTGTAAGTGTCTTTTACTGCGGCCCGGTGTAATTGTCTGTTACTGCAGCCCGACGTAAATGTCTGTTACTACGGTCCGGCGTAAATGTCTGTTACTATGGCCCAGTGTAAATGTCTGTTACTATGGCCCGGTGTAAGTGTCTGTTACTGCGGCCCGGTGTAAGTGTCTGTTACTACGGCCCGTCGTTAGTGTCTGTAACTACGGCCCGGTGTAAATGTCTGTTACTACGTCCCGGTGTAAATGTCCGTTACTGCGGCCCGGTGTAAATTTCTGTTACTACGGCCCGGTGTAAATGTCTGTTACTACTACTCTGTGTAAATGTCCGTTACTTCGGCCCGGTGTAAATTTCTGTTACTACGGCCCGGTGTAAGTGTCTGTTACTACGGCCCGGTGTAAATGTCCGTTACTACGGCCCGGTGTAAGTGTCTGTTACTACGGCCTGGTGTAAATGTCTGTTACTACGGCCGGTGTAAATGTCCGTTACTACGGCCCTGTGTAAATGTCTGTTACTACGGCCCGGTGTAGAGTCATGTCTGTTACTACGGCCCGGTGTAAGGGTGTAAATGTCTGTTACTACGGCCTTTTGTAAATGTCTGTTTCTACAGCCCGGTGTAAGTGTCCGTTACTGCGGCCCGGTGTAAATTTCTGTTACTACGGCCCGGTGTAAATGTCTGTTACTACGGCCCGGTGTAAGTGTCTGTTACTGCGGCCCGGTGTAAATGTCTGTTACTACGTCCCGGTGTAAATGTCTGTTACTTGGCCCGGTGTAAGTGTCTGTTACTACGTCCCGGTGTAAATGTCTGTTACTACGGCCCGGTGTAAGTGTCTGTTACTACGGCCCGGTGTAAGTGTCTGTTACTACGGCCTGTTGTAAATGTCTGTTTCTACAGCCTGGTGTAAATGTCTGTTACTACGGTCCAGTGTAAATGTTCCTGTCGTTTACGTGTTTACCTCTGTTGCAGAGATGGCAGAGCGAATTTCTCGTCTGATCTGAGCCTGACGAAAAGCTTCATAAAAACTCTGGTCAGAAGCCATGGTAACAGTCAGGACGGCGCTGTAGGCGTGACGAAGCTTGGTGCTGTTGCTCAGTTGGTGAAAGGTCATGTCCTGGTTTAACAAGGGAAGGAGAAGGGAAGGAGGAGGGAACAGAGTTGTGCATTAATGAACAAGGACACTTTCAGGTGGAAAAATACACTTTGGAACAGTGTCAAACATAAAAGGCCACAAACTTGTACATGCATTCATTTACCTACAGCAGTTTAAATCTGACAATAGAGAAAATTATCACGGTGATCTTCTTAAATTCTTGTGCCCTAAAAAACGTTACACTCCCCGTGTTTGGGACAAAAGTGTCGCTGCACAAAGAAACTGTTATAAAATTCTGATACATTTTTTAAAACTTTTTTTTTTCATAAACCATCTAAACAACTTAAATCCAGCTCAAAACTACAAAACATTCAATATTTTTGAGAATTTTAACCCTTCAAATGCTGGCTTGAATATTTGAATGACTGCATCATTCATTGCAAAAAAGAAACAGTAAATATTTATTATTTTTCAGTTAACAGATATTGGTTGGATGGAGCTTTGCTGGTTGATAGAGGCTCAGATATGTAAAAGAACGCTCATGGCCAAAAGTGTCCCATTGACTTTTCCTTTGGACACAATAGTTTTTGATTAACAGTTACAAAAGTTTAAAACAATTAATCAATTGATACCAGCATTCCTTCCAAAGACGTTATTTTAACCCCTGAAATGATCAGTGCATGCTTACAAAATCAAACACATGCACACCCAATACACACACGCATACGTGCGTGCATGTGCGCGCACACACACACACACGCACAAACACGCATGCAAATAAATCACACTTGACTCCTGGTAGCCTCACAGCTCCATAATATAACTTGAAAAAAATACCAGAATTTTCTGCATCTGCCTACAGTGGTAAAACAGTTGAATCTGAAGGAATCCTGTAAAAATGTCAGATATGACTATTTCTCTTTCAAATGAAATTCTGGTATCACGTCATGTCAGTCATTTTCTGTACCACTTATCCAGTTCAGGGTTGCTGGAGTCTATCCCAGCTATTATCAGGCGAGAGGCAGGTGCACCCTGGACAGGTCTCCAGTCTGTCGCAGGACCAACACAGAGAGACAGACAACCATTCACACTCACATTTATACCTAGGGACAATTTAAAGTGAACAATTAACCTAACATCATGTCTTTGGATGGTGGGAGGAAGCTGGAGAACTCAGGGAGAACCCACGCAGACACGGGGAGAACATGCAAACTCCACACAAGAAGGGACTGTTGGAATTGTTTGAACCCCCTCCCCAGCCAGGAATTGGACTAGCGACCTTCTCAATGTGAGGCTGCAGTGCTAACCACCACACCACAGTGCAGTCCAGAAATTCTGGTATCAATGAATCAATTGCTTTAAACTTTTATAACTGTTAATCAAAACTGTTGTTTCCAATGGAAGTCAATGGGACACTTTTGGCCACAAGTGTTTGTATTTAATACTACTTAAAATATACCAATGGAATCAAATATTTTTTTGTTAATCTTTTACATATCTGAGCCTCTATCGACCAGCAAAGCTTCATCCAACCACTATTTGTTATAAGAAAAATAATTGAGGTTTTGTGTTTTTTTTAATGGATGATACAGTCATTCAAATATTCAAGCCAGCAATTAAGGGGTTGGAATTAAAAACATATATATATATGTATTGAAAGTTTGGTAGTTTTGAGCTGGACTAAGTTGTTTTGATGATTTGTGAGAACAGAGTAGAAAAAAAATATTAATGTATCAGAATTTTGCAACAGTTTCTTCGTGCAGGGAAATTTTTGTCGTAGCACGCGGAGCATGTGCAAAATTTTTCTAGGGAGTATAAAAGACGTCTGAGGGGAAATTAAACTGGATTTAAAAAATATGTCTAAAAAGAAGAGTTACTGCAAAAATTCATGCCCTTTGCTGCAACACAGCTGAAATGATCACCAATTTTTTAAAAAGTGACCAAAATGGCCAAAAGTGTCCAGAGGAGGGCATGAGTTTTTATCAACAGCACCTCCTCAGGTCACCAGTGGAACTGTACTATCAGAAACAGTCATTTTAGATTTGATTGGCCAGTCAAGTAGAAAAGCAATCACTTACCTGGTATGGCATGGCATACAGCAGGGCATCATAGGGAATAAACACATAACCATCAGAGACCATCCCCATATCCAGGGCAGCCAATAGGAGCTCTTTCTGGTGCTCTCCACCAATCAGCACAGAGCTCATGCACATGATGACCACTAAATAAGAAATAGTTGTTAATGTTTCAGCTGTGGATCAACTGGTTGAACATTTATAACTGATCATATCAACTCTTGCTTGTGGTTTTTCTGACTGAGACGTCTGGATCACATCTCAGCTCCAAATCTGCTCTAATGAGCCAGAGCCATTCTGGGCCTCATGGACCTCCAGGGCACCAGTCAACTCTTGCTTGGAGGCTTCTGCTAGCCCCTAGTTACCCATGTAACCAGAAGTCTAGCTGATCTGGTTCTGAAGCCATTAGCTCATTTACTGATTGACCACCATGTTAATCAATTATCGTGTTTTGATGACAACCTTACATTCAAACGCAGAAGATATCAGTAACTATAATACTGATGTATTGTGATTGGCTATTTTGAGATGAATGAAATTTTAATGTTACATGACAAACATGAGAGGCCCGAGGCTTATAGACCCAAGGTGTTGTCCCTGAGGCTTCATGCCCCATTTCCCTGGCCGATGATCTGGTCTGCTTCCAACAGACTGATGCATTCATTCAGGATCAATAATCTGATCCATCGGGCTAGCACGATCGCTGGAAACAAGCTGGAGACACGGGGCCGCCAGAGACTGGAGGTCTCTGAACTGACTGGTTTCTATCGTGGACACCCCGTCCCCTCCATGGCCCAGTAAAGTGGAGGGGCAGTAGAGCTCTTTCTGCTGCAGCTTGGCTGTGATAGAGGTTCAGAAAACCTTCCTTCATTTACAATAACCCTGATCAATAAATACTCCATATGAGAGGTCAACACTATCACTGAATCATATGACAATCTCACAATCATAGTTCTGCCTGCTTATTCTGTTTCTATTTCGTTTACTAGGCTTCTCTTCTACGTTTTTGGCTTGACTTTATTTTTTCCATGATAAACTTTACTGAATATTATTATTTTCATTTGATTGCTGCTGTAACAGATCACTTCCCCCATGGGAGTAATAAAGTATCTATCTGCAGCTTTTGATAATTTTCTCTGCTCTGACCTTTGACCTTGTCAGCTTGTCTTATCTCCTTCAGCGCCTCCCGAGCCCCACCATTGTTCTTTGTTTCCATGGTAACTACAGGACTGATCAGCAGGCCCATAGCACGGAGTGCTGAGGCCACTTCCTGTCCAGTGCCTTCCCAAAGGTCAGTAGGAGCTGATGATGGCAGAAAAACATCAGATGAGAAAGGACAGAAGGATAATTAGTGGACCAGGACATGTACCAAACAGATTCTATTTGAGTTTGCAACATCTGATGAAATGCTAAAGGCATGAAAACTCATCCAACTGTGCTTCCAGAATTTAACGCTGTCAAAGTGTTTGTAATGACATTTTATCAGTCAAAGGAATTACATACTTTTTAAAATTATTATCAATTAACGCATGGTTTTTTGTCATGTTTGCTTGATGGTGTGTTCTAATTGGAGAATATGAACTATGTAGAAAGATAATCTACGTAGAATAAACAAAGACACAAAGCTGGCTGACCAGGAACAGGGCATTTTCAGCTTGATTTAACTCTCCTAAATTTAACCCTATCTGTCTCATGCTTCACGACTCTACCTAAAAGGACCATTTTTGGCATCTTGTGAATTTTGGGATATCTGATGCAAAATAAAAAGATTGTGATCATACCTAGAACCGCCAAGTGGGTCATTTTTAACCCGTAGAAAACCATGTAAAACGCTGAGAGCAGCCGCAGCGGCAGCGTTGCTAGCCAACCGAGTTCTGCCGCAAATAAATCACAAAGAGAACTTGGCTTATTTGATTAAGCCCTTTGTTGTGAGATATAAATACTCATTTTTTCTTTTGCATGTTTGTGGCCGTTTACATAGATCAGCTGTCTCTCAGGACTCCGCTGTACAGTACTTTTCCTTTGTATGTTTAGTTCACAGTTTATTAGGCTATAAAAAGCCTGCTGTTGATTTGATGTTGTTTTAAGTATTATTTCATTTATTCTCATTCGTAATTTGTTAAATATAGGGTGAATATGGGTAAACTGGGACACTTTCTGAAAATGTAACCTTACCGTAAATTCTGACTATGAACCAAACATCCACATCATCCACACAGAAGCTTTTATTTTAATCTCATGCTACTCTGATGAGCTCAATGGTGATTTTAGTAACAGAAGTAAACACATGTAAAGATTAAACTGAACTGTCCCAGTTTGCCCAGACTCACCCTAATATAACATTTCTTGATGTCTCATGTTTTTCTTATGTGCAATATAAATCCATATCAGCTGATGTTCAGCGCTCTTTTTGTTACTCTGCCATGATATTGTGCTTTTTTCCAAATAGTTCCCTCAAAATGACTGAGAGTTTAAAAATATTAATACACTAAAGAAATAGTGAAGTACAATTTAAGGAGTATTTAATTTTGTTTGATGTCAGATGATTTGTGGAGTATTTGCCATCTTCTCTTTGAAATTTGAGCACGCAGTAATCCCACATGTTAATCATTTAGGCTGATTAGTTATTTATCAAGGCTGTATCGACTTCTGATTGTTAAAAAATCATCTCTCTGTAAACGGCATCTTTCCCAGTTTTATGCTTTTTGACCGGGGAGTCAAAATGCCCCCCCCCGATGCTATTGGAATGATGGCGGTTCTAGCATTAAAGGATAGCTTTCTTTTACACCTGAACCTTCTTTGTAGGAGTTGATACGTGCATTTACTCACCCGTAAAATTTCGGTTTTACTGACCCCTTCAGGTGATATTTAGGTTGAGTTGCCCTCTGTCATGCACCCATATAACGGGAGAGACAGGGCAGGCTCTTTATAAGGCTTTACCTGCAGCACAACTCCTTCACCTCACCTGGCCTCATCAGTGCACTACAGGTAGTAGTATACCCCAGATCCCAGGAAAGTGAACGTTGTTGTCATGAACCATTAAATCAGGCCCTGACATGATGTGTAGCCTCACCTGAGATGACAGCAACATGCGCCCAGCGAAAAAAACGGAGCACAGTAAATAGAACTTTGTTGGGAGGAGTGATGGGCGGCAGGTTTGGCCAATCAGCATCCAAGCAGCCAGGAGATGCAAGCCCCACTTCCCAATGTTGGGCCAATAAAGACGCAGCATGGCAGAGGGCGGGATTAAATGGCCCAATGTAGGCGTGGCCATATCCCTCCATCTCCCCAAATTCTGTCAGAGCTGAGGACGGAAAATCACAATCGTTACGCAGGAAAATTAGTTTTAGTGGTAAGACAATCATTTGGATTTCACTTTTATATTCCTGGATATAAGTTCATTAAACTCAAACTGATTTGCTGGCAAACCTTTGGAGGCGGAGCAATCCTCATCAAGAAGTTTCACATCATACCAGTATCCTCTGCTCAGGTCACCGTCACTTCGTAACCGTGACAACGCCAGATTGGCTGCTGCTGATGGCATTGCTCGAGAGAACATTGGGTCACATGACCATGGACCAACCAGGGCTAGCTTGAATGTTGCTGCCTGAACTTCTGTGATGCATAGCAACAGAAGACACACCCCTAGCAACCAGGAAAGTGTCGTCATGGTAACCTGCAGGATATTACAGAGTTTATTTTTGTTTAAATTTGATGACTAGCAGAAAAACAGATGAATAAACATCCCACAGAAGACCTGATCCATCACGTCATCAGAAACCAGGACAAAACCAGAAATCTGACCCCCAGTTATGAGCCGGCAGCATTTAACTTTACTCCACTGAGCCTTTATTTATACCATGGTCAGGGTGAATACTCCATTCTGATTGGCTGCAGGGTTTCCATTAAAAAGTCATAATTGACAGCAAGAAAATAAGTTCTGGTCAAATAGCCTTATTGTTCTAAGTCAATCCGCTGTCCAGACACTAGTAGGTAACCATGGCAACAGAACACACATTGCAGTAGGCCTAACTTATTTCACTGTTGATTTTACCACAACGGCAAGAAAATAGACAAAACATGAGTTGTTATTGTTTCTTTAAGGTGTCTGTCACAGATTTACATGAACTATAGCCTCCAGAGCTTGGCTGGGGGTCGCCTCTCAGAGGCTGGGCTGGGACGCCAGAGCAGAGTCCTGCACGGTCCAAGTTTTCCAACCGACACCCCGAAACCTGTCAGGATGATTATCAAACCCGACCGGTGTCCACGGACATCTTCCTGTCAAATCTGAACCCGACCTGACACGCCCCATGTTAGAAAAAAGAAACACCTCCACGTCAGCAGCAGTCTCCGTCCGTCCTTTACTATGTTTCTTCTCTCTGTTCATCCCTGTAGACTGTTGATGTGATAACCTGCTGCTTTTTTACATTTTCGTTTACAATAAGAAAACGAGAAAAACACAGCAGGTAAACACATTATTTTAGTTTGTTTCAAGGAGCACCTGCTCTAATATTTTTTTGAACATAACATCACACTGAACCACTTGACAGCGTCCCAATAGTCTTTATTTTGCCACAAGGCAAAAGGCCGTGCACAGTTATGCCATATTAATAATAATGATAATAATAATAAAAATGGTAATAATAGTAATAATAATAACCCTCGCCTGGTGGTTTTGTGCCACATCTAGCCTACCTGAGCCACCTCTGGTGAATAATTTCCACTGTAGGCTCGTTGTTTGAAGTGACAACTAGGCTATGTTTTTTATTTAGTCTGTGTCAGATATGTGTGTGGCTTAAAATTTTATTTTGGTTTACTTATTTGTGAGGAGTATTTAATGTATGCTGATGTTGCGATTTGATAAAGTTGTTGTTTCAATTATATGCATGAATTATTTCTTTTATGACTAAAAAGAAAGACAACTTAGCAGCACTTGTGGTGCAGGGAAGTGTTTGGTAAACAAGCAAGAAGATGAAGAACAGAATAGAGAAAGTCTGCGTTCGCAGTGTGCACCTCCGAGAAAAAGTGAGAAGGAAAAAGAGACAACACAGAGTAACTAAGAGTTTAATATTCACTCCTCAGCTGCAGATCAGCGGCTGCAGACACGGCGCTCCTCTAGAAACATCCATGTAGCGAAACAGTAAAGCACTTCTACAGAATTTTTCCTTAACATCTTATGGCAATAAATAAACTAAAGATCACCATCTGAAAAAAACAGAGCATGATCTTCCCTCCCTCCTCCCCCTTTGATCGCTGATAGACTATCCGATAGAAAATCCCTCCATCCCTGAAATTGCTGCATCAACATCATCCAGCACCTCTGCTTCAGCTGAGATCGCTGCCTGAACCAGCTGTGTAAAAAGGCTCACAGGCTGTGCTGGATGACGAGAAAGGAAAATAAACACTCGTAATGTTGACCAAAATAACAAGAAAAAAAAAAAGATATAGGTGAAATAAAGAAAAAAACATCATGGTCTACCCACGACATGCCAGCACTAAATACATATCCACCTGCACCTGGATGTGAAATTTAATCTCTGTACCTGTCAGGAACCCGACTGTTGCAGGTTTCTTTCCCAGATCATGTCTGTGATAGAAAATCGCTGTGAAAGCTGCCTGCAGGCTGACTGGGGTTTGTCAGTGCCCTCAGAAATAAAACTCTAGGCCTATGTTACAAAACATTTTAAATTACAGTTGTGTGAAAAACTAATTTCTTACTTTTTTGCATGTTTGTCACACTTAAATGTCTCAGGTCATCTAACAAATTTAAATATTGAACAAAGATAACAAGTAAACACAAAATGCAGTTTTTGAATGAAGATTTTTATTAGTAAGGGGAAAAAATCAAACCCTCCATGTCCCTGTGTGAAAAAGTGACCTTCACCTAAAGCTAATAACTGGTTGTTCCACCTTAGCAGCAACAACTGCATCAAGCGTTTGTGATAACTGGCAGTGAGTCTTCTACAGCGCTGTGGAGGAATTTTGTTCCACTCATCTTTGCAGAATTGTTGTAATTCAGCCACATTGGAGGCTTTTCCAGCATGAACCGCCTTTTTAAGGTCATGCCACAGCATCTCAATGGGATTCAGGTGGGGGCTTTGACTAGGCCACTCCAAAGTCTTCATGTTGTTGTTCTTAAGCCATTCAGAGGTGGACTTGCTGGTGTGTTCTGGATCATTGTTCTGCTGCAGAACCCAAGTGCGCTTCAGCTTGAGGTCACCAACAGATGGCCGGACGTTCTCCTTCAGGATTTTTTGGTAGAAGCAGAATTCATGGTTCCATTTACCACAGCAAGTCTTCCAGGTCCTGAAGCAGCAAAACAGCCCCAGACCATCACACTACCACCACCATATTTTACTGTTGCTATGATGTTCCTTTTCTGAAATGCCGTGTTACTTTTACGCCAGATGTAATGGGACCCCCACCTTCCAGAAAGTTCCACTTTTGTCTCATCAGTCCACAGAGTATTTTCCCAAAAGTCTTGGGGATCATCAAGATGCTTTCTGGCTAAACTGAGACGAGCCTTTATGTTCTTTTTGCTCAGCAGTGGTTTTGGTCTTGGAACTCTGCCATGCAGCCATTTTTGCCCCCCAGTCTCTTTCTGATGGGGGAGTCATGAACACTGACCTTCATTGAGGCAAGTGAGGCCTGCAGTTCTTGGATGTTGTTCTGGGGTCTTTTGTGACCTCTTGGATGAGTCGTCGCTGTGCTCTTGGGGTCATTTTGGTCGGCCGGCCCCTCCTGGGAAGGTTCACCACTGTTCCATGTTTTCACCATTTGTGGATAATGGTTCTCACTGTGGTTCTCTGGAGTCCCAAAGCTTTAGAAATGGCTTTGGAACCTTTTCCAGACTGATAGATCTCAATGACTTTGTTTCTCATTTGTTCCTGAATTTCTTTGGATGGCAGCATGATGTCTAGCTTTTCAGGATCTTTAGTCTACTAAACTTTGTCAGGAAGGTCCTTTTTAAGTGATTTCTTGATTGAGAACAGGTGTGGCAGTAATCAGGCCTGGGTGTGGATAGAGAAACTGAACTCAGCTTTACAAAGATGTGATAAACCACCAACATTTGTTGGTGACCTCAGGCTGAAGCGCACTTGGGTTCTGCAGCAGAACAATGATCCAGAACACACCAGCAAGTCCACCTCTGAATGGCTTAAGAACAACAAAATGAAGACTTTGGAGTGGCCTAGTCAAAGTCCCCACCTGAATCCCATTGAGATGCTGTGGCATGACCTTAAAAAGGCGGTTCATGCTGGAAAAGCCTCCAATGTGGCTGAATTACAACAATTCTGCAAAGATGAGTGGAACAAAATTCCTCCACAGCGCTGTAGAAGACTCACTGCCAGTTATCACAAACTCTTGATTGCAGTTGTTGCTGCTAAGGTGGAACAACCAGTTATTTGGTTTTGGGGACAGTCACTTTTTCACGCACGGCCATTTAAGTTTGGACTTTTTGCCCCTTAGAAATAAAAATTTTCATTTTAAAACTGCATTTTCTGTTTACTGGTGTTATCTTTGTCTCACATTTAAATTTGTTTGATACGGAAGTGTGACTAACATGCAAAAAATAAGAAATTAGGAAGGGGGCAAACACTTTTTCACACAGCTGTGTTTATACATATATATATATATATATATATATATGTGTGTGTGTGTGTGTGTGTGTGTGTGTGTGTGTATTTGCACCACAGTTGCAAATAAAACACAAATTAATAGATTGTTTTAAATAGTCATGCAAATACTGTAGAGCAATTTATATTATAATTGCCCCTTGGACACCTCTGTCTCTGCTGACCTTTGAAGTCACCTCTTATTTCTATGCAGATGATGGTTGAACACCTCATTTCAGCCAATTGAAATGTCTAAAATCCACGGTGTGTCAAAAGACCTAGACTCTGTTAAACAGTGGCTGGCAGGTAGTTTTCTATAGTTACTTTACGAAGAAACTGGGATCATTCTCTGAGGTCCTGTGGCCAGGACCCAATGATGGTTCCCCATACTGAACTCAAATCAGCAGGTCCTGACAGGATTTGGTGTGTCCACATGGATAATAGTGTGTCCAATCAAGTTCTAAGAAGTCGTGAGTTGGACAGGTTAAGAAGACATTTTCATTTTACCTCAGAAAATTTGAAATATTCCTTGGCCTCAGAGCTTCATTGATCGTCAGAAATCTTTGGCTTCAGTCCACTGAAAATCCTCAAACTGCACAAGAACCTCAACAAGAAGTGGATGGAAAAGATGAGAAAAGATAAATGTGAAGGAGAAGAAGAGAAGGAGAGGAAGAATAAGGATGGAAAAGATCAGAAGAGATAAATGTGGAGGAGAAAGAGAGAAGGAGAGGAAGAAGTATGAGGAGAGCAGCAGAGAGCCAAAGTCAGCAGAGGATTAACTGTAATCCTGTTTGTGGATCAGGACTTAACTGTGTCTGCGTGTGTGGGTGTGTGCGTGCATGTGTGTAAGCGTGTGTGTGGTTGTGTGCATGCATGTGTGCATGTGTGTAGGCGTGTGTGTGGGTGTGTGCGTGCATGTGTGTAGGCGTGTGTGTGGGTGTCTGCATGCATGTGTGTCCATGCGCACGTGTGTAGGCGCGTACATGTGTTGAGCAGAGGTTGTGTTACAGTACCTGTATTTATGACTCAGAAGGATTCTAACCTGTTTTCTTTCACCACCAGATCTAAACGACAGCAATGACATCAAACAACATCAGATTTTATTGATCTCTGATGGACTGTCAGCTGAACCAGCTGGACAGCACCTGAACTTTCCCTGAAAAGCCACTGACTGGTCCCAGAAGCTACATATGAACTGTGGGATTAAATGGTTAGTTTATGTTGTGGCCTGAACACGTCTCACTCATTCCCTCCGGTCCACATGGACTTATGATGCTTACCCACCACCAGGTGGTCAAGATGGTGAATTACAGTCTGTCAAAATCACCACAAAGTCTCACTTTATTCATTTAAAATGGACAGCATGCTCTGCAACAGACTGACAATCTGTCCAGGGGGTACCCTGCCTCTCACCTGATAATAGCTGGGATAGGCTCCAGCAACCCCCGCGACCCTGAACTGGATAAGTGGTACAGAAAATTATTCATTGGCATGCATAAAAGTACATAAAAAACGTAAACATGCAAGTTTTTTTCCCATTCGTCTAAAAGGGACAGCGCATGCTAATGTTCATATTTGACGAAAACATGCAGAATTAAATCTGGTTTCCATTCTTCACATAATCTATCAGGTTCTAAAAAAGGGTAAGGACAGAAAAATAGGTGTTAATGTGAGTCCTGATGTGGAGACACAGGAGACGTGGACCTCTGGTTGCCTCCTGCAGGACCAGTCCACCAGCCTGGTCCACCAGCCTGACTAACACCATGTATGAGATCCACAGCAGGTCAGTCTGGTTCCTCCAATGGGAAGTGATTTCCACTCTGGTAAAAAATTGACCAGACCAATCACAGCGCAGCAGTGGAATCATTAACAGAACGTAAAACTCCTCCGACGTCTCCACCGCTGTTTCTGCGCTGTTTTGGTGCGTAACTAACAGCTTCCGGGTCATAGTCACATGACCTGCGATGCAAACGCTTTCTCATGTCAGTAGTTCAGCAATAAACAACGCTGACATGTAACTTAGTATTTATAATAATAAAACCAAACATTCTATGTTAATATACACAAGAAAATGACATTAAATAGACAGAAAAACAACATGTGAACGCTGACTTCCGTCGTCGCTATAGCAACATAGTAACAGATTGCTGAACTACGCCAGCTACAGTCACCTCTGATTGGTTCTCTCCAGTTCACTTCTCTCCTGTTAGTCCTGCCTCTCGTCTCCCATTGGACATCCGTCTCCAGCGGAGGAACCAGACTGACCTGCCGGGTATCTCATACATGGCATTGGTCAGGCTGGTGGACCAGGCTACCAATCCAGTCCTTCATACTGGACCCAAACCAGTCCTCTGTATTGGACTCAACTAGTCCTCTGAAGTGGACCAAACCAGTCCTCTGTACTGGACCCAAACCAGTCCTTTGTACTGTACTCAAACCAGTCCACTGTACTGGATTCAACCAGTCTTCTGTACTGGACTCAACTAGTCCTCTGAAGTGGACCAAACCAGTCCTTCATACTGGACCCAAACCAGTCCTCTGTACTGAACTCAACCAGGCCTCTCTGCAGGACCAAACCAGTCCGCTGTACTGGACTGGACCGGACCAACATGAGATGAATCCTTACGGTTCGGTCCAGTTCTGTTTAGACTCAAGGTCTCTAGATTCTCCGATGTTTGACTGGCCCTCCATTGGTTGTCAGTCATAGTCCAGGATGACCCGTTAATCCTGACCTGGATCACATGCTCAGAGATCACAGGTCCTGCTGATCTGCAGCCAGGAATAGAGGCAGGATTGTACATCCATTGCCTGCCTGGAACAGGTCTGATCACAGTGGTACCAGCTCAATCAAAAGACCGCTCTGACATGTTTGTGCTTGGCTTAAAGGCACTCTGATCAGTAACATTCTCAGATGATCCTCTGGATCAAGGCTCTGCAACCTTTACAATCCAAATAGAACTCAGCAAAACAAAAATTGTTCAGTTGCAAATATTTCAGTCCCTTTTTAAAAAAGACAACTTATTTTTTCATAAACATCTACTTCACGAAGTTAGCTGTCACAGTTGAAGAGCCACAATTTTATTTTAGATTAAAGAATACTTTTATAAAAAAGAAGATAGATGTATTTACTTCTATGGAATGTATACATTTGTGGGAAAATGCTGTAAAACACAAAGAGCCCGTAATTAACAAACGGTTGGGTCTTTATCATTTTTAGCCAGTCTTGTTGAGCCACTGTGGAAGGTCTAAAGAGCTTCAGGTTTCAGGTCCCGATCCTCCAAGAAGCATTTTTTTTCCTGTGTGCCCAGGCAGTCCAAAACCACCACTGACAAATCAAATGTTTAACTACAATCAGATAAACAGATACACCCCTTTTTAGTCAAACAGTGGTTTTTAGTTAAAGTTGCAAACTGTTCACCTTTTATTGAAGCAGTTTCAGTCAATAGCGAAAGCGTTAAGATTGGTCTGCACTCAGGAAAACATTTTTCATTTAAAGCCCTATTCTGATGGGATGAGTATTACCCAGGGACCACATGTACAAAATAACAACCCCCCACCCCGATGTGTTTTTTTTTTCTGTTGTGCATTCGCACGTCATAACTGAAGTCTGAGATTTGACTGAAATTCACAGACATGTGGCAGATATGTCAACACACTGTGCATTGCTTAACATCTGCTCGTACGAGTTGCGTTTCCATCAGCAGTGCATGATCATTCAGAGACAAATGTGTTGAAATGCTCATGGACAGTCACGACCGATGCTTTAAGAACTTGCACCATGTCCATGTGTTGTCCAAAATAAACGTTTCTTGCTGTGGGAAAATGCCATTTACTGATATGACTGGTGCAACTTCCCCCGATCACTCCGACTCCAAAGTTAATGCTTTATAAATCATCATAAACAGATATTTGAAAGGAAGACCTATACTGTCACGCTCCTGAACGCCTCCTGACACCAACCATAGATTGCATCCCCCCCCCCCCCCCCCCACACACACACACACACACACACACACACACATATACACAATGATAAAATATGGACCGTCCCCCCATACTACACCACGAACCTTCCTCTATACCACAGACCTTCTCCTCACATACACCATGGACTGTTTCCCTCAACACACACAATTCCTGTATAATTTGTATAATCTGTATATAGCATCCATATTCATTCATTTACAGGCTTCCAACTACTGTCAATACTGTTAATATTGTTTATATTGTTTATACAGACCACTTATAGGCTTATAATTACTGTTTTTATTGTTTACACTGTTATTTATACCTTTTATAGGCTTACAATTACTGTCAATACTGCTAATACTGTTTATACATATTATTATAGACTTATAATTACTGTTACTGTTAGTCTATACATTGTATATAACTATTTTTATTTTTATCCTGCATAGCACTTCTGGATAGATGGAAACTACATTTCGTTGCCTTGTACTTGTGACAGTGTAATGACAATAAAGATGAATTCTATTCTATTCTATTCTATTCTATTCTATTCTATTCTATTCTATTCTATTTTGCAGCCCCATTCTTCACCAAAAAGGAAATCAAATGTGTCCAGGAGGCAAATACCACCAAATCATGTTATTTTTGTCCAAATCACAGATACCAGTTCACATTGGATTAGTATTATCAGAGGACCTTGGGGTTTAGCAAATTATAGCTGATAATTTGCGGAAGAATTAGTACATTACAAGTCACAGACATGGCCATTTCACATGGAATTAAAATTACAGGCAATCTCTACAATTACAAATTACATGTAGCCCCTATGTAATACCGATCCCATCAGAATAGGACTTAAGACAGCACAGTTCAATGTGTGTTATTTTAAGAGAACATTTAAACACTTGGATGTGATGTTTGATGACACATCATGACTCAGGCAAACTGTTAAATCTGTTTGCATTTAAACTTCCAGAATTATGATAAAACTACCCCCAAATTGAAATTTAAAGAAACCAATGATACATCAAAACAAAAGAATTTACAAAAAGTAATTCTGACCATCAAATGTGGTGCCCATTTTGTTCTCACTTATCTTGTCTTGACTTCTCTCAATTCTGACGTAAGTGCACATTTTCTGATAGAATTTATAAAGAAAAACAACTTAGTTGCAAGTACTATGCCGAGCTTGTACTTGGAACGATGTTCAAGAACAGGGGAAGTTAGGGATGCTTAAAATCTAAGACATCCTTGAGCCATGAGATGAGACCTGTCAGGAAAAGTTTCGTTTTCTTTTAAGTATCAGGAGAGTGCTTCTACACTCTAAACTCAGACAAGTTGAAATTATTTTTAAAAATTGAGGAAACTGGTTGCCCTAAAAATTTTAAGTAATGCATGATAAAATTTTGAGTGTATTTCACTTCAACTTTTAAGTTCAGTGCAGTAGGAAAATAAAGTTTTCAATGGGGGTGACAAAGTAGAATGAACTGGAATGGTTTCAGTTTATAGAACTTTTTTGAAAATGATAAATGTCACAAAGTTGTAAGTTGATGAAGTAAGGCAAGGCAAGGCAAGTTTATTTGTACAGCACATTTCATGTACAGGACAATCCAAAGTGCTTTACATAAAACATTATTATTACAGTGGGGTGCAAAAGGGAGAGAAAAAGAATAAAAAATCAGAAGCACGATTCAAAATTAAAAACATTAAAAACATTTAAGATTAAAAAGAGAGACTATAGAGACGTGCGGATTTCAACTTTTGAATAAAATCTACGTAAATGCAGCTGAGAACAGGTGGGTCTTTAATCTGGATTTAGATAAACTGTTTCAGCTGATCTGAGACTTTCTGGGAGTTTGTTCCAGACATGTGGAGCATAGAAGCTGAACGCAGCTTCTCCAGGTCTGGTTCTGATTCTGGAACTGATAAAAGACCGGATCCAGGTCTGGTTCCGACTCTGGAACTGATAAAGACCGGGGTCTGGTTCTGACTCTGGAACTGATAAAAGACCGGATCCAGATGACCTGGGGTCTAGTAGGTTCATACTGGGTCAAGAGGTCACTGATGTATTTTGGGCCTAAACCATTCAGAGCTTTATAGACCAGCAGCAGAACTTTAAAGTCTATTCTCTGATGGACTGGCAGCCAGTGTAAAGACCTCAGAACTGGACTGATGTGGAGGAGGAAACTGTAGCTGATTAATTTCAAATAATTTAGATGAGATGCTATACACAAAACATTTATTTTCTAATTCGTACCATCATCACAATTTCAAGTTCATCTTACATGTTTTACAACAATCCTTAAATTATCTTTTAATTCTAGTTGGGTGTGAGGAAAATGTAATGAGCTCATTTTAACCTCTTTTTATGTCCAACTTTTGTTTGTCACGAGAATACGTACGAGAATCAGACCTGTCTATAAGCGCGTTCATTGGGCAAACTTCAAAGCCAAAACAAATCATGTACTGTGGAGAGCGCACTCTTGTAGCCGATTCTGATGGGAAGAGAGAGCCTGCACTCAACGATGAAGCCCCTTTCACTCTCCGGAGTTTCTGGCACGTTTTAACTGAGGTCCTGTTTCTATTTCTTTTTCTACTTGTCCTGTCCAGCATCAGAGCAGCAGAATGGAAATCCGATTGCTTTATTGTGTTGAACAGTTTTGCTTTACCAAGCGGAGCTTTATGAACATAAGGCTCCACTTGATATCATGTTTATTCATTTTATTTCTTTAATTAAACATTTGTCTATAACAGCATTCCATATCATACTGCTGGGCATGACAAGGAGAAATGAAAGTTAACAGAGGTAATGATAGAAAGTGAAACAGAGAGAAAGGAGTAAGGAAGAGGAAGAGAGAGAGAGAGAGAGAGAGAGGAGAGAGAACATGAATCCACTTACACAGTTCACTGGTACATCTGTACAAAAATCCCTAAACAACCAAGGTCTCTGTCGGAAAACAAAACAAGTAATCCCCTACAGGAGGACCTGCAGGTGGATAAATATCCTCAGATCATACAAACACACGCAGAACTACGCAGAGAAGAGGTACAACCTAGTCCTCGCAATGGGAAGCAGTGTCACAGTGTCAACATGCATAATAAAGGGTCTCCGTGGTGATACAGTCATGCAGATGCAGCCTCGTCTCTGCAAGGAGGAGGAAGCCCGCAAGGCTCACGACCCAGGCCCCCAGCAGCCACCCAGAGGCCCAGGTGCCTTGTAGGACAGGCACCCGGCGCAGAAAAGACCCGGCTACCCCGCAAGCCCCACCCCCACACATACATCCCAAATGACATTAACACATACACACACACACATAGCAGAGGCGCCCCGGCCCCCGGTGCAGTGACTAGACACTAGGACGTGAGGACTGGCCCAAACCAAAGGAGGCGCATCCCGCCGGCCCGCCCCCCACAGCGCCCAGCCGGGTCCCCTGGCCCAGGAGGCAGGGGCCACCCGCGAGAACCAGGGCCCAGGACCCCCCACCCCAGGACGGCCCCGGCCACCCAGCGCCAGCCGACAGCAACCGGTCAGGGCCCTACCAGCGACCCGCCCACCACCGCAGAGCAGCCCCATGCAGGGAACTGAGGTCCTGTTCCAGGACACGTTTTAACATGAAAAAGTGAGATTTCCGGGTGATGACTCCTTTAAAGTAATCAGTGAACTGAAATAGAACACCAAACACTGCAGTCTGGAGTTAGCTAACGGACGTTGGACGTTGCGGTAAGGCGTGCTGTGTCACTTCCTGTTGCTCCTGTGTGTACCTCGCTTGTTTGAGCTCCGAAGGGCTAGCTCCCTCCTCTGCCCTTAGTTGCTTATTTTGCTTATTTTTCCTATACCATTCACAGTTTGGCCTTTCACAACGTATAACGCTTAAACACACTTCCTCACCAGTTCTCTGTTTTTGGGATTCTCTAGTTCTTGTTATCTGCTACGCCTGTTAGCTCTCTCTGCTAGCATGGCTGCTAGCGCTTTTCCTCCGCTCTCTGCTCTTCCTCCCTCTGCCACTCTCTTTTCTTGCTCGGTGTGCTTCATGTTTAGCTACACCTCTGCCTCCTTTAGTGATAATGGTACGTGTAACAAATGTAGCTTGTTTGTAGCTTTGGAGGCGAGGCGAGGCGAATTAGAAGCTCGGCTCCGCTCCATGGAAAAGCCTCCAGTAGCTAGCCAGGGCCCTGCTTTAGCTTTAGGCGGAGCGGAGCCTCGTAGACAGGCTGACCCTAGTGGTTCCGCAGTTGGTTCCGAGCAGCCGGAACAGCAGGAGGGATGGGCGACGGTTGTGAGGAAACGTAGCTCTAAGGCTAAAGCTAAGCCCGCAGGTCACCACCAACCTGTCCACGTCTCTAACCGATACGCCCCACTCAAAGACCCTTTGAGCAACAAACCCTGGTTATTGGCAGCTCCATAGTCAGAAACGTGGCTTTAGAGACACCAGCGACCGCAGTTAAATGTATCCCAGGAGCCAGAGTGGGTGACATTGAGTCTTATTTGAAACTGCTGGCTAAGGATAAACGTAAATACCGTAACATTGTAATTCATGCCGGCGGTAACGACACCCGGTTACGCCAATCGGAGGTCACAAAAGTTAATGTTGCTTCGGTATGTGCTTTTGCTAAAACCATGTGGGACTCCGTAATTTTCTCTGGCCCCCTGCCAAATCTGACCAGTGATGACATGTTTAGCCGCATGTCGTCATTTAATCGCTGGTTGTCTAGGTGGTGTCCAGAAAACAACGTGGGCTTTGTAGATAACTGGAAAACTTTCTGGGGCAAACCTGGTCTTATTAGGAGAGACGGCATCCATCCCACTTTGGACGGAGCAGCTCTCATTTCAGGAATCTGGACAATTTTGTTAGTCAGTCAAACCATTGACAATCCAGGGTTGAGACAGTGATGATGAGAGACCAGGACGCAGAGTTGTAGTCTTACACACCTCTCTGCAGTTTCCCACCTGCCGCCCTCCCACACCCCCATAGTGACTGTGTCTGTCCCCCCGGGCCCTTAGAATAAAATCCAAAAACACCTCTAAGGTAAATCACAATAACCTAATAAAAATTAAAACAATAAACATAACAAAACAGAAAAATAAAACTATTAAATGTGGATTATTAAATATCTGATCCATTTCTTCAAAATCTCTGTTAGTTAATGATCTGATTGGCGATCATCATGTTGCTTTATTTTGTCTCACAGAAACCTGCTGCAGCAGGATGATCATGTTACTATTATGAATCTACTCCACCAGATTACTTCAATTTTCATGTTCCTAGAACTGCAGGCCGAGGAGGGTTAAGGAGGAGGTGTGGCTGCTATCTTTCAATCAGGGCTATTTATTAATCCTAGACCAACGATTAGTCATAATTCCTTTGAACACCTAATTCTAAGCCTTTCTCATCCTAACTGGAAATCAGAGAAACCACTTTGTTAGCTGTAGTGTATCGTCCACCTGGACCTTACTCAGAGTTTCTGACTGAATTTTCAGACTTTTTATCAGATTTAGTGTTGAATACTGATAAAGTTGTCGTTTTGGGCGACCTTAATGTTCATGTTGACGATAACAACGACAGCTTAAATATTGCTTTTAAATCTATGCTAGACTCAATCGGTTTTTCACTAAATGTCCATGAACCCACTCATTCTCATAATCATACTCTGGATCTTGTCCTGACGTATGGTATTGACAGTGAGGAACTGAAAGTTTTTCCCCATAATCCTGTTCTGTCTGACCACTTCTTAATAACTTTTGAGTTTACTTTACTTGACTACACGATGGCTGAGAATAAATTCCATTACAGCAGATGTTTATCAGATAGCGCCGTTACCAAGTTTAAAGAATCTATTTCATCACTATTTCCTACAATGCCAGATGTTAACGTCACAGAAAGCATCTATTCAAGCTTTACTCCAGTTCAGATTGATCAGCTTGCTGATAAAATAGCAGTTTCAACCCGCACAGTACTAGATAATGTGGCCCCGATAAAAAAAAAGATCGGTCAGAAGAAGGAAGCTCCTTGGTTTAATTCCCAGCTACGAGCTTTAAAACAGACATCTAGACGTTATGAGAGGAAATGGTGCATCTGGCTTAGAGGAGTCTCGCTTAATCTGGAAAGAGAGTCTAATTGTTTATAAAAAATTCCTACGTAAGACTAGAACAGCTTACTATTCATCATTGATAGAGGAAAATAGGAATAATCCCAGGTTCCTTTTCAGCACTGTAGCCAGGCTGACGAAGAGCCGTAGTGCTGTTGAGCCATGCATTCCCCCGACTCTCAGCTGTGACGATTTCATGAGTTTCTTTACAAACAAAATTGTTTCTATTAGAGAGAAAATCCATGACATCCTCCCAGCTACTAACGACATCTTACCCCCAGCAGGTTTAGAGACAGCTGTAGATGCTGAATTATGTCTGGATCATTTCTGTCCTATACAGATATCTGAGTTAACCAAACTAATTGTGGCATCCAAACCTTCTACCTGCATTCTGGATCCCATCCCAACCAAGTTGCTAAAGGAAGTCTTTCCTTTGATTAACACTTACCTACTAGATCTGATTAATTCATCGCTATTGGCAGGATATGTACCTCAGTCCTTTAAGACTGCAGTTATAAAACCTTTACTTAAAAAACCTACTCTTGACTCAGGAGAATTAGCTAATTACAGACTGATATCCAACCCCCCTTTATGTCTAAAATTCTTGAGAAAACAGTTTCAGCTCAACTTTGTGCCCATCTGAGCAGAAATAATTTATTTGAAAAGTTTCAGTCTGGTTTTAGAGCTCATCATAGCACAGAGACGGCACTGGTGAAGGTTACTAATGATCTTCTCATGGCTTCAGATAAAGGACTCCTGTCCATACTTGTCCTGTTAGATCTCAGTGCTGCATTCGACACCATTGATCACAACATTCTGCTGCAGAGACTTGAACATGTTATTGGAATTAGAGGAACTGCATTAGATTGGTTCAAGTCATACTTATCTGATAGATTTCAGTTTGTTAATGTCAACAACGAGTCTTCATCACACACCAGAGTAACTCATGGAGTTCCCCAGGGTTCTGTGCTCGGACCAATTCTCTTCACATTATATATGCTTCCTTTGGGTAATATCATCAGACAACATGGCATAAATTTTCATTGTTATGCAGACGACACTCAGATATACTTATCTATGAAGCCTGATGAAACCAATCAGTTTGTTAGATTACAAAGATGTCTTAGTGACATAAAGACCTGGATGACCCTGAACTTTCTGCTTCTAAATTCAGACAAGACCGAGGTTCTAGTATTTGGACCCAAAAAACTCAGGACTAAATTATCTAGCTTTATAGTTGATCTGGATGGCATTAATTTGGCTTCCAGCACCACAGTGAAGAATCTTGGAGTCATTTTTGACCAGGATTTGTCTTTCAACTCCCATATAAAACAGGTTTCTAGAACCGCCTTCTTTCACCTACGTAATATTGCTAAAATTAGGAACATCCTATCTCAGGACGATGCAGAAAAACTAGTCCATGCTTTTGTTACTTCCAGATTGGATTACTGTAATTCCCATTATTGGGCTGCCCCAAATATGCCTGAAAAGTCTCCAGCTGATCCAGAATGCTGCAGCGAGGGTTCTGACTAGAACCAGCAGGAGAGATCATATTTCTCCAGTTCTAGCTTCTCTTCATTGGCTCCCTGTTAAATCCAGGATAGAATTTAAAATTCTTCTTCTCACATATAAAGCTCTCCATGACCAAGCTCCATTATATATTAGAGATCTCATAGTTCCAGATATTCCAAGCAGAGCACTTCGCTCTCAGACTGCAGGTCTGCTGGTGGTTCCAAGGGTCTCTAAGAGTAGAATGGGAGGCAGAGCGTTTGGCTATCAAGCCCCCCTATTATGGAATCAGTTACCAGTTCAGGTTGGGGAGGCAGACACCCTCTCTACCTTTAAGATCAGGCTTAAAACCTTCCTTTCTGATAAGTCTTATAGTTAGGGATGGTTAGCATCCCTTAGTAAAGCTGCTATAGATTTAGACTGCTGCGGGACGTCCATGATGCACTGGGCTCTTCCTTTCCCATGATGCACTGGGCTCTTTCTCTCCCATGATGCACTGGGCTCTTCCTCTCCCACCATCTCTGTCTCTCCATGTAGAAACCTGTGACAGTATTGCATCATTAACTGTGTTCTCCTCTCTCAGCAGATCTGGCTGGATAGCGTTGCAGTGTTTGTTGGTCTCCCTTTCTGTCTTCTCCCCCCCAGCCGGTCGAGGCAGATGGCCGCCCTACCTGAGCCGGGTTCTGCCGGAGGTTTTTCCTCCCTGTTAAAAGGGTGTTTTCCTTCCCACTGTCGCCCCCCCTCCGTGCTTGCTCAGGATGGGGGATTGGACCGGGTCAAGTCAAGATTCCATCCAATCTGTTGGTTTCCTTAACTAGGCTATTATGAATCTGACCTGAATTTTTCTGTCTGTTTAAGCGCCCTGAGGTGACACTGTCATGAATGGACGCTATACAAATAAAGTTGAATTGAATTGAATTGAAATATTGTTGTGTTTTCAACTGAATCTGTCCACAATAGAGTGCAATATGAATTGAAATTTTTATTTACAACAGGGACAAGCATTAATTATATGTTTTTGTAAATTTACACAAGCACTACACACAGTCGATACTAGCATGTGTAGAGTTTGTTAGTAGCTACGAACAGATCAGTTACTAAAATGTTGATGAATGCGAGTTTCTCGTAAATTTATGTCTACTAACAGTTTACACACAAATTTGCTCTGCTCACGTTTCATGAATGAGACCCATTGTGTATAAATCCTTCATTTGTGAATTCTCTTTTATTTTTTCTTAAAAGAAGTGAACTGCATTGTGGGAAACCTGTTCCCTTACACTTACATTTTGCATGATCATGACCAAAACTTAGAAATTTGTGTCCATCAAACTTAAAATTATTCACGTTTAACTTTTTCTACAAATTAGTAGAGTGCACTCATATTTCTTAGTAATGACCTCAAACGTATTCATTTTAGTACATTTTTATCAAATAGTTTAAGTAAATCTAAAAGGCTAAGGTTAAGAGTGTATAGTTAAGGTCCAATCCCCATCAGGAACATCTGATCATAATGCTGTCTACATGCAGGGACAAAGTAGCAAACAACAGACTAAAACTGTACTGGATACGGATGATATTGAAATCCTGGGGGGATGTTTTTCCAAGTACCAACTGGGACCTCTTTCATGGTCTAGAACTGAAGAGGAAGCCTCTGACATGATCGACTACATAACTTTCTGTAAAGACAACGTGCCAACTTAAAATCAATAACTATGAGAAAATGATGATCCATTTGTTGAAAAAGGATATTTTCATTTTACATCCCTTTCAGATTTCCTCAAGAACCATAGAAGTACTGTACAGGTGATGTCATTCTAGCCATGACTCACTGTTAACAGGCTCTAGTATAATAATAAGAATACATTTTATTTATAGAGCACTTTTATAAAAGCTCAAAGACACTTGAAGACTCTAAGAAGTCTTCCCCTCATTTACACCTTTTATTTGTTCAGCATTTCATACACTGCAGCAATCTTTTAATCAAGAGGCTAAATGAGTTTAGAGTTCATCTTTTTGTTATTAAATGGTTTTATTCTTTTTAACCAGCCACAGACAGCAGGTCAGTGTGAACTTAACTCTGAATCAATGCTACGGCCGTGCCCTGCTTTGACAGCTCTCCACTACTGTTCATATAAGAGTTAATTTACAAAAACAAACACCATTTAGAAAAAAAAATCGTAGTTAAAGGAGTGATGACATAGCAGTTAAAAACTAGTTTATGTTGTTGGCATTACTGCATATGTAAATACTCCAAAAAAAAACGGCATTTTTTACAGCGGAGTATTGTTTTGAAACGCCAGACCTCACTTCCTCAGTAATACAGTTGGGTCTGGTGATGATATGGAGCTTTACCCGGAGACCACGTTGACTTCATTTTGAGTGGCTACACCTTATTTGGCTATGACCTTATTTGGAGAATCTAGGTCAAGCTGCGGTCGGAGTTTGCTACAGGCTAACTGCTAGCAACATGGGCAGTTCAGATAGTGTGAGCTACGTTTATCAGACAAGACAGCATTTAGAAAATAAATAAACTTACAGGTAATGACAAGGTTGTGGCCCCCTCCCTCAGTGTTGCTGCAGAAGTTTGCTTTTAAATCCATTTGTTTGAAAATCCAGACCTGACTGCAGAGGGAAGTTACTACTAGCTCCATACACGAAGCTGAATCAGACAGGGAGGGGAGGGGCGGAGCGGACGGTGCATAAACCGTTAGGAGAGAGTGAGGGGGGGCGCTGTTTACTTGATAGTGTGCTCTTATTGGAGCATTTAAATTACGTAGAATGATAGAACTACGTAGAATGATAGAACTACGTAGAATGATGGAACTACGTAGAATGATAGCCTGCTGTCTGATTCAACTGTTTCTGAGCAGAGAGACAAAGCTGACAGACCATAAACAGGAACTTTGATTCTCACTCTGGACATTCACATGGCCTCATCAGTGTACAATAGATCATATTATACACCCAAAACCCCAGAAAAGTTCAATTTGATGTCAACTTTAACTGCTTTTGCAAATAAACTCTTCATTTGCTTTTTGAATACTTTCACCAAATCAAACTCACATGAAGTAGAAGGTTTTAATGATGCAAAATGGAGCTAGGAGGTTTGTCCCAGACAGCGATGAAAAGCAGTTTAATCCATTTTTCCACAATGGTGTTCGTCTGTTTTTGCAAATGAACTCTTCATATACAGATTAGTGCAGCAGTTCTCATTCAGACAGTCATATCATAGTATTCAGACCACACTGCAGTTTCATCCTGATTGTTAATGTAAACGAGTCTTCATCACACACCAGAGTAAGTCATGGAGTTCCCCAGGGCTCTGTGCTTGGACCAATTCCCTTCACATTATACATGCGTCCTTTGGGTAATATCATCAGACGACGTGGCATAAACTTTCATTGTTGTGCAGACGACACTCAGATATACTTATCTATGAAGCCTGATGAAACCAATCAGCTTGTTAGATTACAAAGATGTCTTATGCTGCCGGCACACTACACGACTGTCACAGTTGTTGCCGATTTTGAAAAGACTGAGGTGTTCACACTAACAGACTAGATTCCATTGAATCATCCAAGATTACACATTTAACGACTATCTCCTTCACGGGATTCCAAACTACAAGATCGTTCAACCCAACTGAGGTGGTGGAAATCACGACTCCTTATGTGCCAACTGCCGTTATACAGAAAAGAAGAAGATGCACAAATCATATTCCAGATTCTCTTCTCCATTTTGTTGTGGTAATCTGTTCGTCATGGCTGTTGGTGTGGCATTAAATAAAAAGTTTAACAGCTCCATCAATGATGTGGTCGGCACCCCTGTGCACCTACAGGAAAACATAGTCTGGCATCGCCACGGAGTGTATTTAATAGCAGTGGGTCGGGATGGGAAAGATAATTGAAATATGCGCATCAATCCGCGCATCACTTTTTCCCAAGGCTGTGGCGCGTGGCTGCACCTGCACCTGCTGTTGCAATAATAGATTGTGTCGGCTAATAGATACAATATTTAAAGTGACATGGATCTGTGAGGCTGCTGCAGCCTATAAACAAATATGTTTCACAGATATGTAATAACCGTGGGAGCCATCAGAGTCTGACTCCACAGCAGCGTCACTCTCAGCTCACCACCTCTCCTCTGTTTGGTGTAATGCCGGAGTAGAACATGTTTTTACCCATAAACAGTTTCAAGTTCGTTCTCAGTTAAATTCTTTATTTTTCTTCACTTCCATCGTCATATTTTGTCTTTCTGATGGTGCAGAGAGGAGAATCCCCGGTGCAGGTAGTACTCCAACATCTGCGCTCTATTCCACGTTTACTGGGATGTAAAAAGGAAATTTACCTACTTAGATCCATGCATGTGCATAGATTGCATCTGAAAATTATTGTGCACATGACATTGTCAGGATTTGATCGTATGCTGGGTTTCAGTAGGAAATCCACGCAGTTCTTTGCACATGCATCTGCAGCAGTTCTGCTGCGCAGCTCCCAGTCGGGCGTAGTTGCCTCTAGATTTCAGACATGTTTCATTGACTACGACTGAGGTCGCGTCGGGTCGTTTTTTGTAACACACTTGGAGATCTGAGTTGCTTCCCCAGACATACCAAAAGATTTTTCTGCCGACTGGCGAGGCAGACTGAACCCAACTAGCCCCAACTGGAGCCGACTACGCCCGACTGACAATCGTGGGTAAAATCGGGCAAATAATCGTGTAGTGTGTCTCCAGCCTTAGTGACATAAAGACCTGGATGACCCTGAACTTTCTGCTTCTAAATTCAGACCAGACCGAGGTTCTAGTCTTTGGACCTGAAAAACTCAGGACTAAATTATCTAGCTTTATAGTTGATCTGGATGCATTAATTTGGCTTCCAGCACCACAGTGAAGAATCTTGGAGTCATTTTTGACCAGGATTTGTCTTTCAACTCCCATATAAAACAGGTTTCTAGAACCGCCTTCTTTCACCTACGTAATATTGCTAAAATTAGGAACATCCTCTCTCAGGACGATGCAGAAAAACTAGTCCATGCTTTTGTTACTTCCAGATTGGATTATTGTAATTCCTTATTATTGGGCTGCCCCAAATATGCCTTGAAAAGTCTCCAGCTGATCCAGAATGCTGCAGCGAGGGTTCTAACTAGAACCAGCAGGAGAGATCATATTTCTCCAGTTCTAGCTTCTCTTCATTGGCTCCCTGTTAAATTCAGGATAGAATTTAAAATTCTTCTTCTCACATATAAAGCTCTCCATGACCAAGCTCCATTATATATTAGAGATCTCATAGTTCCATATATTCCAAGCAGAGCACTTCGCTCTCAGACTGCAGGTCTGCTGGTGGTTCCAAGGGTCTCTAAGAGTAGAATGGGAGGCAGAGCGTTTGGCTATCAGGCCCCCCTATTATGGAACGAGTTACCAATTCAGGCTGGGGAGGGAGACATCCCCTCTACCTTTAACCACCACCTCTGATTGTGATGATTTCTACTGTCAACTGATGATATTGACATTTCTGATGGTGGATTTATACTGTTTACTTCTGATATTGACACTAATGATGATGGATTTCTACTATCTACTTCTATATATTCATAAAGCATTCTTTAGCAAAGTGAATCTGTTTGGTACAACACACCAGCCAGATGATCACTCTGTTGCTTCCATGCTGGTCAGGACAAGTCTGAATGAATGGATGAATAAATTAATAAATTATTAAATGAATGAATGAAAAAAATAAATAAATAAATAAATAAATAAATGGAAGCCACTGTAACTATGACAGGAGGTTCACCTGAGACAGCTGAGTTTAAAGCACACACAGAAACTTAGATTGAACTTTTATTTCCAAATCACTTACAAATTTGTCACAACATTGACAGTCAAAGATCTAGAAACACTTTCTCAGCTCATTCTTTCATGTGGTGTTAGACCTCAGGCTCCGCCTCCAAGATTACCTTCTGGAGAGTTTAGTTTAAACCATGAAGAGGTTGTGCAGATGCTCTGACTGGCTGAATCATATCAAGGCATATAGTCAAAACAATTTGAGGAAAATTTTAAACCAATGAAACAGAATCAATGATATAAATTACTCCTGAAAATACAGAAACTGATCAACCATCATGTGTAGTTAATACAGTAATCAATTACCAATACATCAGTTCAAAAAGCAGTCCATAAATATGGTCACAGGGTAATGAATACACCACTTCTGATCACTGTAACACCTGTGGCATCTGTCACTGTGGCAACTAGCATTCAATGATGTCATACATCAATCTGCGTAAATATATGATCAACATGCAGCAGAATCAGGCAAAGTCACAGGTTTCCATGGTTACTAAAAACTGGGTTCTGGGCTTATAGTGACCTTTGACCTGAGCAGAACACACAAATATCCTCAAATGATAACAGTTGCCCTGAAGCTCCACCCAATTTACAGTGGGTGGGGCTTCTACAGGTACTGATCAGTCCTCTCCAAACATTCCTGTATTTAATGTTTCCAGTAACTGACATACTACTAACTAATATGTACAAGTGCAGCTGCTCAGTTAGCAGTGTTAACATGTTTTTGTTCATCAGCGGATTGGTTCAGAATGTCACATTGGAATTTCAAAGATTTGGATGATGAGGATATTCAGCAAAGGTACAAATACAAAACTAAGATATGCAAAAATACTGAACCTGTCAGATTCCATAGATGAGAAATACTTAAAATCAATGTAAAGTACTTATAAATACTGAAACTGTCCCTTCCTGTTGGAAAGAAATACTTTGATCTAAAGCAGTCAAAAATACTGAAACTCCATTTCTTTACTTGAAAAAGATGAGACCAGCTTAGACTTCATCGCCAAAAAGACTTCAGATTACTACATATCAGTTAATACTGTCAGAGAACATATTCATCACATACATACCATAATTCCGTTCAGTCTGATGAATATGGTAAATGATTGAAGAATCAATGTGAATGATTAGAAATATTATGCAACACTGCCTCCATCAAGGGGGCTGCTCAGTTTTATATGTGTGTGTGTGTATATGTGTATACATTGTATATATATATAGTCATTTCAGTCATTTTCTGTACTGCTTATCCAGTTCAGGGTTGGGGGGGGGGGGTTGCTGGAGCCTATCCCAGCTGTTAGGGTAGGCTCCAGCAACCCTAATAGCTGGGTTGCTGCTAGGGTACAGGGTACACCTGTCCAGGGTGTACCCTGTCACAGGGCCAACACAGAGAGACAGACAACCATTCACACTCACATTCATTCCTAGGGGCAATTTAGAGTGATCAATTAACCTAACACGCATGTTTTTGGATGGTGGGAGGAAGCCGGAGTACCCGGAGAGAACATGCAAACTGCACACAGGGCTGGGGAATTGAACCAGTGACCTTCTTACTGTGAGGCTGTGGTGCTAACCACCACACCACCGTGCAGCCCTATATATATATGCGTGTGTGTGTGCGTGTGAGATACACACACACACACACATATATATATATGTATATATATATACACACACACACACACATATATATATATATATATATATACACACACACACATATATATATATATATATATATATATATAAACATTTCAGTAGTTTGATCACATCTTGATGGGGTCAGAGTCATGAGGGTCTCTGCTCTGCTTTAACAGAGGCTACATTTACACTGTCAGGTGTTAATACCCAGATCGGATCTGATGCCTAAATCCAATTTTTTAAATGTGTGGTTACACATATTTTATAATGTGACCCATATCGGATTTCTCGCGATTACACCATCCTGTCATTTGAAACACCCCGCATGCGTACTTATAGTTTGCAAAACTGAAGCGTTTGCATACAAACAGACAAGAGGATTTAGACGGATACAATGGTGGGAAATAGTTAGATTACTGATCTACAATGTAAAAAAAAAAATACAATAAAATAAGCCACAAGATTTAGAAGTAATTAACAGTACTGTGGGCTTCAATCGTCTCACGTTGCTTTTTAAATTATGCCAGGAGCGAGCGTGCTGGTGATTTCTTTAATTGTGTTCTGATTAATTTCCAAAGTAAAGTTTTAGCATCTGAAATCAGATTTTTAAACAGTTCAGATGGAGCTCTTAATCAGGATGATGCGGCTTCATTTTGAACCAATATTTCACTGAACCTGGACGACCCGCGGCATCTGGAGATAAGAGAGTTTTGTGTGACGTGCGTAATGGGTATAAAGGCGCTTCCCTGTACAGCATGAAGGAGACATAATTCACATGTTTTGGCTGGAATTAGTCAGTGACTTCAGGAATTAGTCAGTGACTTCAGGAATTAGTCAGTGACTTCAGGAATTAGACAGTGACTTCAGGAATTAGTCAGTGACTTTAGGTGTCACCTGCAGCGCCGTCATTGATATGTGTAACTGCCGTTAGTAATGTTGCAAATGATGCCAGCGGGCGCAAAGACGCACAGCTCCGTGGAGACCTCGTTCCGATGACAGACTGTATTTCTGCTTCAGTCAGTGATCCTGAGATTCAGACACGAATCTAACATGTTTCAGACCAGTTACATTAATCCATGGAAGCAGATTATATTTCCCGTTTCATTTAAGTAACAGATTATTAAGTTGGTTTGCGAGGTTGTGGAGTCCGTCTCCTGTAAAAGCACCTAAAAAATCTGAATGCCGGGGGAGGAAGGTTTTTAAAGAATGATGGGATTTTTTTTTTTTATTTTAATACCGTCATCCCGACCATAGAATGAAAAAAATGTGGGAATGATGAGACGTTTGCCATTTCGACTGTTGGGGATGTTGGAGTGGAGGAATGTTGGAATGGTGATTGCCTCCCACACCTTTCCTCCTCATCTCTCTTTCTCCGTCGGGCCTCCATTCTCGCATTTAACTACTGCTCACATCTTAATAGTGCGCCAAAAATAAGCGAAATTGTCGCAGATTTAATGACGTGTGGAACGCAATGTGTAAGAAGATCCGATCTGCCTGCTTACACTGCAGTCGCATTGTCACAGATCTGATTGATGTCCGATTTATTTCCACATCTGAATCAGGCCTGTATCAGATCTCAACAGATCTGAATGCATGCGTCTTTTTGCCGTTTACATGGTCAAAAAGCAGATTGGATCTGAGTCACATAAGAGCAAAAAAATCGGAATTGGGTCACATTTCACTGACAGTGTGAATCCAGCCTAAAAGTAACCTAAATGAGTATTTCATTGAATGTCTTTCACCTTAAAAACACCATTTCCAATTAAGTAAATCAAACTTAATGAATAATTTTGTATCTGCTAATCTCTGTGATTGTGGTGTGCATGGATTATTCCAGTTTTCATTTTTGCCCTGTGGTATAGGACCACGATACCAGCTGATAGGGAAGAATACCGTGGCAAGAGCTGGGAAACCTCATAACATATCACAGACACAGCTGCTCTTTAAATACGCAGTATCATAATACAGGTACAGGTCATCATATCAGCAACAGTAGACTCTTCGAGATATTTCAGTCCACCTAAGTTGACAACAGATGTGAGACATTCAGGTTACTGGTTTTTCAACAATGATTATTGAGATTTTCATCAGGAACATGTGGCTAAAGCTAGCAAAACTTTCATGTCTTCATTTTTTACAGATAGGACAAATCCTTTTTTTTTATGTGATTACCAGACAGGATGTTACAGGCCAAATGAGAAAGGTTTTTTAATTGGGATTCTACTGAAATGATGGTGCAGGATGCAGCAAAAAGGTTTCTAATGAGGATACAACTGAAATGATGGTGCAGGATGCAGCAGAAAGGTTTCTAATGAGGATACAACTGAAACGATGGTGCAGGATGCAGCAGAAAGGTTTCTAATGAGGATACAACGGAAACAATGGTGCAGGATGCAGCAGAAAGGTTTCTAATGAGGATACAACTGAAATGATAGTGCAGGATGCAGCAGAAAGGTTTCTAATGAGGATACAACGGAAACAATGGTGCAGGATGCAGCAGAAAGGTTTCTAATGAGGAGGATACTACTAAGATGATGGTGCAGGATGCAGCAGAAAGGTTTCTAATGAGGATACAACGGAAACGATGGTGCAGGATGCAGCAGAAATGTTTCTAATGAGGATACTACTAAGATGGTGGTGCAGGATGCAGCAGAAAGGTTTGTAATGAGGATACAACTGAAACGATGGTGCAGGATGCATCAGGATGGTTTCTGTTGAAGATACTCCTGAAATGACGCTGCTGGATGCAGCAGAAAGGTTTCTGAGGAATATATTAACATGATGAAAACATTAATGCAACATATTTGACGTTTTCAGTGTGGCACATAACTGAGTTTGCCAGGAAAGATGGTGACATTTCACATGGATGAGAAGACAGAAATCTGGTTAAACATCTGAACTACATATGTCTACTCTGACTCTGCCAACTGCTGGTCCTCTCTGCAGTCCAAACTGCTGATTGTCATAATCAAAATATTGATCAGTTATAGGAAGTATTTTTATTGCTTGCTTTATCCACAGTGTTTGTTCTGCTGGTGTCAATAAAGCTTTTGTTATTCAATTTTATCTTTGAAAGTTCATAAAATTACAGCCGTTTGCCAATAGAGTTACTCTCAAACACTTCTGTAAAAGCTTTGTGTTCAAAGCAGCTAGCAGAGCTCACAGGCTAATGTAGCACTGCATGGAAGACATCATCATCACTTATCATCATCATCATCCTCCTCTTCCAGCACAAATTTAAACATCTCTGATGTCTAACCCTGAGAGTCATGTTAACATGACAGCTATGCCACTATCACGGTGATATGACATCACATCATCTTCATCAACATTGTCATCATCATCATCTGAGTAGTGCAGTAAACAAATACACAAGTGCAGTATGAGTGTACAAATAAATATGTGCATCAGTGCTCATTCTGTAGATGTAGAGTATATGTGTGTGACTTTGTTCATATAAAACATGGATATAAACTCTTCCCAGGGATAGGATGGGAAGCTGAACTGTCCGGCCCAGGTCCTCTACTAGAGTCTCAGGATCCTCTCTAGTTCAGATCCTCTACCAGAGTCCTGGGATCATCTCCAGATCAGGTGCTCTACCAGAGTCCTGGGATCATCTCCAGCTCAGTTCCACTACCAGAGTCCTGGGATCATCTCCAGATCAGGTGCTCTACCAGAGTCCTGGGATCATCTCGGGGCCCTGTACAGGCTCTTGGTAAATGCATTGAGGAGATTAATGACTGGATGTGCCTCAACTTTCTTCAGCTGAAAAAACAAAACAAAACTGAGGTGATTGTTTTTGGAGCCAAAGAGAAATGACAGCAGGTCATCACAGAACTTCAGTCCATCCACCTAAAAACCACCAACCAGACCATTTATCTGGCTGGAGTGATGGACTCAGACCTAAACTTTGAAAAACACATCAAAACAATCACTAAATCAGCCGACTATCACCTGAAGAACATCTCAAGGATAAAAGATCTGATGTCTCAGGAGAATCTGGAAAAACTAGTCCATCATCATCTTCAGTCAGCTTGACTACTGTAACAGCGTCTTTACTGGTCTACCTAAAAAATCAGTTAAACAGCTGCAGCTCATTCAGAACTCTGCTGCCTGAGTTCTCACTAAGACCAGAAAAGTGGACAACATCAGTCCAGTTCTGAGGTCTTTACACTGGCTGCTGGTCCATCAGAGAATAGACTTTAAAGTCCTGTTGCTGGTCTATAAAGCTCTGAATAGTTTAGGCCCAAAATACATCAGTGACCTCCTGACCCAGTATGAACCTACTAGACCCCTAGAACCTACTAGAACAGGGGCGTCAAAGTGGTTCCAGAAAGGGCCGTGTGGCTGCTGGTTTTCTTTCCAACCAAGCAGTAGCACACCAGATTCCACTCATCTCGTCAAGTCTTCAGGTTAAGACTGAACTCACTTGATGAGATGAGTGGAATCTGGTGTGCTACTGCTTGGTTGGAAAGAAAACCAGCAGCCACACGGCCCTTTCTGGAACCACTTTGACACCCCTGTACTAGAACCTCCAGAGTCAGAACCAGACCTGGATCTGGTCTTTCATCAGTTTCAGAGTCAGAACCAGACCTGGATCTGGTCTTTCATCAGTTTCAGAGTCAGAACCAGACCTGGATCTGGTCTTTCATCAGTTTCAGAGTCAGAACCAGACCTGGATCTGGTCTTTCATCAGTTCCAGAGTCAGAACCAGACCTGGATCTGGTCTTTCATCAGTTTCAGAGTCAGAACCAGACCTGGATCTGGTCTTTCATCAGTTCAAGAGTCAGAACCAGACCTGGATCCGGTCTTCTACCAGTCCCAGAGTCAGAACCAGACCTGGATCCGGTCTCTTATCAGTTCCAGAGTCAGAACCAGACCTGGATCAGCTGCGTTCAGCTTCTATGCTCCACATGTCTGGAACAAACTTCCAGAACGTCTCAGATCAGCTAAAACAGTTTATTTAAATCCAGATTAAAGACCCACCTGTTCTCAGCTGCATTTACAGAGATTTTACTCAAAAGTTAAAATCTGCACGGATCTCTGCTCTCTCATTTTCATCCTAAATGTTTTTAATGTTTTTAAGTTTAAATTGTGCTTCTACTTATTTGGTCTTAATTTCTTTTCTTTCCCTTTTGCACTCAGCTGTAATGCTTTTAATGTTTTATGTGAAGCACTTTGAATTGTCCTGTACATGAACTGTGCTGTACAGATAAACTTGCCTTGCCATTGTGACCTAGAGGTCTCCTGTCCGTGTTCCTCACTGATATTTCTGTAGACTGTACTGGAAACTTGGTTCTGGTGCTTAATGGTTTCTTTTCCAGCCATTATCTTACATCTTGTTGTAAGGTGCTGGATAATTTTAGGGGATATTAGCACAGCCTGGTCTGGTAGATCTGCTATCCTGCCCTGTAGGAATTGAACGTGGTCTACCTTCCCTGTCTGCCACCATTCGGCTGCCTTTCTTCTGTTAGAATTGCTTTCCAGTGTCCCAGCCGTAAATCCTGGTGATGTGGATCAGTGAGTCCATGTCTTGCTTGCTTAGTGTACAGCTTGATGCAATCCATGTAGAGGAGGTGACGTATGGTGGTCTCATTCCTCAGTCGGTGTCAATAGCTGTGCTTGTTGATTGATTGGCTGAAGGGATTCAAGCCAATACAGAACAGCAGCAGGGACAGAGCATCTGTTTGGTAGATGCCTTATTTAATGGAGACTTGCACCATTGGGTTGAAGGGAGGTCTTGCACAGCCTCATGGAGTTTACAATGAAGGCTCTTAGAGTGTTTCTTGACCTTGGGTGGCTTCAGGCATTCCAGGACCCATGTGTGTGGCATAACAGAGTGGCTTTCGGATGGGACTGTTGCCACTGGGGATCTTTCAGAATCAGGGCTTTTCATCCTTTGTGCGGCTGGACAATCATGGAGAGAAGTTAGCTTCTTTGACCAGTAGACGTGAATCATGTCTGGACCTGCTCCTGTCCAGTTCCTCCTACCTGAGATTCTGTATTAGATGTCTACCACTGTGAAGGTACTGGACTCACAGATTTTTCTTTGGTCTGCTCTTCAATCGTTTAAGTGCTGTGCTTCACTGTTGTGCGATGCTTCCTTCCCTATGCCTTCCCAGTATCATCCAGTCTCCAGCCTCGGTGTGGTAGCTTTTCTGGTATTACCCCACTACTGGGGCTACGCTTTAGCTGGTTTAGTTGTGAACAGCAGGTTTTTTCTCCTGGCTTCTATTACTCTTGTATTTCCTCAGTCACATGGCCAAGGCTTGGAGTCTTTGGTTGGTAGATTCCACGGCCTCAGGTTTGGGCATTTGACTCTACCTCTTGTGTTCCTCTTTTCTAGTTATGCCTTTCTGGAGTTCTGAATATTGGCTTACTTCCCTCCATGTTGCCTTAATTTTGGCTTCCAAGCTCTTCCGCCATAGTTTCACGTCTTTGGCCTTCATGTTATTGATACGTGGCCAGGCATCTGCAGCATCTCTGTTGTTGAACTGTATATCAGCTCACTGAGTTCAGTGATGTGGCAGTAGGGATTGTTCTCACAGTCACATTTTCATCAGCTGGGAGAATTTCTGCTGGTACTTTGTTCAACTTCACTAGTCGGTGTCAGTGGTAATAGATTCTCATCTTACCCATCATCTCATGTCAATTACTGTCTCATCTACCTCAACCATCACTATGGATTGGTACTTGAGCTTTGTGTGTGTGTTTGTGTGTGTGGGGGGGGTGTGGGGGTGTGTGTGTGCATGTGTGTGTGTCTGTCAGTGTTCGTTGGGCATATGTCTGATAGTGTGGAAGATCCAGTCCATCTTTGTGCTCCATCCTCCATGATGAGCATCGTTCATCTGCTTGGTGAAGTACTCCAATGCTTCCTGCTGGCTCTTCTCTGAGAGATGGACAGACAGACAGTTGGAGAAGCAGAAGGAGAGAATTGGACAGACCGACAGTTGGACACACAAACAGGCAGAATTGGAAAGATGGAGAGACGTTGGACAAGCAGACAGGGAGAATTGGACAGTATAGAGAGATGATGGACAGAGACAATTTGAAAGAAATTGTGAATTCTTGGCATTATGGTAAAAGTTAGTCATGGTCATTTAATCTTAGCATCGTTCTAGTTTCCACTTTCTCCATTTTGACTCTAGATAAGGAAGTACGGTGGGCTGTGCAGCTGATCGGTGTTGTTAACAATTAGAAATTGTTTTTGTTGATGGCACTTTTTTTCCCTAAGACAATAACGAGATGGTGATGAGCTAAATATGGCAAATTTTGTGAATTTTTGTTGGTGAGACAAGACTGGGCGAAAATGTTAGTGTGATGTTTAAAATGAAGGAAATTTCTGCCTATTGTGCATTAAACTGTCTGTCAAAAGCTTAAAAAATAGCTGCATCCTGTTTGGTCAAGCCGACCACCAGCAGGCCTGCAGCTGCATGCAGCCACATCAGCAATCTCTCCTATGGAGTTGTTCCTTTGGGATTCAAACATGCTGTGATCTAGCCCCAACTTGAACAACCTGGCCTTGATGGCAGTGTGCTGGTTAACTTCAGGCCCGTCTCTAAGTTGTCTTTTGCTAGTAAAATTTTAGAAAAAGTTGTTTACGCTCAACTCAAGTTGTTTTCAGATGAACATGGTGTCCTGGAAGTGTTTTAGTCTGGTTTTAAATCTCTGCATAGCACCGAGTCAGCTCTGTTAAGAGTGTTTGATGACATCCTCTTGGCAACCGACTCTGGTGACCATGTCATTCTTGTTCTTTTAGATTTAACAGCAGCCTTTGTGTCCCGGTTAAACCACCTAGTGGGCATGAGTGGTACTGCACTAGACTGGTTCAAGTCTTACCTTTCAGACAGAAGTGTAAGCGTGAGCCTTGAGAATTATGAATCCAGCTCTGTTCCTCTGCCTGATGGAGTTCCACAGGGCTCCGTATTAGTTCCCCTGCTTTTTTCTTTGTGTTTACTGCCCCTAGGATTCATTCTGAGAAGGCAGTCTTGCACCACCACTGGCATGTCTTGACATTAAAGCCTGGTTGGCTCTTAACTTTTTACATCTCAATGAGAAAAAAACTGAAGTGATTGTGTTTGGTCCCAGTAGCCTTCATGAATCCCCCCTGTTGACTTGGGGCCTTTTTACTGTATTTTTTTAAGCCAGTAGCCTCAAACCTGGGTTTTAAGATGGATAGTGATTTTAAATGGATTGGCAAATCACGGCAAACACTGAAGATACAACTCACGCTATTTATCTGCGTGGCAAAGAAATTAGTGGTTTTATTTGGATTTTCTTTTTTTAAATCAGGGCTTAAGTTCCTAAATGTATAAATTCATTATCTGTTATTTTACCACTTGGGGTTTTATTAATTTGATTCAGAGATTCTTGCATAAATCAGGAATAATCATCCCTGGTTTTACCCATGTTCTCCATTCCTGCACCATATGTAGCACCAGCAGTGGAAACTCTCTGGAAATGCAGGTGATCCCGGCGTCTGATGTTTAAAACTATTCGTCTTTGCAATTTCTATCTGCAAAACAGCATTTTTTTGCAGAGTACCTGTGCTGTATCTGAACTGTTGCAGGTCTCTGGCACACATTCTGCACAAAAATAATCGTAAATAGTAATAGTTTGTGCTACATTTGTGCTAGTTATTTTCACTGAGGTGGGGGGGGGGGGGGGGGGGGGGACTTCACACAGGTCAGCAACCTGAGAGGTTGCAGAAATGCCCAGACTGCACATTCATCAACGCAAAGTGCTGGCAAACATGCAAAATGGGTTGCGGGTACTATTTTTCCTGTTTAACCGGCACAAACCTGTTAAGCTCTGTTAGTAAATCAGCTGCAGGTGATTATTGAGTGTGCAATCTCGATAGCGCTTTTTTTAGTACATGCAAACCATTTGTAAATCAAGGCCGAAGACTAAAACTGCCAAAAACAACAGTGCAGCTGACGTGGATGAAGTGTACATATTGACTCCGATGTATAGGGTCACGGCGCTATGTTGCAGCCGTTCTCTCAGCAGCAGGACTGGTATTGGCAATTTCCTCGCTTATTCAGTGAGAAGATCCAAAAATATGCAAGCATGTAATCACAACCTGACCAATCAGAGGGCAGTACATCTCTGTTGCTGCGTTCCTATAGAGGAGTGCAGGTCAGGTCTGGAAGAGGTTCGTCTCAGGCCTCTGTGGAGCTATGCAGAGACTATGTTGAGCCTACGGTGGTTATTCTGAAGCAGACGGTGTGCGGGTATAAATCCAGCTTGACCTGGTGAGATTAGCACTAAAACCATCAAGTTTTATGTGAAGTTATGAGCCACTCTTTCCTGTCGTCTTTTCCTTGTCCTTCTTCTGTAGAAACATTTCTTCATGCCATGGTTTCAACCTGGCTGCATGGTGGTTAGCACTACAGCCTCACAGTAAGAAGGTTGCTAGTTCCAGTCCCGGCTGGGGAGGGTTGGAACAATTCCAACAATTCCTTCCTGTGTGGAGTTTGCATGTTCTCCTGTGTATGCATGGGTCCTCTCTGGGTTCTCCAGCTTCCTCCCACCATCCACACACATGATGTTAGGTTAACTGTTTCTCTAAATCATCTCATCATATTTAATAAAACTATAGTTAAACTTCATCCATCTTCCAGTCTTACCCAGAGCAAGAGTCTTCCTCAAGTAGGCGATGTCATCAAAGCTCTGCAGTTCAGGCATGCCACAGCCCAGCATGAGGGAGAAGAGGTTGATGAAGAGGCTGGCATGCTGACGGATGGCCAGATAGGCTTTATAGCACATCTCCTGGAACCTGCAGGACGACAGAAAGGTGGATACAGGTGAGACGGCTCAGATCAGTGGGAGCAGACAGGTGAGCCGCAGGCCAGACCTCTCAAACTCCTTTGTCTTTGTGGACTCCTGGACCCCTTTACTGATGACGATGAGGAAATCCTGGGTCAGGACAAAGGGTACGCGCTCCCTCTTATAGCCAAACTTCTTCTTCTTGTGGTCCAGGAAGTGGCCAAAGTCAATGTGGAAGAGCTGCAGGAGGACCGAGAAGGAGAGACAGGAGAAGAGTTAACACTGAGGAAGAGGAGACAGGATGAAGACTCAGGAGGAGGAGTCTGTGGCTCACCTGTCCATTTTCCTTCAGCATGATATTGGAATTGTGCCGGTCTCCGATTCCAAGGATGAATGTGGCAACGCAGTAACCAGCACACGACCTGGTAAACAAGTCGATGGCCCTGTCATACCTGAGAAGACAGACAGGTGGAGAGAGAGAAGGTGGTCAGACAGTCAGGTGAAGAGGGACAAAGACAAGGGTTCAAACAGATGGACAGAGGGAGGAGAAAGGGTTCAGACAGACTGAAGGAAAGAGAAGACAGGTGTACATCCAGACAGACACACAGACAGGGGTATATCCAGACAGACAGACAGGTGTACAGACAGACAGGTGTACATCCAGACAGACAGACAGGTGTATATCCAGACAGACAGATGTATATCCAGATGGGTGTACATCCAGACAGACAGACAGACAGGTGCACATCTAGACAGACAGACAGGTGTATATCCAGATGGGTGTACATCCAGACAGACAGACAGGTGTATATACAGACAGGTGTACAGACAGACAGACAGGTGTATATCCAGGCAGGCAGACAGACAGGTGTATATCCATACAGGTGTACATCCAGACAGACAGACAGGTGTACATCCAGACAGACAGACAGACAGGTGTACATCCGGACAGACAGACAGGTGTATATCCAGGCAGGCAGACAGACAGGTGTATATCCATACAGGTGTACATCCAGACAGACAGACAGGTGTACATCCAGACAGACAGACAGACAGGTGTATATCCAGACAGACAGACAGACAGGTCTATATCCAGGCGTGTATATCCAGTCAGACAGGGGTACATCCAGACAGGTGTACCTTCAGACAGACAGACAGGTGTATATCCAGACAGACAGGTATACATCCATACAGACAGACAGACAGGTCTATATCCAGACGTGTATATCCAGTCAGACAGGGGTACATCCAGACGGGTGTACATTCAGACAGACAGACAGACAGGTGTATATCTAGACAGACAGACAGACGGACAGGTGGGTGGTGCACTGACGCCTCTCCGCGGTTCTTGTCCTTGATCCAGTGGTGCAGGGTGTTGGAGTTGAACTGCAGCGCCCCCTTCAGGCCTCCTTTACACTGGATCTGCATGATGGTGAAGCTGTTCTTCACCACCTCGATCAGACCAACACAGTCTCCGATGGACAGACAGCCGTACGGCAGCATGCTGAGCAACGGAAACAACCAGAGAAAATGAGGGTGAGACCGGAGCAGCCATAGACATGGATAGACCTGCATCCGCAGGTTTGAGACGTGCCAACAGAGCAGCCATCTTGGGTCAGACCAGGCTGCCATCAGAGTGAATGTGTGCCTGTTGAGGAAAGTGGCGTTTTTCATGTTCAGACCTGCTTAAAGGTTGAATATGGAATACGGACAGAACAGCGACATCACGTGTGTCTAGGTTGTAGTTGCAACGGCAGAAAAACAACTCCAGCCGCTGGGATGCCAGGCTCGCTGCCGATACGCAAGGGACCAACAGTCTGCAGCATGTCCAACAAGTAACGCAGAGGAGTTTATAACTGACAGCTAACGTTAGCCATGTTAGCAAACAAGCTAGCTTACCGATCCCGGAGGAAAGTCGCCATTTCTGTGTTTTGACTCCATGGAAAACGTTTATGTGGGTCCATTTAGTGAAGTCTTCACCTAAATTTACTCCAGGTTTTGCTCTTCTCAGGTCACTCCTCCTCAGAAACAGATAACATCTGCAGGACTCTGAAGCAGCTGCTTCACTCGTCGTCTCCACAGTTTTCCTCCTGTACCAGCCTAACTGTGACCAAAATATTGTTTCCACACAGAGATCGTATTTGGCAACCCGCAATGGCGGCGTGTATTGGCTTATAGACGTATATAAAATGCCATTATCGAACCCGTCAAAATTTATTTAATAATTATTTTTAGGCTAAATATAATTTTTCTAGGAAATGTTGTACTTTCATTCTGTACCCCCCCCCCAAACGACCTGTGGAGGTATTATTTTTTTTTAAATATAGCTTTTAATAAAAATGTTCCATATTCAACCTTTAACCCGGTGAATTTTCAGCCGATTTCCAGATAAATAGACTTACAGGCCCTTTTACGGGCTGCACAGGACTATTTGACTGAATTAAACGATTGCATAGCTTATATATGGCATTTTGTTTATGTGTTGACAGTAGCAAACCTGCAAAGCAGCTCCACTTTTCTTCAAATAGAGGAGTATAAACCTGATCTCGTGTGATTATATACATTGTGTGTGTATGTAGTAAGTAAGTAAGTAAAATTTATTTATAAAGCGCTTTTCACAGATAAAAATCACAAAGTGCTGTACATAAAGAATAATTGGTACAATGAAATAACGTAACATATTAAAAGAACATATAACAGGAACATAGGATAATAGAATAAAACCCAGTCAATCACCATCAAATCAACCAAAAGCCTTCCTAAATAAAAATGTCTTCAGCAGTTTTTTAAAAGTTTCCACAGAGTCAACCAGACGCAGGGACAGGGGGAGGTCATTCCAGAGTCTGGGGGGCTACAGTCTTAAAAGCCAGGTCCCCCCGGGTTTTAAAGCGGGTCTTTGGGACCTTCAAGAGATTCTGGCCTGAGGAACGGAGGGTGCGCCCTGAGGTATAGGGACACAGCAGATCAGTAATGTACCGGGGGGCCTGGCCATGCAGTGCCTGGAATGTCAATGTTAAAATTTTAAAATCAATTCGGAATTTAACCGGGAGCCAATGAAGATTTAACAGAATAGGGGTGATGTGGACTGTTCTGTCTGTATATATATATATATATATATATATATATATATATATATATATATATATATATATACACATATATACATACACACATATATATATATACATACATACATATAAATGTATATATGTGTGTGTGTGTGTGTGTGTGTGTGTGTGTGTGTTTTACTCTTTTATTGTGTTATTGAAACACTATAAGCCTGAAACAATGATAAAATTTATTGAATCAATAAATCAGTTAATGATCAAGTAATTCATTCACATTCATTACTAATTAATTCAATGTGTTAATTGATCCATTGATTATTAATTCATTGAGTTATTAGTTAATTTAATAATATTCATTAATAACATTAACTTATTTATTAAGCATTGATTAATTAATTCATCATTCATTCATTTATTGTAAACTTTGTTAAGAATGTACACGGAATACATAGTAATACAAAAGAGTAAGGGCATTACAAAGGGAAAGGAAAGAAAAGTAAAATAAAACCCAGTGTCAGAACGTTGCATAAAGGCTGACCAGTGATTCCAGAACTCTGAATCCAGTTTGAATCAAGGGAATAAAGTTTGACTTTATTCACTTGAGTTTAAATTGTTTTGGTTCTAAATAAATAAATGTTATCCAAATAAAGTTTTTTCCAGCTTGTCTTGGTTATTGAAATGGTAGAGTCATCTAAGTGCTCATTGTGAAATTTTATTTTATTTTTGAGTTGTCTTACATGTGATTAATATGGGATCTGAGGAGCCTTCATTC
>JALJCO010010907.1:142500-475000 GCA_023101725.1 Atherinomorus stipes
CTCATCTCCTCCCTCTTCCAGCCCAAATTCCTCCCTCCCACATTTTCTCTTTCACACTCTCATTCATTTGTTCTCACACATCCACCTCACTCTTACCCTTGCCTCCGTGCTTCCTGGGTGGTAGCCCAAGCCGGGGAAGGAGCCGCGAGGTCCAAGCCCCCAGCACGTTCCTCCCCACCCCCCACCCCCGGACACAGCAGGCCAGGCATCCCCCGAGCCAGCACATCCCCCACAATGCAGCCGGCCATAACCACTAGCGCGTGAAGCAGCCACTAGAAACCACAGTTTTTTATTACTTTGTACAGTATGCTGCATATTTTCATATAAAAGGAGCTTTACCCAGAACCCTATCAGAGCTGAATGATTGATAATGACCTGCAGTGTTAAACATTTTACGTAGCCTTCATATGAATGTGTACAAGAGTCATTTACGTTTAAAAAGTTTGTAAATCTAGTTTAAGTAAACTTTGGTAGGTCATAGTCAGCTTTAATCCGATTAAATATTTTTTCTAAACAACAATTAAACATCTTTTATATATATATATATATATATATATATATATATATATATATATATATATATACACATATATATACTGTACATATCAAAGTCATTCTTTCATTGATGGATCCATCAGACCAGTCTTACCTGAGGTTTCCCAGCTGATGAACTGGGTTCAGAGGAGAGACGAATCCTTGAAGAGCTTCCATGTAGTCTGGACGAGACATGTGTTCAACCAGGAACTTCATCTGAGTCTGAACCAATCACAGCACAGCATTACTATCAGCCAATGACAGCAGGGAATCAGATGTCAGAACATGTTTTCTGTTTACTTTCTGAGTCTCGTCTTTCTTCTCCTGCTTTAGGGTGTCGGTGAGATTGACCAGTTTATCCATGGCCTCCACCTGCGCACGCACATGCACACACGCAGACATACACAAACACACACACACACACACACACACACACACACACAGCCATGTTGTTAACTGCAATTCAACACTCAACCATCAGATGGTGGTAGCTTCATTTATCTATTCCACTAATTGATCACTCAGTGGTAAGACTTAGTCGTCCAGTAACTGGGCTTCTCACCTGTCTGTACAGGTGTGGTAGTGCTCAACTGTCTGTACAAGTGTGGTAGTGCTCAACTGTCTGTACAGGTGTTGGTGTGTTCACCTGTAGATTCAGGTGTTGTAGTGCTCACCTGTCTGTTCAGGTGTTGGAGTGCTCACCTGTCTGTTCAGGTGTTGGAGTGCTCACCTGTCTGTACAGTTCACTAGCAAGGACCACGCCACAACAAAAGGAGTGATGATGACGATGATGATGAAGGATTGATTGATTGATTGATTGAAAGAAAGAAAGAATGAGATATGATGATGAGCCGGAGGAAGACCTAGTGTGGGGGTGTAGTCTTTCGATAGTGAGTCCGGCTTAGGGAACCCCCCCTCAGATGGAACCTGAAAAAAAGAAGGAAGCAGACAAGGAACAAGAATGGAGGAGACGGTCAGATGATGGGAAAGAAGTAGGACAGCAGGAAGGAGAAGGGAGGCAGAGAAGAGGTGTGGCAAAGGCCAGGGAGGGGCAGCAGATGGAGAAAGGCCGAACGAAGCAGGCGGACGAGGCAAAAGGGAAGGTAGAGGAGATGCAACGAGAGGAAAGGGAGGGGAAGGGAGGGTCGTCGAGAGAACGAGAAACTGAGTTGATGAGGTGAGCGAGTATTTAAGGCTGCTCGGTGATTAGCGAGATTGGAGGCAGGTGTGGTTGAGGCGTGGTCCTGCTCCTGAACCTATGTTAATAAATTAACCTCATGTGTTGGAGTGCTCACCTGTCTGTACAGGTGTTGGTTTGTTCACCTGTAGATTCACGTGTTGTACTGCTCACCTGTCTGTATAGGTGTTGTAGTGCTCACCTGTCTGTTCAGGTGTTAGTGTGCTCACCTGTCGGTTCAGGTGTTGTAGTGCTCAACTGTCTGTACCGGTGTTAGTGTGCTCACCTGTCTGTACAGGTGTTGGACTGCTCACCTGTCTGTACAGGTGTTGGACTGCTCACCTGTCTGTACAGGTGTTGGACTGCTCACCTGTCTGTACAGGTGTTGGACTGCTCACCTGTCTGTACAGGTGTTGGACTGCTCACCTGTTCGTCCAGGTGTTGGAGTGCTCACCTGTCGGTTCAGGTGTTTCAGGTACATGCCGCAGGCTCTGCAGAAAGCTTCGAGCAGTAGACCAAACCTTCTTGAAATGGTCTTGTTGTGCATTTCTGACCTGGAACATGAACAGGTGCTTAGAACAGGTAACGTGTTGATTCCAGGTCCATCCAGGTAAAATTTGGCGTCTGCACTGACTTCAGGTGCCAGAAGAAGAAGTGTCCTATCCTCTGATTGGTTAGAGCTTTCTTGATGAGAAATCGGGCCAGTGGGTTGTCCAGGTACATCTCATACTTCAACACCTGCTGACAAACAGATCAGGTCCTGACACGTGGCCCAACACGGACCCGAAGGCAGGTGTGAGGTGAGACGCACCTGTACAAGCTGCAGCAGGTACTGTGACAGCTTGTCGTCCGTCAGGCCCTGCACCAGGCAACGCAGAGCAAACTCCCGGACCATGGGGTCGGGAAAGTTACAGTCCAGCAGCTCCAGAGCCGACTCCGGTTCCATCAGAGGCCACTCCTTCAGCAAGCAGTACATCTGAGGAGGAGGAGGAGGAAAGCACAGGTAAATGAGACAGGTGAGCACCAATCAGACTGAAGCTACAAAAGAATCAAAGCTGGCCGTGACCTCGTACCTGCGACACTTCGTCCCTGGAGTTCCACTTGACGGAAAGAAGCAGCTTAGGAAGAGACTCAGGGATGTTCACACAGTAATGTCTGCAGATGGGCGGGTGGAGGTAGACGGGTGGAGACAGACAGGCGGAGGTAGATGGGTGGAGACAGACGGGTGGAGACAGACGGGGAGGCAGACGGGTGGAGACAGACAGGCAGAGGTAGACGGGTGGATACAGATGGGATGAGACAGGTGGAGATAAACAGGTGGAGACAGACGGGTGGAGACAGACAATAATGGGAGATAAAGGCAGGAACAGGTAAATTACAGAAACAGCAGAGTGGAAAATCTTCATCATCATCATCATCATCATTATTATTATTATTATTAAAGTGAATGACTTAGCCCCGCCCTCACCTGTACCTCCACCTGAGCCCCACCCTCACCTGTTCCTCCACCTGAGCCCCGCCCTCACCTGTTCCTCCACCTGAGCCCCAAGCTCACCTGTACCTCCACCTGAGCCCCGCCCTCACCTGTACCTCCACCTGAGCCCCGCCCTCACCTGTCCCTCCACCTGAGCCCCGCCCTCACCTGTCCCTCCACCTGAGCCCCGCCCTCACCTGTCCCTCCACCTGAGCCCCACGCTCCCCTGTCCCTCCACCTGAGCCCCGCCCTCACCTGTCCCTCCACCTGAGCCCCGCCCTCACCTGTGCCTCCAGAGGAAGTCCTTCTCCTGCTCGGACAGCTCGTATAAAGGATCTCTGGAGCAGAGAGAGTGAAGCTGCTCCGCATCTGGAGCTGAAACGCTGCTGTCACAGGCCAGACGGCTGCTCTGTGGAGACAGGGAGTACTATCATTACCACGGCAGGTACACAGCAAATACTATCATAACCACGGCAGGTACACAGCAAATACTATCATAACCACGGCAGGTACACAGCAAATACTATCATAACCACGGCAGGTACACAGCAAATACTATCATAACCATGGCAGGTACAGAGGGAATACAATCACAACCTGAGAAGGTACACAGCAAATACTATCATAACCTGAGCAGGTACAGTAGATCTGGATCTGGTAAGACTGTATGGCTGATTATGAGGGATTCTGGATCTGGACCTGGACCTGGTACGGCTGTACGGCTCATTATGAGGGATTCTGGATCTGGACATGGTACTTATTGGCCATTTTGAACATCATCATGGCTGATTCCATAAGGAAAAGGCTACATTGTTGGAGGAAGCAGGGAAAGACATTCGAGGAAAGTCAGATTCAGATTTACTGGCTGCAGGGATCATAAGACTAGTTAGATAGTGGATCAGCTGTCGTTAGGGACCCAGAAGTAAGAAAATCTGCCATAATTAATTTGTTCTGGCCGGGTTGTGTGAATGAGATGAGTTCAAAAGAGCTGGCTGTCTGTTGCAAGAGGAGGAGGAGTTACCAGTCCTTGGCAGTAGTTGTAACCCAGTTCTCTGCTGATTGTCCAGTTGGCATGTTCTTCAATCTGCTGCTCATCAGGAAACACCACCATCTGGTTGAACCAGGAGAACTCCAGCTCCACACAGGGAGTCTCCTGCAGACCACATGACCAGCCATCAGTCACCAATCAGATCAATTGATAATGTCAAGCCTGCGGATGTACCTTGTTGGGGTTTGAGCTGGCAACTCCGATGGGATTGAGAAGGTCTTCAAGGCCATGAGGAACTGGCCAAAGGCTGAGAGCCACTTTACCAGAGACCAGGATATCCTGGTAGTCAAAGAGGTTGACATTGCCCCAGGCCAGAGGACAGTGTTCCTGGAGGATGTACAGGTGACAGACAGACAGACAGCTTCAGACATCCATTTACTTGCCTGTCTGACTATGTCCATATCTGCTTCCTCCCTACCTCCTTAGCTCCTTTCCTACCCTTTACAGAGCAGATAGAAAGACAGAGTCTGGCTGATCGAGGAAGATCTGCTAAGTAGATGTCATAGGTCAGCCACTCATTCCACCTGTAGAAAGAGATTCACAGGTAAATAAAGTCAGTCCCTTTTTTCCCTGCAGAAACTGAGAAGAGTAAGAGCTCCATCCCCCACCATGCACTCCTACAGGGGCACCATGGAGAGCATCTTGACCAGTACGGAGTCTGCATCATATCCTGACCAGCAGCATCACCGTGTGGTACAGAGCCTGCACCACATCCTGCCACAAGACCCTGCAGCGCACCGTGAAAGCAGCTGGGAAGATCCTCAGTGTCCCCCTCCCCTCTCTGTTGGATATTTACCACTCCCACCTCACCTGCAGAGCCACCAGGATCGCAGGTGACCCCGCCCACAGTGTCTTCACCCTGCTGCCGTCAGGGAGGCTGCAGAGTAAAACCAATCAGAGCAACGGGAAGCAGAGAAGAGCTAAAACCTAGGCAGAGTAGTGGGAAGTCGAGAAGAGGTAAAACCTAGTCAGAGCAACGGGAAGCAGAGAAGAGGTAAAACCTAGTCAGAGCAACGGGAAGCAGAGAAGAGGTAAAACCTAGACCGAGCAATGGGAAGCAGAGCAGAGGTAAAATCTAGGCAGAGTAATGGGAAGTTAAGAAGAGGTAAAACCTAGTCAGAGCAACGGGAAGCAGAGAAGAGGTAAAACCTAGACCAGGGATCGGCAACCCGCGGCCCCGGAGCCGCATGCGGCTCTTTAGTCCCTCTGTTGCGGCTCCCTGGCATTGGAAAATGAATTAATGACTATTCTACTAAAGTGTATTGTATTTTGGTTGGTTCACTTTAATAATGTGATTCTAAAAGACCGAGACAAATGTCCCCTTGAGAGACAATAAAGTTTCTTATCTTATTCTAAATTTGAGGATTATGATGATCCCTCTGAGGGATTCGTGTACAGTTGCGCACTTTTCCCGAGTTCTCCGAGCACTGCAAATGCAGCACGTGAAATAAAATCCAACTCAACTATTAAAATAAAGATATAATTTATATTTTACCATTTTACAAAGCAGCCCATTGAGTGTCAGGTGCAACAAGCAGGTAACTGCAGTGAAACGGCGAGTAACTGTCCAGCATGCTATGATGCGTCTCACAAACCTTTACGCAGCCAATCAGTGTTAATAACTGCACTTCGTGCTCATGTGCCGCTATTGTGCAGCATAGCATGATACAGCCCTATTGAATCAATCACGGAATTAAACATTAAAAACGGAATTAATTACAAACAAAGAATATCACTGAGTGTGGACGTGCCGCAGAGCGCTGAACTTTCCTCCTGGCGCACTGTCCCACGAACGCCTCACAGCGGAGCGTCTCTGTTGTGCTCTTGCGCTGTTGCTGCAGTTCTGGCATTTAAAGTGAATAATAAACGAGCAAAAGCTTATTTGTCCACTCCTACCCTGTCATGCTGCGCTTTGATCACTTCTCCAGCCAGGTAGGCCGACAATAGAGAAGAAAAGTGTCTGATGCACTGAGCATGTTCAGCGCTGCGTGGGCAGATTCATTTGTTTTCACTGCTGACCAGATTATTTTGCGTAGCTATGTTCATATTTTGTGAAACAGTAATTTCATTTTTCGGGTAGACCGCTTACTGCACGCGCCAGTAAAAGGATGACGGCACAGACAGGACAGCGTGTTTGGTTTGCTGCTGGTAGATTATTAAAGCTGCGTCTTTTTCCATCCTACATAAATACAACAACTAAAATAGATTAAAAAAAAAGTGACCTTCAACCCGACATCTTTTCTTTTTTTTAGTTTAAAATGTTTTTTTGCTGGATGCAGAAATGTAATTTCGTTTTCTCGTTTTTATGTTAAATGCAACACATTTAACGTTAAAGTTTTATTTAATTATCAATGTTAAAAGTCAGCTGATGCTTCAGTGTTTTCTTTATTGTAGGAAACGGGTCTAAACGGCTGTTTGGCTGAAACAGGTTGCCGACCGGCTTATTTAAGACTTTTACATTTTTGCGGCTCCAGACAGATTTGTTTTTCGTTTATTTTGGTCCAATATGGCTCTTTGAACATTTTGGGTTGCCGACCCCTGACCTAGACAGAGTAATGGTAAGTAGAGAAGAGGTAAAACCTAGTCAGAGTAATGGGAAGTAGAGAAGAGGTAAAACCTAGGCAGAGTAATGGGAAGTAGAGAAGAGGTAAAACCTAGACAGAGTAATAGGAAGTAAAGCAGAGGTAAAACCTAGACAGAGCAATGGGAAAGAGAAGAGGTAAAACCTAGGCAGAGTAATGGGAAGTAGAGAAGAGGTAAAACCTAGTCAGAGCAATGGGAAACACAGAAGAGGTAAAACCTAGTCAGAATAATGGGAAAGAGAAGAGGTAAAACCTAGACAGAGTAATGGGAAGTAGAGAAGAGGTAAAACCTAGTCAGAGCAACGGGAAGCAGAGAAGAGGTAAAACCTAGGCAGAGTAATGGGAAGTAGAGAAGAGGTAAAACCTAGTCAGAGTAATGGGAAGTAGAGCAGAGGTCAAACCTAGTCAGAGCAACGGGAAGCAGAGAAGAGGTAAAACCTAGGCAGAGCAACGGGTAGCAGCATCACAGTGTCAACATGCATAATAAAGGGCTCTATTGTGATACAGTCATGCAGATGCAGCCTCGTCGGCTTCCTCGGTGGATGAAGCCCGCAAAGCCCAAGACCCAGGCCCCCAGCAGCCACCCAGAGGCCCGGACCCCAGCCACCCCTCCAAAGGAACAGATATCAATCCCCCCAGAGGGCGTCAGAAGTTGGCCCCAGCTAAACCTCTTTTCTGCTTCCCGTTGCTCTGACTAGGTTTTACCTCTTCTCTGCGTAGTTCTGCGTGTGTTTGTATGATCTGAGGATATTTAAGCCACCTGCAGGTCCTCCTGTAGGGGATTGCTTGTTTTGTTTTCCAACAGAGACCTTGGAATGTTGTTTAGGGATTTCTGTACAGATGCACCAGTGAACTGTGGAAGTGGATTCATGTTTTCTCTCCTCTCTCTCCCTCTCTCTCTTCCTCTTCCTCACTCCTTTCTCTCTGTTCCACTTTCTATCATTACCTCTGTAAACTTTCATTTCTCCTTGTCAAGCCCAGCAGTATGATATGGAATGCTGTTATAGACAAATGTTTAATTAAAGAAATAAATGAATGAACAGGATATCAAGTGGAGCCTTATGTTCATAAAGCTCCGTTTGATAAAGCAAAACTGTTCAAAGTAATGCAATCAGATTTACATTCTGCTGCTATGATGCTGGACAGGACAAGTAAAAAAGAAAAAAAAACAAAAAAAGAAGTTGGCCCCAGCTGGAGCCCCCCACAGTCTTGGGGCCCAGCCGCCCCCCACGGGGCAGGCACAGTGCAGGGCCCAAGCGCCCAGGGGTGGCCTCCCCCATCCGACCCAGGCGGCCCAAATGACAATCAGGAGGACCGGACCCCCTGATCCCCCCCCCCAGGACAGGCCAGCCCCCACCCCAATGTCCCTGCCCCCCACACCTGCACCACCACCACACTCACACACACACACTCCCCACACACACATACCCCCAACACCCACATGTATTTCCCCCACACACATGCACCCACCCACTCCACCCTCCAACCTTACATACCCACGATCACTCCTCCCTCTGCTCCCAAAACCCTCCTCCCTCTACCCTACACACTTACCCCCCATCTCCAGATACCTTCCAACACCCACATGCACTCCCCCATACACATGCACCAACCCACTCCACCCTCTTCTTTCAATGGTAGCAGCATTTTGTCCCTTTCTTTTTGTCATAGCATAGTTTTGGCCTCTTCTGTCAATAGTAGAAGTGTTTTGGCCTCTTCTCTGCAAGGCAGCAGAGTTTTGGCCTTTTCTATCAGGGGTAACAGAATTTGGGCCTTTTCTTTCTCTAGAAGCAGATTTTTAGCCTCTTTTTTTCTCTCAAAGCAAAACCCTTCTTTTCCAACATTTATCCATTCACCAAAGATGCATCCATAACCGGTGTTAGGTAAAGTATACACCTCTTTACAAGCATTTACCATGTTTCAAGTGTTGATGAGGATAACCCAATGAAATTGAACCTTTTCTCAGGAAATGTTGTGTAAAGAAGACCAAAGACTGGTGCTCAGGTAGTGATAATTTTGTGTTTTTAGTGGGTGTTTTACCTGGGGTTTGAGCAAGGGACTCTCTGAGTGTTGACGTTATCGCAGAGTGGCTCTCCTCCATGATAAATACCTGTCCTCACATAGATCTGCACAGGTAAATATGTTGACATGTGACATAAACAGGTAAATATGTTGTCATGTGAAACACGCAGGTAAATATGTTGTCATGTGAAACATGCAGGTAAATATGTTGTCGTGACATAAACAGGTAAATATGTTGTCATGTGAAACATGCAGGTAAATATGTTGTCGTGACATAAACAGGTAAATATGTTGTCATGTGAAACATGCAGGTAAATATGTTGTCGTGACATAAACAGGTAAATATGTTGTCATGTGAAACATGCAGGTAAATATGTTGTCATGTGAAACATGCAGGTAAATATGTGACTAATAATAATGTAGGTGAAATCTACTGAGACTATGAAGAATAACAAACAGAGGACACTGACATAAGGTAGAAGACATGTGGGGGACATTAAAGACAGAAGACCTTGTCGATGTCCCTGATGTTGACATTGACGTAGGTGGCACACAGTAGCCGGACCCTCAGGAGACCGTTGAAGGCCCAGAGAGAACGAGCTGGGGAACCATCCCCTCCTCCTGGACAAGGAGACGGCTGAGGAGTCCTCCGACTAGAACAAAAAACATGTCACCTGGGTACCTGCAGCACACCTGTGCTGCTTTTGATTGGCTTTTATATCCGTTTCTAAGACAATGACTGACTACTAACCTGTAGGAAGGAGTGACAAAGCCAGAGGCAGGGAGCTGCGAGTAAAGACTGTCTTTGGACACGAGCATCAGGTGTGGAAGTCGTCCCACAATAATACATGAACGGATGTACTGCAGACAGATGGGGACAGATAGAGACAGCTGGTGATAAGTTCAGAGGAGGAGGGAGACAGTGCAGGTTTCAGAGGGGAGGGGTTACCTTGTACTGACTGAGGGGGAACTTCTCTAGCAGGTACTCATCACAGCCACACACCTGAGCAACACAAACAGGTGAGTCAAGCAGAGTACAGGTGGACACTCAGACGACAGGTGAAGCAGGCAGAAGCACCTTCAGGATGTACTGGCCCTGGTACTCTTGCACACAGAGACGGAGCTGCTGAGGGGACAGGTGCATGGACCTACTCTTCTTCCTGATAGACTCTGCAATCAGCTGCTCAGGTAAACTATCGTGGTTCACCTGGAAACAAAGAGACACCTGATGAGTCCTGCTGTCCTGTCAGTTGTCTATAGACAGAGAGACACCAGAGACACAGAAACCAGAACACAGGCAGAACATTGTTCATAGACCAGAACCCAAAGAGGACATTGATGAAAAACCAGAACATAGAGAGGACATCGTTCAAACACCAGAGCACAGAGAGGACATCATTCATAGACCAGAACCCAAAGAGGACAGAGCACAGAGAGGACATCGTTCATAGACCAGAACCCAAGGAGGACAGAGCACAGAGAGGACATCGTTCATAGACCAGAACGCAAACAGGACAGCGTTCATAGACCAGAACCAAACAGGACATTGTTCATAGACCAGAACATAGAGAGGACATCGTTCAAAGATGAGAACACAAAGAGGAGATTGTTAAAAGATCAGAACACGGAGAGGTCAATGTTCAAAGACCAGAACCGAGAGGACATCGTTCATAGACCAGAACCCAAAGAGGACATCGTTCATAGACCAGAACACAGAGAGGACATCGTTCACAGACCAGAACACAGAGAGGACATCGTTCACAGACCAGAACACAGAGAGGACATCTTTCATAGACCAGAACACAGAGAGGACATTGTTCATAGACCAGAACATAGAGAGGACATCGTTCAAAGATGAGAACACAAAGAGGAGATTGTTAAAAGATCAGAACACGGAGAGGTCAATGTTCAAAGACCAGAACCGAGAGGACATCGTTCATAGACCAGAACCCAAAGAGGACATTGTTCATAGACCAGAACCCAAAGAGGACATCGTTCATAGACCAGAACACAGAGAGGACATCGTTCATAGACCAGAACCCAAAGAGGACAGAGCACAGAGAGGACATCGTTCATAGACCAGAACACAGAGAGGACATCATTCATAGACCAGAACCCAAAGAGGACAGAGAACAGAGAGGACATCGCTCATAGACCAGAACCCAGAGAGGACATCGTTCATAAACCAGAACACAGAGAGGACATCGTTCATAGACCAGAACACAGAGAGGACATCATTCATAGACCAGAACCCAAAGAGGACATCGTTCATAGACCAGAACCCAAAGAGAGGACATCGTTCATAGACCAGAACCCAAAGAGGACATTGTTCATAGACCAGAACCCAAAGAGGACACCGTTCATAGACCAGAACCCAAAGAGGACATTGTTCATAGACCAGAACCCAAAGAGGACATTGTTCATAGACCAGAACCCAAAGAGGACATCGTTCATATACCAGAACACAAAGAGGACATCCTTTGTAGACCAAAACACAAAGAGAACATCGTTAAAAAACCAGAACACAGAAAGGACATCGTTTGTCAAAAACAAAACAGCCTGTAGGATGGATTCTCACAAACCTTCAAGGTGTACTTCTGTTTGGAGTTAGATGGAGACACAATCACCCAGATGGTTACGATCAGCCGCCCTGCACAAAAAGATATGGATTAAGACAGGTCTGGACAGTTGGATGTCTGCAGCAGGGTGGGTAAATTCAGACATTTACATTCAGACAGGCCTGGACAGTTGGACGTCTGCAGCATTCAGACATTAACATTCAGACAGTTATCAACAGTTGGACGTCTGCTGCAGGATGGGTACATTCAGACAGGTCTTGACAGTTGGACGTCTACAGCAGGATGGGCACATTCAGACAGGTCTGGACAGTTGGACGTCTGCAGTATTCAGACATTTACATTCAGACAGGTCTGGACAGTTGGACGTCTGCAGCTGGATGGGTACATTCAGACAGGTCTGGACAGTTGGACATCTACAGCAGGATGGGTACATTCAGACAGGTCTGGGCAGTTGGACGTCTGCAGCTGGATGGGTACATTCAGACAGGTCTGGACAGTTGGACATCTGCAGCATTCAGACATTAACATTCAGACAGTTATCAACAGTTGGACGTCTGCTGCAGGATGGGTACATTCAGACAGGTCTGGGCAGTTGGACGTCTACAGCAGGATGGGTACATTCAGACAGGTCTGGACAGTTGGACGTCTGCAGTATTCAGACATTTACATTCAGACAGGTCTGGACAGTTGGACGTCTGCAGCAGGATGGATACATTCAGACAGGTCTGGACAGTTGGACATCTACAGCAGGATGGGTACATTCAGACAGGTCTGGACAGTTGGACGTCTGCAGTATTCAGACATTTACATTCAGACAGGTCTGGACAGTTGGACGTCTGCAGCTGGATGGGTACATTCAGACAGGTCTGGACAGTTGGACATCTACAGCAGGATGGGTACATTCAGACAGGTCTGGGCAGTTGGACATCTACAGCAGGATGGGTACATTCAGACAGGTCTGGGCAGTTGGACGTCTACAGCTGGATGGGTACATTCAGACAGGTCTGGACAGTTGGACGTCTGCAGCATTCAGACATTAACATTCAGACAGTTATCAACAGTTGGACGTCTGCTGCAGGATGGGTACATTCAGACAGGTCTGGGCAGTTGGACGTCTACAGCAGGATGGGTACATTCAGACAGGTCTGGACAGTTGGACGTCTGCAGTATTCAGACATTTACATTCAGACAGGTCTGGACAGTTGGACGTCTGCAGCAGGATGGATACATTCAGACAGGTCTGGACAGTTGGACATCTACAGCAGGATGGGTACATTCAGACAGGTCTGGACAGTTGGACGTCTACAGCAGGATGGGTACATTCAGACAGGTCTGGACAGTTGGACGTCTGCAGCATTCAGACATTAACATTCAGACAGTTATCAACAGTTGCACGTCTGCTGCAGGATGGGTACATTCAGACAGGTCTGGGCAGTTGGACGTCTACAGCAGGATGGGTACATTCAGACAGGTCTGGACAGTTGGACGTCTACAACAGGATGGGTACATTTGGACAGGTCTGGACAGTTGGACGTCTACAGCAGGATGAGTACATTCAGACAGGTCTGGACAGTTGAAAGTCTACAGCAGGATGGGTACATTCAGACAGGTCTGGACAGTTGGACGTCTACAGCAGGATGGGTACATTCAGACAGTTTTGGACAGTTGAAAGTCTACAGCAGGATGGGTACATTCAGACAGGTCTGGACAGTTGGACGTCTACAGCAGGATGGGTACATTCAGACAGGTCTGGACAGTTGGACGTCTGCAGTATTCAGACATTTACATTCAGACAGGTCTGGACAGTTGGACGTCTGCAGCAGGATGGGTACATTCAGACAGGTCTGGACAGTTGGACATCTACAGCAGGATGGGTACTTTTAGACAGGTCTGGACAGTTGGACGTCTACAGCAGGATGGGTACATTCAGACACGTCTGGACAGTTGGACGTCTACAGCAGGATGGGTACATTTAGACAGGTCTGGACAGTTGGACGTCTACAGCAGGATGGGTACGTTCAGACAGGTCTGGACAGTTGGACATCTACAGCAGGATGGGTACTTTTCAGACAGGTCTGGACAGTTGGACGTCTACAGCAGGATGGGTACGTTCAGACAGGTCTGGACAGTAGGACGTCTACAGCAGGATGGGTACATTCAGACAGGTCTGGACAGTAGGAAGTCTACAGCAGGATGGGTACATTTAGACAGGTCTGGACAGTTGGACGTCTACAGCAGGATGGGTACGTTCAGACAGGTCTGGACAGTAGGACATCTACAGCAGGATGGGTACATTTAGACAGGTCTGGACAGTAGGACGTCTACAGCAGGATGGGTACATTCAGACAGGTCTGGACAGTTGGATGTCTGCAGTATTCAGACATTTACATTCAGACAGGTCTGGACAGTTGGACATCTACAGCAGGATGGGTACATTCAGACAGGTCTGGACAGTTGGATGTCTGCAGTATTCAGACATTTACATTCAGACAGGTCTGGACAGTTGGACGTCTACAGCAGGATGAGTACATTCAGACAGGTCTGGACAGTTGGACGTCTACAGCAGGATGGGTACATTCAGACAGGTCTGGACAGTTGGACGTTTACAGCAGGATGGGTACATTCAGACAGGTCTGGACAGTTGGACATCGACAGCAGGATGGGTACATTCAGACAGTTTTGGACAGTTGGACGTCTACAGCAGGATGAGTACATTCAGACAGGTCTGGACAGTTGAAAGTCTACAGCAGGGTGGGTACATTCAGACAGGTCTGGACAGTTGGACGTCTACAGCAGGATGTGTACATTCAGACAGGTCTGGACAGTTGGATGTCTGCAGTATTCAGACATTTATATTCATACAGGTCTGGACAGTTGGACGTCTGCAGCAGGATGGATACATTCAGACAGGTCTGGACAGTTGGACGTCTACAGCAGGATGGGTACATTCAGACAGTTTTGGACAGTTGAAAGTCTACAGCAGGATGGGTACATTCAGACAGGTCTGGACAGTTGGACGTCTACAGCAGGATGTGTACATTCGGACAGGTCTGGACAGTTGGAAGGCTACAGCAGGATGGGTACATTCAGACAGGTCTGGACAGTTGGACGTCTACAGCAGGATGGGTGCATTCAGACACGTCTGGACAGTTGGACGTCTGCAGCATTCAGACATTTACATTCAGACAGGTCTGGACAGTTGGATGTCTGCAGTATTCAGACATTTACATTCAGACAGGTCTGGACAGTTGGACGTCTACAGCAGGATGGGTACATTCAGACAGGTCTGGACAGTTGGACGTCTACAGCTGGATGGGTACATTCAGACAGGTCTGGACAGTTGGACGTCTACAGCTGGATGGGTACATTCAGACAGGTCTGGACAGTAGGACGTCTACAGCTGGATGGGTACATTCAGACAGGTCTGGACAGTAGGACGTCTACAGCTGGATGGGTACATTCAGACAGGTCTGGACAGTAGGACGTCTACAGCTGGATGGGTACATTCAGACAGGTCTGGACAGTAGGACGTCTACAGCTGGATGGGTACATTCAGACAGGTCTGGACAGTTGGACGTCTACAGCTGGATGGGTACATTTGGACAGGTCTGGACAGTTGGACGTCTACAGCAGGATGAGTACATTCAGACAGGTCTGGACAGTTGAAAGTCTACAGCAGGATGAGTACATTCAGACAGGTCTGGACAGTTGGACGTCTACAGCAGGATGGGTACATTCAGACACGTCTGGACAGTTGGAAGTCTACAGCAGGATGGGTACATTCAGACAGGTCTGGACAGTTGGACGTCTGCAGCACTTAGACATTTACATTCAGACACGTCTGGACAGTAGGACGTCTACAGCAGGATGGGTACATTCAGACAGGTCTGGACAGTAGGACGTCTACAGCAGGATGGGTACATTCAGACAGGTCTGGACAGTTGGACTTCTACAGCAGGATGGGTACATTCAGACAGTTTTGGACAGTTGGAAGTCTACAGCAGGATGGGTACATTCAGACAGGTCTGGACAGTTGGACGTCTACAGCAGGATGGGTACATTCAGACAGTTTTGGACAGTTGAAAGTCTACAGCAGGATGGGTACATTCAGACAGGTCTGGACAGTTGGACGTCTGCAGTATTCAGACATTTACATTCAGACAGGTCTGGACAGTTGGACGTCTGCAGCAGGATGGATACATTCAGACAGGTCTGGACAGTTGGACATCTACAGCAGGATGGGTACATTCAGACAGGTCTGGACAATTGGACGTCTACAGCTGGATGGGTACATTCAGACAGGTCTGGACAGTTGGACGTCTGCAGCATTCAGACATTAACATTCAGACAGTTTTCAACAGTTGGACGTCTACAGCAGGATGGGTACATTCAGACAGGTCTGGGCAGTTGAAGACGTCTACAGCAGGATGGGTACATTCAGACAGGTCTGGACAGTTGGACGTCTGCAGTATTCAGACATTTACATTCAGACAGGTCTGGACAGTTGGACGTCTGCAGCAGGATGGATACATTCAGACCGGTCTGGACAGTTGGACATCTACAGCAGGATGGGCACACTCAGACCGGTCTGGGCAGTTGGACGTCTACAGCTGGATGGGTACATTCAGACAGGTCTGGAAAGTTGGACATCTACAGCAGGATGGGTACATTCAGACAGGTCTGGACAGTTGGACGTCTACAGCAGGATGAGTACATTCAGACAGGTCTGGACAGTTGGACGTCTGCAGCATTCAGACATTAACATTCAGACAGTTATCAACAGTTGCACGTCTGCTGCAGGATGGGTACATTCAGACAGGTCTGGGCAGTTGGACGTCTACAGCAGGATGGGTACATTCAGACAGGTCTGGACAGTTGGACGTCTACAGCAGGATGGGTACATTTGGACAGGTCTGGACAGTTGGACGTCTACAGCAGGATGAGTACATTCAGACAGGTCTGGACAGTTGAAAGTCTACAGCAGGATGGGTACATTCAGACAGGTCTGGACAGTTGGACGTCTACAGCAGGATGGGTACATTCAGACAGGTCTGGACAGTTGGATGTCTACAGCAGGATGGGTACATTCAGACAGTTTTGGACAGTTGAAAGTCTACAGCAGGATGGGTACATTCAGACAGGTCTGGACAGTTGGACGTCTACAGCAGGATGGGTACATTCAGACAGGTCTGGACAGTTGGATGTCTGCAGTATTCAGACATTTACATTCAGACAGGTCTGGACAGTTGGACGTCTGCAGCAGGATGGGTACATTCAGACAGGTCTGGACAGTTGGACATCTACAGCAGGATGGGTACTTTTAGACAGGTCCGGACAGTTGGAAGTCTACAGCAGGATGGGTACATTCAGACACGTCTGGACAGTAGGACATCTACAGCAGGATGGGTACATTTAGACAGGTCTGGACAGTTGGACGTCTACAGCAGGATGGGTACGTTCAGACAGGTCTGGACAGTTGGACGTCTACAGCATGATGGGTACGTTCAGACAGGTCTGGACAGTAGGACGTCTACAGCAGGATGGGTACATTCAGACAGGTCTGGACAGTAGGAAGTCTACAGCAGGATGGGTACATTTAGACAGGTCTGGACAGTTGGACGTCTACAGCAGGATGGGTACGTTCAGACAGGTCTGGACAGTAGGACATCTACAGCAGGATGGGTACATTTAGACAGGTCTGGACAGTAGGACGTCTACAGCAGGATGGGTACATTCAGACAGGTCTGGACAGTTGGATGTCTGCAGTATTCAGACATTTACATTCAGACAGGTCTGGACAGTTGGACATCTACAGCAGGATGGGTACATTCAGACAGGTCTGGACAGTTGGATGTCTGCAGTATTCAGACATTTACATTCAGACAGGTCTGGACAGTTGGACGTCTACATCAGGATGAGTACATTCAGACAGGTCTGGACAGTTGGACGTCTACAGCAGGATGGGTACATTCAGACAGGTCTGGACAGTTGGACGTTTACAGCAGGATGGGTACATTCACACAGGTCTGGACAGTTGGACATCGACAGCAGGATGGGTACATTCAGACAGTTTTGGACAGTTGGACGTCTACAGCAGGATGAGTACATTCAGACAGGTCTGGACAGTTGAAAGTCTACAGCAGGATGGGTACATTCAGACAGGTCTGGACAGTTGGACGTCTACAGCAGGATGTGTACATTCAGACAGGTCTGGACAGTTGGATGTCTGCAGTATTCAGACATTTATATTCATACAGGTCTGGACAGTTGGACGTCTGCAGCAGGATGGATACATTCAGACAGGTCTGGACAGTTGGACGTCTACAGCAGGATGGGTACATTCAGACAGTTTTGGACAGTTGAAAGTCTACAGCAGGATGGGTACATTCAGACAGGTCTGGACAGTTGGACGTCTACAGCAGGATGGGTACATTCGGACAGGTCTGGACAGTTGAAAGGCTACAGCAGGATGGGTACATTCAGACAGGTCTGGACAATTGGACGTCTACAGCAGGATGGGTACATTCAGACACGTCTGGACAGTTGGACGTCTGCAGCATTCAGACATTAACATTCAGACAGGTCTGGACAGTTGGATGTCTGCAGTATTCAGACATTTACATTCAGACAGGTCTGGACAGTAGGACGTCTACAGCAGGATGGGTACATTCAGACAGGTCTGGACAGTTGGACGTCTACAGCTGGATGGGTACATTCAGACAGGTCTGGACAGTTGGACGTCTACAGCTGGATGGGTACATTCAGACAGGTCTGGACAGTAGGACGTCTACAGCTGGATGGGTACATTCAGACAGGTCTGGACAGTAGGACGTCTACAGCTGGATGGGTACATTCAGACAGGTCTGGACAGTAGGACGTCTACAGCTGGATGGGTACATTCAGACAGGTCTGGACAGTAGGACGTCTACAGCTGGATGGGTACATTCAGACAGGTCTGGACAGTTGGACGTCTACAGCTGGATGGGTACATTCAGACAGGTCTGGACAGTTGGACGTCTACAGCTGGATGGGTACATTCAGACAGGTCTGGACAGTAGAACGTCTACAGCAGGATGGGTACATTCAGACAGGTCTGGACAATTGGACATCGACTGCAGGATGGGTACATTCAGACAGTTTTGGACAGTTGGACGTCTACAGCAGGATGAGTACATTCAGACAGGTCTGGACAGTTGAAAGTCTACAGCAGGATGGGTACATTCAGACAGGTCTGGACAGTTGAACGTCTACAGCAGGATGGGTACATTCAGACAGGTCTGGACAGTTGGATGTCTGCAGTATTCAGACATTTATATTCATACAGGTCTGGACAGTTGGACGTCTGCAGCAGGATGGGTACATTCAGACAGGTCTGGGCAGTTGGACGTCTACAGCAGGATGGGTACATTCAGACAGGTCTGGACAGTTGGATGTCTGCAGTATTCAGACATTTATATTCATACAGGTCTGGACAGTTGGACGTCTGCAGCAGGATGGGTACATTCAGACAGTTTTGGACAGTTGAAAGTCTACAGCAGGATGGGTACATTCAGACAGGTCTGGACAGTTGGACGTCTACAGCAGGATGGGTACATTTGGACAGGTCTGGACAGTTGGACGTCTACAGCAGGATGAGTACATTCAGACAGGTCTGGACAGTTGAAAGTCTACAGCAGGATGAGTACATTCAGACAGGTCTGGACAGTTGGACGTCTACAGCAGGATGGGTACATTCAGACACGTCTGGACAGTTGGATGTCTACAGCAGGATGGGTACATTCAGACAGGTCTGGACAGTTGGACGTTTGCAGCACTTAGACATTTACATTCAGACACGTCTGGACAGTAGGACGTCTACAGCAGGATGGGTACATTCAGACAGGTCTGGACAGTAGGACGTCTACAGCAGGATGGGTACATTCAGACAGGTCTGGACAGTTGGACTTCTACAGCAGGATGGGTACATTCAGACAGTTTTGGACAGTTGAAAGTCTACAGCAGGATGGGTACATTCAGACAGGTCTGGACAGTTGGACGTCTACAGCAGGATGGGTACATTCAGACAGTTTTGGACAGTTGAAAGTCTACAGCAGGATGGGTACATTCAGACAGGTCTGGACAGTTGGACGTCTACAGCAGGATGGGTACATTCAGACACGTCTGGACAGTTGGATGTCTACAGCAGGATGGGTACATTCAGACAGGTCTGGACAGTTGTACGTCTGCAGCAGGATGGGTACATTCAGACAGTTTTGGACAGTTGAAAGTCTACAGCAGGATGGGTACATTCAGACAGGTCTGGACAGTTGGACGTCTGCAGCAGGATAGGTACATTCAGACAGGTCTGGACAGTAGGACGTCTACAGCAGGATGAGTACATTCAGACAGGTCTGGACAGTTGGACGTCTACAGCAGGATGGGTACATTCAGACACGTCTGGACAGTTGGACGTCTACAGCAGGATGGGTACATTCAGACAGGTCTGGACAGTTGGACGTCTGCAGCACTTAGACATTTACATTCAGACACGTCTGGACAGTAGGACGTCTACAGCAGGATGGGTACATTCAGACAGGTCTGGACAGTAGGACGTCTACAGCAGGATGAGTACATTCAGACAGGTCTGGACAGTTGGACGTCTACAGCAGGATGAGTACATTCAGACAGGTCTGGACAGTTGGACGTCTACAGCAGGATGGGTACATTCAGACACGTCTGGACAGTTGGACGTCTACAGCAGGATGGGTACATTCAGACAGGTCTGGACAGTTGGACGTCTACAGCAGGATGGGTACATTCAGACACGTCTGGACAGTTGGACGTCTACAGCAGGATGAGTACATTCAGACAGGTCTGGACAGTTGGACGTCTACAGCAGGATGGGTACATTCAGACACGTCTGGACAGTTGCACGTCTACAGCAGGATGGGTACATTCAGACAGGTCTGGACAGTTGGACGTCTGCAGCACTTAGACATTTACATTCAGACACGTCTGGACAGTAGGACGTCTACAGCAGGATGGGTACATTCAGACAGGTCTGGACAGTAGGACGTCTACAGCAGGATGGGTACATTCAGACAGGTCTGGACAGTAGGACGTCTACAGCAGGATGGGTACATTCAGACAGTTTTGGACAGTTGAAAGTCTACAGCAGGATGGGTACATTCAGACAGGTCTGGACAGTTGGACGTCTGCAGCAGGATGGGCTTAAAGGGCAATTCCACTCAAATTATTTTCTACTGACAACATTTATCAAGGTCCTGTGTAAAAACTAAAACATGTAGACTCTTCAAACCTGAACTCAGATTTTCTTTATGGACTGTAGATTAATTCAAGCACAGTTTCTGATTTGTGAAACCTGTATTCTATTTGTGAAAATGAAGAATACCCACATTTTATGGTTTACTCATCATATAGACCAAAGAGAAGACAAAAGGTGAATACTGTAGGAACTGTTATGCGTTAGTGCAGTGAATGTGTTTTAGCAACATAACGGTCAACATTTCATTGCTGATTTTGTGGTTCATTATTTTTTAAATTAAAATGACAAGTTATCTACTCCATTATGTCTTTATTGCCTTCTTAAAGACATTTTGTAGGGAAAGGCTAGAGAAAAGCTCTTCTAATTTTTTTCAAATTTACACCTTGTCTGACTCTGGTCTAAGCCCAGGTTGTCCTCAAAGGCTGGAGACGGCCCTGGTCTGGACAGTTGGACATCTGCAGCATTCAGACATTTTCAGGAGTTTCTCTGCACCTTTGTCCAGCTTGCTGTAGATGTGTGGTGGTAGATGGGGGCTGGACTCCACATTCGGGGGGTAAACGTATAGTGCCTGACTGTGGGCACCGCCCCCCTCCCTCTCTTCCATGGCCTCTCTGCACACGCTCAGTATGGAGCGGCGGAAGTCCTGGATCTCTGGGTCCTTCATCATCTCAAACTCACAAACTGGCATCCCAATGGCAAACCCTAAAGGGTGACAGGGTTAGTGTAGAGCCCAGAGTTAAGTCCAGCATGACAGCATAAGCGTTTGTGTGTTGGGGGGGGGGGCATCCTACCGATCTCACGGTTCAGAATCTTCTCTTCACGGTTTCCCAGCGGCTCAATGACCTTCAGGATTGGATGGAAGAGTCGCAGGTCACACAGACGCCGAGTCTCATCGTAGAATTCCTCCCTCTCTGCCTCCTGGGTCACGCCCACAAAGATGTAGCACGACTCCTCCTGGCCAATCAGAGGGTAGAAGTCAGAGCTGCAACGTGAGTGGAGGTGGGTGGTGTCCCAGGTGGAGGTGGGTTTACCTGAAGCAGGTGGTAGAGCGGGTACTTCCTGGCCTCTGAGAAGAGCTGCTGCTTAATGCTGATGAGAGGAGTTTCCCTCAGACACTCCAGACTCACCATCATCCCTGAAACACATCATGAATATGCAACACGTCACAGAAACTCATTAGAAAAACAGGAAAATTAGTACAATGCTGTGGATGGATGGTGGGAACACGGCAAAACAGAGGGAAAACAACAGAAAGACAATCTGAGGTGGAAAATCCCAGCCTGACCAACGCCATGTGATAGACAGCACATCAGTCCTGGTTCCCTCCATCAGAAAGGGATTTCCACTCCGGTACTTTACAATACACCTCTTTCAGCGACTCAGCTCTGTGCCCACAAATAGTGTTTAATAAACAATGATAATTCTTTTATTTATTCATTTATTTAATGATTTTATTCTTATCATACTCATGTATTTTGATTCATTTTCCCCCTAAGAACAAATTTCTTTTTACATAATTTTTAACATGTTAGTTTAACTCTCTTGTATTGATTTGATCATTTTTTAGTGACACTTTTATCACTCCACTGTCATCCTCATGGGGGTCCCCCTCGGAGCTGCCCCTGCTTTGACTGCATGTTTGTTGCTGTGGTGGCTGTCTTGCACAATTAGTCCAGGAGTTCCACCAACCAGCACATCTACCTGCAGATGAGCTCATCAAACCCATCTTTAACAGAATTTAATTAAAACACTCCACAAACACATCGGATAGAGTTTAAACAAATTGAACAATGGAAAAAAGCTCAGCAGTGGACAAAGCAGACTTACAGTGAAAATTATGACAGACAGTAAGTAGAAACATAGTTGATACTTAGTAGAAGTAGCATACAATCAGCAGAAGCACAATAGAAATTCAATGTAAAACCCTGTTGAGACATGGAGTGGAAACAGAACAAACACGCAGAGGAAACATGGTTCAAACCAAGCATACACTTCATAGAAATACAGTAAAAAAACAAACATGGGACTAAGTAGAAATTTCCACATGGCAGAAACAGTGGAAAAAATGGATATGTTTGATTTTCAGAGCTGTTGAAAAAAGTGGGAAGAAATGGGGGAAAGGGTAGAAACTCACTAGAAACACAACTGATACAGTGGAAATGCATTCTAAAACAATGCACAAACAAGAGAAAATAAAGCAGACACACAGTAAACAGATAACATAGTGGGAACAGTGGAAATCACCATAGACACAAAATAAAATAAAATAAAATAGAATGAAATAGAATGAACAACAGTGAAAATGCAGGAAACGATGTGGACTTCTGTAGAAATAAAGACATGAAACAGAAAAATAAGAGAGCAGAAACTCATCTTACAATCAGTGCATTTGTTTCAACAAAATGAATATAGTTATTCAGCTACACCCATGGGCAACAGTAGAACCAAGCTTATACCAGCAGAAACCAGCTTATACAAGTAGAAACCATCTCATACCAATAGAAGCTGGCTTGTAAAAGCAGAAACCAGCTTAAAAAAGAAGAAGCCAGCTTATACCAGTAGAAACCAGCTTATACCAGTAGAAACCAGCTTATTCCAGTAGAAACCAGCTTATACGAGAAAAGAGGAGCTTATGCAAATAGAATCCAGCTTATCCCAGTAGAAGCCAGCTTATACCAGTAGAAACCAGCTTATTCCATTAGAAACCAGTATGAACCAGAAGAAACCAGCTTCTACAAGTAGAAAGCAGTATATACCAGTCGAAGTCTTCTTATACCAGTAGAAAACAGTTAATACAAGTAGAAGCCAGTTTATACCAGTAGAAACGAGCTTATACCAGTAGAAGCCAGGTTATACCAGTAGAAGCCAGCTTATTCCAGAAGAAACCAGTATGAACCAGAAGAAACCAGCTTCTACAAGTAGAAAGCAGTATATACCAGTCGAAGTCTTCTTATACCAGTAGAAAACAGTTAATACAAGTAGAAGCCTGTTTATACCAGTAGAAACTAGCTTATACCAGTAGAAACCAGCTTATACCAGTAGAAACCAGCTTATACCAGAAAAGACGAGCTTGCAAGTAAAATCCAGCTTTTTCCAGTAGAAGCCAGTTTATACCAGTAGAAACTAGCTTTTACCAGTAGAAGCCAGCTTATACAACTAGAAGCCAGATTATAGCAGAAAAGACGAGCTTATGCAAGTAGAATCCAGCTTATACCAGAAAAAGCCAGCTTATACCAGTAGAAACTAGCTTATACCAGTAGAAACCAGCTTATACAAGTATGAAACAGTTTATACCAGAAAAGACTAGCCTATACAAGTAGAAAACTGTTTATACCAGAAAAGACCAGCTTATACAAGTAGAAACCAGCTGATACCAGCAGAAACCAGCTCATACAAGTAGAAGCCAGCTTTCACCAGTAGAAGCCAGCTCATACAAGTAGAAGCCAGCTTACACCAGTAGAAGCCAGCTCATACAAGTAGAAGCCAGCTTACACCAGTAGAAGCCAGCTTATAGTAGTAGAAACCAGCTTAAATCAGTAGAAACCGGCTTATATCAGCAGAAGCCAGATTATATAAGTAGAAACAAGCTAATCCCAGTACAAACCAGCTTACACCAATAGAAACCAGCTTGTACAAGTAGAAGCCAGCTTATATCAGGTGAATCCAGCTTATACAAGTAGAAACCAGTATGTACCAGAAAAAACCAGCTTCTACAAGTAGAAAGCAGTATATACCAGTAGAAGTCAGCTTTTTCCAGTAGAAACCAGCTCATACAAGTAGAAGCCAGTTTATTCCAGTAGAAACCAGCTTATACCAGTAGGAAACCGTTTATACCAGTAGAAACCAGCTTACACAAGTAGAAACCATTTTATACAAGTAGATAACAGTTTACACCAGTAGAAACCAGCTAATACAAGTAGAAGCCAGCTTATATCAGTAGAAACCAGTTTATACAAGTAGAAGTCAGCTTATACCAATAGAAACCAGCTTATACAAATAGAAACCATTTTATACAAGAAGAAAACAGCTTACACCAGTAGAAACCAGCTAATACAAGTAGAAGCCAGCTTATATCAGTAGAAACCAGTTTATACAAGTAGAAGTCAGCTTATACCAGTAGAAACCAGCTTATACAAGTAGAAGCCAGCATATCTCAGTAGAAACCAGCTTATACAGGTAGAAGTCAGCTTATACCAGTAGAAACCAGTACATGCCAGTAGAAACCAGTTTACACAAGTAGAAGCCAGCTTATACCAGTAGAAACCAGCATATACCAGTATATACCAGTAGAAACCAGCTTATTCCAGTATAAACCATGTTATACCAGCAAAAAACAGTGGATTGAAACATGTTTAAATGGAGTCTCACCATTGGGAAGGCAACAGTCCACCAGAATCCGGGGGGGCATCAAATGGAGCCCCCAGAGTTCTCCTGACGATGGCCGGGGTGCCATGGCAACCACCAATCATAGGGCGGCTCACCTCAGTTCAGGATACCTGGAGAAACAGACTCCACATTACTATTTTCCCAAAAGTTCTTTGTTGTGGTGAAAGAATCTTTTTTTCCTCTGTGACGTATCTGGTGGAGTGAAATAGCCCCAACATCTTTTTATTTATGAAGCCGGGAACGAGGACAGAGCATACGACAACCACAACAATAGTAACAATAGTAACAATAGCAACAGAAAAACAATGACACAATGACAACAACAATAACAAGAGAGAAACTTTATTGTTATTATGCAAAAGTACAACAAAACTTGTCTGGAAGAACACGACACTTAGCAATGCAAATAATATACATTAAAAAAAACACAAATGAGAAATTAATCAATTCAAACAAAGTAATGTAAACTTTATTTGTATCATATACAGGTGATACAATGAAGTATGCTACTCTTACAGGACTAAACATATATAATTATGCAAGAGAGGGAGTCCAGGTATTTTTCTATTTGTAAGAACAACTTGGAGACTGACCTTAACTCATTATGGTTAAGGTCGGACTTCAGCCGTCAGGGCTGTCGGGACTTTCTCATATGACGTGTCTTGGGAACAGGTGACCAGGAAACCCTGACGTGACGTGTCTTGGGAACAGCTGACCAGGAAACTCTGACGTGACGTGTCTTGGGAACAGGTGAGCAGGAAACCCTGACGTGTCTTGGGAACAGCTGACCAGGAAACTGACGTGACGTGTCTTGGGAACAGCTGACCAGGAAACTCTGACGTGACGTGTCTTGGGAACAGGTGACCAGGAAATGCTGACGTGACGTGTCTTGGGAACAGCTGACCAGGAAATGCTGACGTGACGTGTCTTGGGAACAGGTGACCAGGAAATGCTGACGTGACGTGTCTTGGGAACAGCTGACCAGGAAACGCTGACGTGACGTGTCTTGGGAACAGGTGAACAGGAAACCCTGACGTGACGTGTCTTGGGAACAGGTGAACAGGAAACCCTGACGTGACGTGTCTTGGGAACAGCTGACCAGGAAACTCTGACGTGACGTGTCTTGGGAACAGCTGACCAGGAAATGCTGACGTGTCTTGGGAACAGGTGAACAGGAAACCATGACGTGTCTTGGGAACAGCTGACCAGGAAACTCTGACGTGACGTGTCTTGGGAACAGGTGAACAGGAAACCCTGACGTGACGTGTCTTGGGAACAGGTGAACAGGAAATGCTGACGTGACGTGTCTTGGGAACAGCTGACCAGGAAACTCTGACGTGACGTGTCTTGGGAACAGCTGACCAGGAAATGCTGACGTGTCTTGGGAACAGGTGAACAGGAAACCATGACGTGTCTTGGGAACAGGTGACCAGGAAATGCTGACGTGACGTGTCTTGGGAACAGCTCAGCTGACCAGGAAATGCTGACGTGACGTGTCTTGGGAACAGGTGAACAGGAAACCCTGACATGACATGACGTGTCTTGGGAACAGCTGACCAGGAAACTCTGACGTGACGTGTCTTGGGAACAGGTGAACAGGAAACCATGACATGACGTGTCTTGGGAACAGCTGACCAGGAAACTCTGACGTGACGTGTCTTGGGAACAGCTGACCAGGAAATGCTGACGTGTCTTGGGAACAGGTGACCAGGAAATGCTGACGTGTCTTGGGAACAGGTGAACAGGAAACCATGACGTGTCTTGGGAACAGCTGACCAGGAAACCCTGACGTGACGTGTCTTGGGAACAGCTGACCAGGAAACCCTGACGTGACGTGTCTTGGGAACAGCTGACCAGGAAACCCTGACGTGACGTGTCTTGGGAACAGCTGACCAGGAAATGCTGACGTGACGTGTCTTGGGAACAGCTGACCAGGAAATGCTGACGTGACGTGTCTTGGGAACAGGTGACCAGGAAATGCTGACGTGACGTGTCTTGGGAACAGCTGACCAGGAAATGCTGACGTGACGTGTCTTGGGAACAGGTGACCAGGAAACTCTGACGTGACGTGTCTTGGGAACAGGTGAACAGGAAACCCTGACGTGACGTGTCTTGGGAACAGGTGAACAGGAAACCCTGACGTGACGTGTCTTGGGAACAGCTGACCAGGAAACCCTGACGTGACGTGTCTTGGGAACAGGTGACCAGGAAATGCTGACGTGACGTGTCTTGGGAACAGCTGACCAGGAAACTCTGACGTGACGTGTCTTGGGAACAGCTGACCAGGAAATGCTGACGTGTCTTGGGAACAGGTGAACAGGAAACCATGACGTGTCTTGGGAACAGCTGACCAGGAAACTCTGACGTGACGTGTCTTGGGAACAGGTGAACAGGAAACCCTGACGTGACGTGTCTTGGGAACAGGTGAACAGGAAATGCTGACGTGACGTGTCTTGGGAACAGCTGACCAGGAAATGCTGACGTGACGTGTCTTGGGAACAGCTGACCAGGAAATGCTGACGTGACGTGTCTTGGGAACAGGTGAACAGGAAACCCTGACATGACATGACGTGTCTTGGGAACAGCTGACCAGGAAACTCTGACGTGACGTGTCTTGGGAACAGCTGACCAGGAAACTCTGACGTGACGTGTCTTGGGAACAGGTGAACAGGAAACCATGACATGACGTGTCTTGGGAACAGCTGACCAGGAAATGCTGACGTGTCTTGGGAACAGGTGACCAGGAAATGCTGACGTGTCTTGGGAACAGCTGACCAGGAAACCCTGACGTGACGTGTCTTGGGAACAGCTGACCAGGAAATGCTGACGTGACGTGTCTGGGGAACAGGTGACCAGGAAATGCTGACGTGACGTGTCTTGGGAACAGCTGACCAGGAAACCCTGACGTGACGTGTCTTGGGAACAGGTGACCAGGAAATGCTGACGTGACGTGTCTTGGGAACAGCTGACCAGGAAATGCTGACGTGACGTGTCTTGGGAACAGCTGACCAGGAAATGCTGACGTGACGTGTCTTGGGAACAGCTGACCAGGAAACCCTGACGTGACGTGTCTTGGGAACAGCTGACCAGGAAACCCTGACGTGACGTGTCTTGGGAACAGCTGACCAGGAAACCCTGACGTGACGTGTCTTGGGAACAGGTGAACAGGAAACCCTGACGTGACGTGTCTTGGGAACAGGTGAACAGGAAACCCTGACGTGACGTGTCTTGGGAACAGCTGACCAGGAAATGCTGACGTGACGTGGCTGCTGCTGTTCTGAGGTTACTGTCCTGCGTGAAGTGGCCCCCACCCCACAGACTGTTATGAAATCTGTTCAGTAATTAGGAACATGAAAGGCTCAAATTCAGCTGGCAATGATGAGATTTCTCGTAATATTTTGAAAAGTATAAATGTTATTATTGGACCACTTACCTACTGCATCAACTTATCTCTTTTCTCTGGAGTAGTACCTAAAGCATTAAAAATATTACGAATGAAACCAGTTTTTTAAATCTCACAATAAAAAGGACTTCAGCAATTACCATCCAATTTCCATTTTATCCACTCTTTCTGAGGAAAGAATAGTATATAACAGGCATATGAGCTATCTTGATCTAATAAATATACTACATAGTTCCATCTTAGTAGGCTTCGAAAAGAAAAATGCTACTGATCTCACTGAAAAAAAAAATGATGCACTTGAAAATGGTTATTATGGTATTGGTATACTTTAAGACCTGTCCAAAGCTTATGATACCATCAATTTTGACATTTTACTTGATAAACTAAAACATTATGGAATCAGAGGTCTGGCTTTGGATTGGTTCAAAAGTTATTTGTCCAACAGATACCAATACGTATTTATTAATCATCATACTTCATCATGTGACTCGTCACGCATGGAGTCCCTCGGGGTTCTATTTTAGGACCACTTCTTTTCATTTTACATATCAATGACTTTGTGAATTCCTCATCCGTGCTTCATATATTATTTGCAGATGACAATCTGTTTTATGCCCACAAAAATTTGAACACACTTGAACAAATGATAAATTGTGAACTTGACAAAATAGATATTTGGCTCCACTGTAATAAACTTTCTTTAAGTATTGATATAACACACACACACACACAATATATATATATATATATATATATATATATATATATATATATATATATATATTATATTGTCCTCCTTTCCCATCGTAAACCTAATTTAAAACAAATCAATCTCACAATAAACGGACAGGAAATCACAAGAGTCACTGTCACTAAAGAGTCCCACTAAATTCCTGGGACTCCTTATTGATGAGTTTCTTAAATTTAAATGTCATATTGATTTTCTGACTACAAAATTAGCTCTATTTTTTAAGCTGAGATATTTTCTTCCACTTTCTGCACTCCTCGCTCTGTATAAAACATTGTTTGAGACCCATTTGAGTTACTGTAATATTTTCTGGTGTAATAATCTCTCAACTCACTTAAACAAATTCTTTAAAAAAAAAAGGGTCATCTGCGCTTTCGCATGTGGAAAGTTTGACTTTTCCACAAGATCCCTTTTTCATACTTTTAATCTTCCAAGGCTCCCTGAATATAACTATTTTCTAAATGCTCGTGTAATGTATCAGGTTGTGCATAAAATTAGTTAGACTCTGTTGCCCCACAACTTCTCCTTCTGTTATACACAAGCATCATCCAACCAATACTTCTCGACTGCTCCCAATGTTACTTTAACATTCTATCCATTACAAATAGGAATAAACTCACCAAGGTCATCAACACTGCCTCCAAAATCATCAGTCTGCCCACCACGGACCTCTCACCTAAACAATAAAGCCATCACATGCTTGGCCCGGACTGTCAGCAGTGACCCTGACCACCCCCTCAACAGCCATTTTTCCCTGCTGCCCTTGGGCTGCTAAGGTGGAAGCAGGCATGCTTCAGTAAAAGCTTTGTCTCTTCTGCGAATGCTGCTCTCATCACTTCAAAGTGATAATCCTGCTTCTCATCATCATCATTTGCAATGTGTTGTCTTGTGTGTCTATTTGTCTGCAGTGTTGTATGTATGTTCTGACAGTGCATGTGAAAAAGAATTTCCCCTAGGGGACAATAAAAGATCTATCTATCTATCTATCTATCTATCTATCTATCTATCTATCTATCTAATCTCCTTCCAGTCTTTTTTTCCCCCACACACACTGATGCCACAAAGAATAGAAATCAAATTGCTGGAAAAATAATGAAGGCTTAAACAAACTAGTCTTGGCATTATGTGCAGAGGACCACAGATTTGGAATGAGCTTGATGAGAACTTGAGAATGTCTAACTCCCTCTTCATCTTCAGAAGGACGTACAGCGATGACGGCGTCACCAACCTGACAGAGGTACAGATGCAGCATGAGGACACAACTATCCGGTTTAAGAGGGAAACAGCATCATATTCCAGCAACAAGTTTCCCTGAATTATTTCTTTCACCCATGACCTAAATTCAGTTACTAGTTAATACTAAAGATATATTACACTAGTTCTGCACGTTAGATCTGTCTTCGTCTGACTGGAGCGGTACAGAAACAGTGATGATGAGGATTAGGGACTGATTGCAAACCTGAGTCAATGTGCGCAGCCGGATACATGTGGGAACAAAGGGAAGAATCATAAACTGGAAACATCACAAACATCAGTTTCCCTCAGAGATAAAAGACACAAACATGATGAGAAACGTTTATTAGAAACTTTGGGCCCGATTTACGAAAGGTTTGCGCTTGTTAAAACAGGCGCTATCTTCATTACGCACGCAATAATCTGCCAGAGCTGATTTACAAAGCAGGGCAAAAGGAGGTTTGCGCCTGTCAAGGGGCAAAATAGCGCCGCTGTCCATTTTGCGCATCTGCTGCAGATGAATATGCAAACTGGGCGTTTCTGCCAGAAAGCGCAAAATATTGGGAGGAGACTATGCAAAACCTCAGTTAAACACGTGCAATGTGATCTATCAACCGTTCAACGGAAAGCGTGGGCAAAAAATTGCGTGTAATTTAGCACGTCTGAAAAGCAGGTATAACTGGCATTTATAACTATAATGGCTGAAAGAATGCTGCAGGACTGCAGACATCGGGTCAGAATCATTTTTCATGATGTGTTCAGGCGACACGTCAAGTTTTCATTATTTAATTAAATAACAATCAACATCACTGTTAAACACGAGTTAATTCTAGACATGAACCAGAACATCTGCAGCTGCAGCTTCATGGTAGTTAAAGCTGATATTATTCATGTCTTTTTATTTTCTTTTACTTTTTGCCAATGGCATATTTTTAAATTAAAATCATCCCCTGCTCCTCCACACCGCAGCAACTGCTGCTGCTGTTCTGAGGTGTCCTGTGTGAAGTTGGCCCCCACCCCACAGAAAACTCAGTGAAAATAACCAGTAACGCACAAACTATTGATACTACTTTAGTTTTGCGTGGGGTGGGGGGCAATTACACAGGTCCCGCGGCTGGCATTGTGCCAAAGAGCGCGCAGTCTGTGCGTAATATCAGATCATCTTCACCAGCGTCTGTTATCCATGTCCTTAAACTGGCCTCTTCTTACGACCCACAGGGAAACCTGCTGCATCGTTTTTATTTATAGTTATTACATGAAGAGTTCATTTGCAAAAACAGGCAAATGCCACTGTGGAAAAACGGAGTTAACTGCTTTTGTTGCTGTCCGGTACAAACGTCATATCTCCATTTACATCATTAAAACCCTCCACTTCATGTGAGCTTGATTTGCTGAAAATATTAAAAAAGTAAATGAAGAGTTTATGTGCAAAAGCAGTTAACTCCATTTTTTCTACATGGCGTTTGTCTATTTTTGCAAATGAACTCTTCATATTTATCTTATATTCTGTTTTTTATTTGCCTCATTATGTCTCTGAAACTAACATCTCTCTATCAGGATGAATTTCATTTTGCGTTTACCACATGCTCTTCTGAACTTTCCGTGGCGCAGTCAGAGCGCACGCTAAATCCTCATTTAAATCCTGCTGTTTGCGCCTGTTACAGATTGCGCGTGTAATCTTTGTAGATCACCCGCAAACGCTAAAATGACAGCGCACGCTATTTTTTTTGCGAGGCAAAGACATTAGACTCGCAATTTGGATTCTTTGTAAATCAGGCCCTTTGTGTTTCTTGGTGGTGGCTGGAAGCCGTTATAACCTCCTGAGGAGGAGACGGAGCTGCACGAAGATTTTCTGCTAGTTCGGTCGGCACATTCCTACAGAAATGAAATCATCCACAAGCTTTTCAGTGGGGAAGACAGAAAGATTGTCATTGTCCTTTGTACACCAGGTACAGAGCAGTTCTGATGCAACTGGACACCATGCTGTCGGTTTTTTGTCATAGGTGTCGGAGGGAGGGACTTGGAGAGTGTAGTTCAGGGGAGGGGGTAATTGGCTAGAAGTCAGTGTCGTAGGATGCTGTGCCATGAGTAAATATGCTGAACTGCCAATCAGCCCATTTGTGAACGCTAACTTCATCATGTACGCAGACACACCCGGGGAAAAAGCAAACGCCAATCTATAACTTAACCCCTTAGAGGGCATAGGCAGGCTGGGGAAACTAAAGTATATGATCAAAAAATGAGAATTTCATTCCGGGGGCACTTTAACACTCTGTGGTCAGCCAGTCAGAAAACTGAGGGTCCAAGAGCAGAGTCTGGTGTCTAGTCCCAGATATGAAAGCTTTGTTATTACTTTATGGGGGAGGTGGTGCTGAATGCCAATACAAATTCAACAAAAAGCACTCTAACATAGGTGTTGGGACCCTCAGACCTCAGATCTAGAGATAAAATCCTGGTCCATAAAAGACCCTCAGATCTAGAGACAGAATTCCTGGTCCATGGAAAACCCTCAGCTCTGAGATCTAAAGACAGACTCGTGGTCTAGGGAAAACCCTGAGTTCTAATATCTAAAGACAAAATCCTGGTCCATGGCAGACCCTCAGATCTAGAGACAGAATTTGGGTCTATGGAAAACCCTTAGTTCTGATATCTAAAGACAAAATCCTGGTCCATGGAAAACCCCCAGATCTATAGATAAAATCTTAGTCCATGGAAGACCCTCAGGTATAGAGACAGAATTCTGGTCAGTGGAAAACCCTGAGTTCTAATATCTAAGGACAAAATTCTGGTCCATGGAAAACCCTCAGATCTGAGATCTAGAGACAGAATCCTGGACCATGGAAAACCCTCACCTCGGAGATCTAGAGAAAGAATCGTGGTCTAGGGAAAACCCTGAGTTCTGATATCTAAAGACAAAATCCTGGACCATGGAAAACCCTCACCTCGGAGATCTACAGAAAGAAACGTGGTCTAGGGAAAACCCTGAGTTCTGATATCGAAAGACAAAATCCTGGACCATGGAAAACCCTCACCTCGGAGATCTACAGAAAGAAACGTGGTCTAGGGAAAACCCTGAGTTCTGATATCTAAAGACAAAATCCTGGACCATGGAAAACCCTCACCTCGGAGATCTACAGAAAGAAACGTGGTCTAGGGAAAACCCTGAGTTCTAATATCTAAAGACAAAATCCTGGTCCATGGCAGACCCTCAGATATATAGATAAAATCCTGGTCCATGGAAGACCCTCAGATCTAGAGACAGAATCCTGGTCCATGGAAGACACTCAGATCTAGAGAAAGAATTCTGGTCCATGGAAGACACTCAGATCTAGAGAAAGAATTCTGGTTGATGGAAAACCCTCAGCTCTGAGATCTAGATACAGAATCATGGTCCAGGGAGACCCCTCAGATCCAGAGACAGAATTCTGGTCGATAGAAGACCCTCAGATCTAGAGACAGAGGTCTGGTCCATGGAAAACCCAGAGTTCTGATATCTAGAGACAGAATCCTGGTCCAGGGAAACCCCTCAGATCTAGAGACAGAATCCTGGTCTATGGAATATCCTCAGATCTAGAAAGAATCCTGGTCCGTGGAAGACCCTCAGATCTAGAGACAGAATCCTGGTCTGTGGAATATCCTCAGATCTAGAGACAGAATCCTGGTCTGTGGAATATCCTCAGATCTAGAAAGAATCCTGGTCCGTGGAAGACCCTCAGATCTAGAGACAGAATCCTGGTCTGTGGAATACCCTCAGATCTAGAGACAGAATCCTGGTCTGTGGAATATCCTCAGATCTAGAGACAGAATCCTGGTCTGTGGAATACCCTCAGATCTAGAGACAGAATCCTGGTCTGTGGAATATCCTCAGATCTAGAGACAGAATCCTGGTCTGTGGAATATCCTCAGATCTAGAAAGAATCCTGGTCCATGAAAGACCCTCAGATAAAGAGACAGAATCAGGGTCCATGGAACATACTCAGATCTAGAGAAAGAATTTTGGTCCATGTAGTACCCTTAGATCTAGAGACAGAATCCTGGTCCATGGAAGCCCCTAAGATCTAGAGACAGAATCCTGGTCCATAGAATAACCTCAGATCTACAGGAAGAATCCTGGTCTGTGGAAGACCCTCAGATCCTAGAGACAGAATCTTGGTCCATGGAATATCGTCAGATCTAGATTGGATCCTGGTCCATGGAATACTCTCAGATCTAGAGAAAGAGTCCTGGTCTGTGGAATACCTTAAGATCTAGAGACAGAATCCTGGTCTGTGGACGTTCCTCAGATCTAGAGAAAGAATCCTGGTCTTTGGAAGACTCTCTCATCTAGAGACAGAATCCTGGTCCATGGAAGACCCTCAGATCAAGAAAGAATCCTGGTCTGTGGAATATCCTCAGATCTAGAAAGAATCCTGGTCCATGAAAGACCCTCAGATATAGAGACAGAATCATGGTCTGTGGAAGTTCCTTTTATCTAGAGAAAGAATCCTGGTCCATGGAATACCCTCAGATCTAGAAAGAATCCTGGTCTGTGGGATATCTTCAGATCTAGAGACAGAATCCTGGCCTGTGGAATATCTTCAGATCTAGAGACAGAATCCTGGTCTGTGGAATATCCTCAGATCTAGAGACAGGATCCTGGCCTGTGGAATATCCCCAGATCTAGAGACAGAATCCTGGTCTGTGGAAGTTTCTCAGATCTAGAGACAGAATCCTGGTCTGTGGAATATCCTCAGATCTAGAGACAGGATCCTGGCCTGTGGAATATCCCCAGATCTAGAGACAGAATCCTGGTCTGTGGAAGTTTCTCAGATCTAGAGACAGAATCCTGGTCTGTGGAAGTTTCTCAGATCTAGAGAAAGAATCCTGGTCTGTGGAAGTTCCTCAGATCTAGAGACAGAATCCTGGTCTGTGGAAGTTTCTCAGATCTAGAGAAAGAATCCTGGTCCATGGAATATCCTCAGATCTAGAGACAAAATCCTGGTCTGTGGAATATCCTCAGATCTAGAGAAAGAGTCCTGGTCTGTGGAAAATCCTCAGATCTAGAGACAGAATCCTGGTCCATGGAAGACCCTCCCATCTAGAGAGAATCCTGGTCCATGGAAGACCCTCAGATCTCATACTTTATCTATTATTTCAGATTATTTCTTCAGACATTTCATGGTCAGATCTGTCAATCAAACAAAAGTTGTTTATTTTCTGGTCTTTGTGTTCAGTTTTGTCTGTCTGTCCTCGTCTTTCACCGTCCACACGTCTCATTGTCTTGAAGTCTTTGTGTTTCTCTAACGAAGCCATCAAACAAAGAAAGTAGGACACACACCCATGCACACACACACACACACACACACACACACACACACACACACACACACACACACGAGCATGCCCATGTGCACACTCAAACACGTATTCATTCACACATGTGCCTGTGTACAAAGGGGGTGTGACCATGTGGGAAAGCCAGCTTCCTTCAGTTCACTTCCTGTTGACCAGCTGATATAAAGAAGCAGTCCGTAAAGTTTCACTGAGACTTTATTTACTCTGTTGATGAACAGACTATTTACTCTGATGATAAACTATTTACTCTGATGATAAACACTTTATTTACTCTTATGATAAACTATTTACTCTGTTGATAAACTATTTACTCTGATGATAAACTGACTTTATTTACTCTGATGATAAACTATTTACTCTGATGATAAACACTTTATTTACTCTTATGATAAACTATTTACTCTGATGATAAACACTTTATTTACTCTGTTGATAAACAGACTATTTACTCTGATGATAAACTATTTACTCTGATGATAAACACTTTATTTACTCTTATGATAAACTATTTACTCTGTTGATAAACAGACTGTTTACTCTGATGAACGGATTTTATTTACTCTGATGATAAACTGACTTTATTCACTCTGCTGATAAACAGACTATTTACTCTGATGATAAACTATTTACTCTGATGATAAACACTTTATTTACTCTTATGATAAACTATTTACTCTGTTGATAAACAGACTATTTACTCTGATGATAAACTATTTACTCTGATGATAAACACTTTATTTACTCTTATGATAAACTATTTACTCTGTTGATAAACAGACTATTTACTCTGATGAACGGATTTTATTTACTCTGATGATAAACTGACTTTATTCACTCTGTTGATAAACAGACTACTTACTCTGATGATAAACTGACTTTATTTACTCTGTTGATAAACAGACTACTTACTCTGATGATAAACTATTTACTCTGATGATAAACAGACTTTATTTACTCTGTTGATAAACAGACTATTTACTCTGATGATAAACTTATTTACTCTGATGATAAACACTTTATTTACTCTTATGATAAACTATTTACTCTGTTGATAAACAGACTGTTTACTCTGATGAACGGATTTTATTTACTCTGATGATAAACAGACTTTATTTACTCTGATGATAGACAAACAGACAATCAGCTGATCTCAGACGAGTTGGGATGAATTCTCAACACAAACTTGAAAATGAGAAAAAAAAAATCATTATTGTTGTTGTTGTTGTTGTTTATCTACAAACACTAAATCTGAAGACCTCCGGAATTGTGTTTTTACCAAACAAGCAGAACTCATTCTGTTTGTTGTTTTTGTTGACACAAGAGACACAAAGAAAACTCAGGCATCACCGGAAATGTCACGTTGCCCCCTCCATGATTGACAGCTAGGCTGTGATACACACCGAGCTCATCCTGCTCTTCCTCTGCTCATGACCTCAGACTAGGATATGGTTGCCATGACAACAGCAGTGGCAGCATCAGCGGGGATGAAGCAGGTGAAGGGAGGAGGAAGAGGAGGATGAAGGACTCTTTGTTCTGGGACTCACCTGAGGTGCGTCCAGCCGTGTGTCCCTCTGGTCATGTCTCCGGTCCGTCTTCCCGTCTTTGTCTCCTCATGGATGAGCCGGTGGCTCCATCCGAACGGCCTGTTCCTGGTCCTGGTCCTGGTCCTGGCGCCAGTCCTGGTCCCGGTCCCAGTCCCGGTCTCTGTTCCGGTCTCGCTATCAGACAGCGGCTCTGGGGGCTGCAGCAGCGGGAGGGAAGCGGCTTCTGGCCGGCAGCAGCAGAACAATGTGTTTGGGAGGATGAGGAGGAGGAAGAGGGGGAGGGGGACGCAAGGTGTCGGCTCTACCCGCCGTCTTAAAGGGACAGCATCCCTAAAGATAGGAGAGTAGACAGAGCTCTCACTCTGTCACACATGTTCAGCTCATCTCAGTTAACACAATAATGTTGAAACAAAGATAGGAGAGTAGACAGAGCTCTCACTCTGTCACACATGTTCAGCTCATCTCAGTTAAAACAATGTTGAAACAAAGATAGGAGAGTAGACAGAGCTCTCACTCTGTCACACATTTTCAACTCATCTCAGTTAACGCAACAATGTTGAAACAAAGATAGTGGAGTAGACAGAGCTCTCACTCTGTCACACATGTTAAGCTCAACTCAGTTAACACAACAATGTTGAAACAAAGATAGTGGAGTAGACAGAGCTCTCACTCTGTCACACATGTTCAACTCATCTCAGTTAACACAACAATGTTGAAACAAAGATAGGAGAGTAGACAGAGCTCTCACTCTGTCACACATTTTCAACTCATCTCAGTTAAAACAATGTTGAAACAAAGATAGGAGAGTAGACAGAGCTCTCACTCTGTCACACATGTTCAACTCAGTTTAATGTACACTGTAAATTCTAATGAGTTTGCTTTACTTAAAAAATATTCAAACTTTCTGCCTAAAAAAAATTAAGTATTTAGTAACAGCAGTGATTAAGTAGAATCAAGTAAAATGGTTTAAGTTTTTAGAACTTTTCAGAACTTAATAAATCTGATTAAGCTGTAAGTGAATGATGCTGGGGAAGAAACGTGATGTTATTAATTTCACATAAATTAGATGAGATGTTTCACACTATCTTCCTATTATTCTTTTACCAACATGATGACTTCAAGTTCATCTTACTTAAAGTAATTGATGAACTCTAAATTGTCCTTCCTGTGTAGCGAGAACTTGGTCCAGGTGGGTTTTAGCCACAACTAATATAAGACCACAGACGTCTCTGTCATGGTGCAGCAGCTGCTGGATAGTAGCTGTCAAATACAGGAATAAACAAAAAAATTGAGAGCAGTCACGTGACACCACCACCATCATTTATAAATCCATCATTTGTGAATTATCTCCAATTTATTGTTAAAAGAAGTTAACTGCATTGTGGGAAACCTGCTCCCTCACCACCCCTAATTTCCCTGATTTCATTTTAATTAAACTGATTCAACTTAAGTAAATTAAGTTATCTAACATGTTGCCCTCCAGAGTTCTTACAACTTATTTAAATAAGCATTACTAACAACCAAGTTAAAAGTAACTTCTGCCTACTAGATAATATTCTATTAAAACCAATATTACAGTTCACAGTGTAACAATGTTGAAAAGAAGTGGTGGACAAAAACATATAACACAACCAGTAGTTAACCGTGATCCCAGCAGTGCATAGATTCTGGCTGGAGGTGTGTAAAGACCTATCAGCATGGTTTAAGTTCAGAATTCCAGCCTGCTCCTTTCTCTGCATGCTCGGCCACCTGGAGGATATTAATATCAAAGTAAAACAGCACACAGGGTCTCCTCTATCCTACATATCGCAAAGAAAACTATGCTCCTGAACTGGAAACAAAAAAACAAGATGAGCAGGAATCAGTTCAGAAATCTCCTCTCAGACCACGTCAGTGATGAGATGATGTCAGAATCTCAGACCACATCAGTGATGAGATGAGTCAGATCTGCCATAGTGATGAGATGATGTCAGAATCTAGCCACATAGGTGAGATGTGAGGCAGGTGGGGGCGTGGGGGAGCAGAATAGCGGCATCAGTGATGAGATGATGTCAGAATCTCAGACCACATCAGTGATGAGATGAGTCAGAATCTCAGACCTCATCAGTGATGAGATGAGTCAGAATCTCAGACCTCATCAGTGATGAGATGATGTCAGAATCTCAGACCTCATCAGTGATGAGATGATGTCAGAATCTCAGACCACATCAGTGATGAGATGATGTCAGAATCTCAGACCTCATCAGTGATGAGATGATGTCAGAATCTCAGACCTCATCAGTGATGAGATGAGTCAGAATCTCAGACCTCATCAGTGATGAGATGATGTCAGAATCTCAGACCTCATCAGTGATGAGATGATGTCAGAATCTCAGACCTCATCAGTGATGAGATGATGTCAGAATCTCAGACCTCATCAGTGATGAGATGATGTCAGAATCTCAGACCTCATCAGTGATGAGATGATGTCAGAATCTCAGACCACATCAGTGATGAGATGAGTCAGAATCTCAGACCTCATCAGTGATGAGATGATGTCAGAATCTCAGACCTCATCAGTGATGAGATGATGTCAGAATCTCAGACCTCATCAGTGATGAGATCATGTCAGAATCTCAGACCTCATCAGTGATGAGATCATGTCAGAATCTCAGACCTCATCAGTGATGAGATGATGTCAGAATCTCAGACCTCATCAGTGATGAGATCATGTCAGAATCTCAGACCTCATCAGTGATGAGATGATGTCAGAATCTCAGACCTCATCAGTGATGAGATAATGTCAGAATCTCAGACCTCATCAGTGATGAGATGATGTCAGAATCTCAGACCTCATCAGTGATGAGATGATGTCAGAATCTCAGACCTCATCAGTGATGAGATGATGTCAGAATCTCAGACCTCATCAGTGATGAGATGATGTCAGAATCTCAGACCTCATCAGTGATGAGATGATGTCAGAATCTCAGACCTCATCAGTGATGAGATGATGTCAGAATCTCAGACCTCATCAGTGATGAGATGATGTCAGAATCTCAGACCTCATCAGTGATGAGATGATGTCAGAATCTCAGACCTCATCAGTGATGAGATGATGTCAGAATCTCAGACCTCATCAGTGATGAGATGATGTCAGAATCTCAGACCTCATCAGTGATGAGATGATGTCAGAATCTCAGACCTCATCAGTGATGAGATCATGTCAGAATCTCAGACCTCATCAGTGATGAGATGATGTCAGAATCTCAGACCACATCAGTGATGAGATGATGTCAGAATCTCAGACCACATCAGTGATGAGATGATGTCAGAATCTCAGACCTCATCAGTGATGAGATGATGTCAGAATCTCAGACCTCATCAGTGATGAGATGATGTCAGAATCTCAGACCTCATCAGTGATGAGATGATGTCAGAATCTCAGACCACATCAGTAATGAGATAATGTCAGAATCTCAGACCTCATCAGTGATGAGATGATGTCAGAATCTCAGACCACATCAGTGATGAGATGATGTCAGAATCTCAGACCTCATCAGTGATGAGATGATGTCAGAATCTCAGACCTCATCAGTGATGAGATGATGTCAGAATCTCAGACCACATCAGTGATGAGATGATGTCAGAATCTCAGACCTCATCAGTGATGAGATGATGTCAGAATCTCAGACCTCATCAGTGATGAGATGATGTCAGAATCTCAGACCTCATCAGTGATGAGATGATGTCAGAATCTCAGACCTCATCAGTGATGAGATGATGTCAGAATCTCAGACCACATCAGTGATGAGATCATGTCAGAATCTCAGACCTCATCAGTGATGAGATGATGTCAGAATCTCAGACCTCATCAGTGATGAGATCATGTCAGAATCTCAGACCTCATCAGTGATGAGATGATGTCAGAATCTCAGACCACATCAGTGATGAGATGATGTCAGAATCTCAGACCACATCAGTGATGAGATGATGTCAGAATCTCAGACCTCATCAGTGATGAGATGATGTCAGAATCTCAGACCTCATCAGTGATGAGATGATGTCAGAATCTCAGACCTCATCAGTGATGAGATGATGTCAGAATCTCAGACCTCATCAGTGATGAGATGATGTCAGAATCTCAGACCACATCAGTGATGAGATGATGTCAGAATCTCAGACCTCATCAGTGATGAGATGATGTCAGAATCTCAGACCACATCAGTGATGAGATGATGTCAGAATCTCAGACCTCATCAGTGATGAGATGATGTCAGAATCTCAGACCTCATCAGTGATGAGATGATGTCAGAATCTCAGACCTCATCAGTGATGAGATGATGTCAGAATCTCAGACCTCATCAGTGATGAGATGATGTCAGAATCTCAGACCACATCAGTGATGAGATGATGTCAGAATCTCAGACCACATCAGTGATGAGATGATGTCAGAATCTCAGACCTCATCAGTGATGAGATGATGTCAGAATCTCAGACCTCATCAGTGATGAGATGATGTCAGAATCTCAGACCTCATCAGTGATGAGATGATGTCAGAATCTCAGACCACATCAGTGATGAGATCATGTCAGAATCTCAGACCTCATCAGTGATGAGATGATGTCAGAATCTCAGACCTCATCAGTGATGAGATCATGTCAGAATCTCAGACCTCATCAGTGATGAGATGATGTCAGAATCTCAGACCTCATCAGTGATGAGATGATGTCAGAATCTCAGACCACATCAGTGATGAGATGATGTCAGAATCTCAGACCTCATCAGTGATGATGATGATGTCAGAATCTCAGACCTCATCAGTGATGAGATGATGTCAGAATCTCAGACCTCATCAGTGATGAGATGATGTCAGAATCTCAGACCACATCAGTGATGAGATGATGTCAGAATCTCAGACCTCATCAGTGATGAGATGATGTCAGAATCTCAGACCTCATCAGTGATGAGATGATGTCAGAATCTCAGACCTCATCAGTGATGAGATGATGTCAGAATCTCAGACCTCATCAGTGATGAGATGATGTCAGAATCTCAGACCTCATCAGTGATGAGATGATGTCAGAATCTCAGACCTCATCAGTGATGAGATAATGTCAGAATCTCAGGCCTCATCAGTGATGAGATAATGTCAGAATCTCAGGCCTCATCAGTGATGAGATGATGTCAGAATCTCAGACCTCATCAGTGATGAGATGATGTCAGAATCTCAGATCTCATCAGTGATGAGATGATGTCAGAATCTCAGACCACATCAGTGATGAGATGATGTCAGAATCTCAGACCTCATCAGTGATGAGATGATGTCAGAATCTCAGACCTCATCAGTGATGAGATGATGTCAGAATCTCAGACCTCATCAGTGATGAGATGATGTCAGAATCTCAGACCTCATCAGTGATGAGATGATGTCAGAATCTCAGACCTCATCAGTGATGAGATGATGTCAGAATCTCAGATCTCATCAGTGATGAGATGATGTCAGAATCTCAGACCACATCAGTGATGAGATGATGTCAGAATCTCAGACCACATCAGTGATGAGATGATGTCAGAATCTCAGATCTCATCAGTGATGAGATGAGTCAGAATCTCATGCCTCTCAAGCCCCTCTGGGGCTGCTGGCTGTCACCGTGCTGGGTGTTGATGTCATCGCTGAACGAGGCCTCGGTTTGTCCACATGACGTAACGTGTCGGTCTGTGTTTCACGATCTGCACTAGACACATTCGAAAGTCGCTAGATTGAAGTTGAGAAATACTTTATCCGAGCTGAAAATGCAGACAGAAAGATCCGCTGACATTCGGTCACAGAAATCAACAGTATTATCAGCTTTGCCCTGCATCACCTGCCCATGATTTGAAGATTATTAAGTCGCCAAACAGAACACTGAAGACGCTCCTCTTCCTCAATAAACAGATTTCAGCCCCATGTCACCTCATATGTGGAGTTCAATAAGTGCTACACTCAATACACAAGTAATTCTCCCAATCACAACAGTTAATTCATGCCAAATATGAAATATGACATGGCAGAATGCCATCTTTGCATGTCAGATAGATCATGTAGTGTTACTTCAATGTATTTCCATGGCACAGTGGTCAGTGAGATTAACTTTTACTCGGGAGTCTGTGGTTCGAATCCCGCTCATGGTTTCTTTCATATTTTGAAAAATTTCATTTTCAAACCATACCTATTATAAGTCAAATACTTAAAAGGTACGGATAATCTACATTGTATTTGTTGGATGCTGATCATTTATTAGATAAATCCTTTATTTCCTGGTCATGGGCACTACTGAGATGGTTTGAATGCAGAGTTGTTCGGCCGGCTGTGGACACATTTGGACACTAGATGTCACTAAAGAGGAATATGAATGAAACTCCGAGTACTGAACCTTTTCCCGAACCAATGGGCTATATGCCCGGCTCCACTACTTCCTGAACTTCAGACAGCACCTTTGCTTCCTGTCTTTCATTACTGGACAAACTAATTACTCCAGGTGTGTCTGGCCAGTTACTGAGGTCAGACACACCTGGGTTAATCAGTTTGTCCAGTCACAACAGACAGGAAGCAAAGGTGCTGTCTGAAATTCAGGAAGTAGTGGAGCCGTGCATATAGCCCATTGACTGGAAAGCCTCAATTAGTGACGTTATGCTTGAGCCCGTCTGCTCGACTCCGCCTCGATCTTATGAACCGGAAGTCTCGCTACCGCTGTTTTGGTGGAAGTGTCAGCATGTCGAAAGCCACGTGACCACACTAACCGAGGCCTCGTTACGTCATCCGCGAGTGTCGAGCCAAAATCTTGGAGACTGGGTTTATTAATCTATCAATGCTTAATAAAGGTTCCAATCACTTGGGAATTTATTGAAAAATAGTTAATTTATCACACAGGTTAATTGCAAGATATTAACCACAAAGGAAACACTAACCGAAGGTTGGCAACGTATCTTTTAAACACCGTGTCAGAGACAAGACAGCTCCAGACAGCGCTTCCCTCAGCGGCAGTACCATCCACGGCCAGCAGATGGAGCTCATGCTCACTGTCTCAAATGTCTCGAGACTTCGTGTCAATCTCTTGGCAGCTGTGTCAAAATATCTCAGTGTCTCATGAAGCTTCGTTTTCACCATCCCTAGCCTCAATGCTTCATGAAGCTTCATTTGGCCATCACTAGGCTGATCTGCTTACTTCAGTCACCAGCTTCTACTCACAATTTTCTTTCACAAGCTTTAACAAATCCACTGCAGATTCTGCTTCCTTTTCAACCACACTCTCCTTCAATACTCTCTGTTCTCTCTATTTAAGGACTGCACTTCCAGGCTACAAAAGGGGTGTGTCTGGCATGACAGCCAATCACATGTCAACAACAATCACTCCACTCATTTCATTCAGCTGGAGGCAATCATCCAATAATCAGGTACGTAACCAGGACATGTCACTTCAAGAAAACACATACAGGTAAGTACCAGGTGAGTAGAAAAACTATAAACAGACAACTCCTCTTCAGTATGAACAGTGTCAGTGAATGTGGCTGTGTGTGTATGTGTCTAACTGCAGCGCTGGAAGACCACTAGTGATGGCTACACCATCACAACTATATGGATATTCTGGAGCCTCTGGAGGCTTCTGCCAGAGATCCCGACAAGGAGACACATTCCAGTCGTCCAGCCTGGAGGAGACGAAGCCATGGACCAGCCTCTCAGCACCAGCCAGACAGAGGGAGGGGCCAAGTTTGGCAATATTCCTAAGATGAAAACGGCTGTCCAGGCTGGTGACAAAGGGGGACGGGGACTGATCTGTCCACAGAAGGAGGGTTGGAGTTTATGTGGAGGACCGATGACAATGGCTTCGGTTTTCCTGCTGTTAAGCTGTAAGACGTTGCTGGTCATCCATGTCTTTATCTCCTCCAGCAGGCTGTGAGGGCTGGTGGGGGGGCTGCAGTGGAAGTGGGGTGTCCTGAGGTAGAGCTGAGTATCATCAGCAAAGAAATTCCATGTTTGCTGACAATGTGACCCGGGGGGAGCACGTAGATGGTACAGGACAAGGGACATGTAAGCAGTCCCCGTCCCAGGACGAGGGACATGTTAGACGTCCCCGTCCCAGTACAAAGAACATTTCAGAGGTCCCTGTCCCAGGACAAGGGACATTTTAGATATTACCATCTCAGGACGAGGGACATTTCAGATGATGTCTCCACTCAGCAAACTCCATTCAGATTTTCACCACATTAAAAACCATCCTGTGGCTTATAGGTCTTTAGGCCTGTTGCTATGGTTACAAATGTTAGCCAATAAGAGATGAATAATTTTTTCATTGCAGGATATATAACACACACACACACACACACACACACACACACACACACAAAGAAGAGCTAGAAAACAAAAACAGGATTATCTGGAGGGGGATTATAGATTACTGTCTCTGCTTTGGTCCTGACGATGACGTAGATTCTAACTGGTATTAGCATCATACCATGATGCTGCCACCACCGTGCTTCACTGTTGGGATGGTATTGGGCAGGTGATGAGCAGTACCTGGTTTTCTCCACACATACCGCTTAGAATGAACTCCAGAAAGTTCAATCTTGGTCTCATCAGACCAGAGAATCTTATTTCTCTCAGTCTGGGAGTCCTTCATGTGTTTTTGGCAAACTCTATGCGGGCTTTCATATGTCTGCACTGAGGAGAGGCTTCCATCGGGCCGCTCTGCCATAAAGCCCCGACTGGTGGAGGCTGCAGTGATACTGACTTTGTGGAACTTTCTCCATCTCCCTACTGCATCTCTGGAGCTCAGCCACAGTGATCTTTGGCTTCTTCTTTACTCTCTCACCAAGGCTCTTCTCCCACCATTGCTCAGTTTGGCTGGACGGCCGGGTCTAGGAAGAGTTCTGCCCGTCCCAAACTTCTTCCATGTAAGGACTATGGAGGCCACCGTGCTCTTAGGAACCTTTAGTGCTGCAGAAACTCTTTTGTAACCTTGTCCAGATCTGTGTCTCGCCACAATTCTGTCTCTGAGCTCCTTGGATAGTTCCTTCCACCTCATGATCCTCATTTGCTCTGACATGCACTGTGAGCTGGAAGCTCTTATATAGACAGGTGTGTGTCTTTCCTAATCACGTCCAATCAGTTTAATTAAACACAGCTGGACTCCAATGAAGGAGGAGAACCATCTCAAGGAGGATCAGAAGGAACGGACAGAATATGAGTTAAATATGAGTCACTGCAAAGGATCTGAATACTTATGAGCATGTCATATTTCAGTTTTTCTTTTTTAATAAATTCGCAGAAATTTCTACATTTGTTTTTCTGTCCAGATGGGGTGTCGAGTGACATTAATGAGAAATAAAATTAACTTTTCTGATTTTACGTTTCAGGCGTATGCCCTTCTTCAGACCAAAGAAGGTCATACGCCCGAAACGTTACTCTGCCTTCTGCAATAAATATTCATGGGAGCTACACCCAGCTTATGCGGATCCGTCTTTTCCTTTCTACCTGAGTTTCCTTGTGGTCCAGCACCTGGTTTGAGATTTTTTGGGATGTCTGGGATTTTTCTATTTTTTCTTTTTTGATTTTACCAGATGGCTGCAATGAAGCAAAGAGTAAAAGTTTAAAGGGGTCTGAATACTTTCTGTACCCGCTGTACGTGTGCATGATGAAGGGTTGATGAAACTCTGGTAACTAGCTGTGATTTAAAGTTCAAAGTTCAAATTTATTTATAAAGCACATTTACAACAACCAAAGTTGCCCGAAGTGCTGGACAAAAAGCACAATAAAAATAGAAAAGTTAAAATAAAGTGATATAAAATCATAAAAATCAAACATTGAAACCAACAGTGTCAAGCTCAACTATGTATTGAAAGCCAGTGAAAAGAAGTGGGACTTTAAACCCGAGAGAGAGACTGGGCAGCTCTGATGTGGAGAGGCAAACTGTTCCATAGTTTCAGAGCAGCCACCGAGAAAGCTCTATCGTCCCTGGACTTAAGTCTGGACGGGGGGACCTTTAAGAGGAGCTGAGAAGAGGACCGCAAAGCCCTGGAGGGGGCATGCAAGTGCAGCATCTCAGACAGGTAGGGGGGCGACAGGCCATTTAGGGCTTTAAAAACAAGTAATAAGATTTTAAACTGGGACCTGAAGCTGATTGGAAGTCAGTGCAAAGCAGCGAGCATCGGGGATATGTGGTCCCGTTTCCTCCCCCCAGTCAGCATCGGGGATATGTGGTCCCGTTTCCTCCCCCCAGTCAGCACCGGGGATATGTGGTCCCGTTTCCTCCCCCCAGTCAGCACCGGGGATATGAGGTCCCGTTTCCTCCCCCCAGTCAGCACCGGGGATATGTGGTCCCGTTTCCTCCCCCCAGTCAGCACCGGGGATATGTGGTCCCTTCCTCCCCCAGTCAGGACCGGGGATAGTGCCAGTTTCCTCCAGTTAGCACGGAGTATGAGGCCCGTGTCCTCCCCCAGTCAGCACCGGGGATATGTGGTCACCGTTTCCTCCCCCAGTCAGCACCGGGGATATGTGGTCCCGTTTCCCCCCAGCCTCAGCACCGGGGATATGAGGTCCCGTTTCCTCCGCTGAGTCTGCACCGGGGATATGTGGTCCTGTTTCCTCCCCCCAGTCAGCACCGGGGATATGAGGTCCCGTTTCCATCTCTGTGCTGCAGTGATTTCTGGTTTTCCTCATGTTGGTGCTTGAAATAAAAACACTCAGAATCTCAGTCACTGATGTCATCATTGATCCTGAAAATGAAGACAAATCTAAAATGTCTACTTCTGTCCTGTTTGGTTCATCTCAAAACAACAAAGAGTCTGTGGTGTAGTTAGACATAATTAATTTATTACAGTTTTCATCATCATCATCATCAATGCAGAAAACAGACATGTGATCACAGCACACAGGTAAGCATGATACGATGTGTTAGCTGCTAGTTGCACGTTGGTTCCTTCCATGACCAGGATTGGGCTGAAATGAGCTGGAATTGTTGACATTGAACAAAACGAAGAAGCAGACTGAAGAAATTTCTGATTGGATCATCGTCATCTCAGTGAAAATGTACCGCAACGGTTCTGATTTCTACAAAAGTGCTGAGACATGAAAGTCTCAAATCAGCAGGATTTCACTGATATGAGTTCAAACGTGTTGCATAGTTCATGTCATGTTTACATGTTGTGTCTAAATGTCATGCTGTGTAGACGTTGTGCGTCAGTGCTCTCAGGATCCGGTTCTCTCTCTCCAGCTGCTGGTTTTTCTCCTGCAGCTCTCTGATTTGCTCCTTCAGAAGCTCCACCTCCTCCCTCACGGCGAGCATCAGGTGACTCTTCACCAGGTCCTGCAAGCAGAGAGGTGGAGACAGATGGAGACGCTGAGTCAGCAGGACCCTGGAATAAGAACTGACAAACTCCACAGTACAGCGAGTTACAATACAACAGCCTCAATATGATGTTTATCATATCACATCTGAGCAGAAATAATCTGTTTGAAAAGTTTCAGTCTGGTTTTAGAGCTCATCATAGCACAGAGACGGCACTGGTGAAGGTTACTAATGATCTTCTCATGGCTTCAGATAAAGGATTCCTGTCCGTACTTGTCCTGTTAGATCTCAGTGCTGCATTCGACACCATTGATCACAACATTCTGCTACAGAGACTTGAACATGTTATTGGAATTAGAGGAACTGCATTAGACTGGTTCAAGTCATATTTATCTGATAGATTTCAGTTTGTTAATGTCAACAACGAGTCTTCATCACACACCAGAGTAACTCATGGAGTTCCCCAGGGTTCTGTGCTCGGACCAATTCTCTTCACATTATACATGCTTCCTTTGGGTAATATCATCAGACAACATGGCATAAATGTTCATTGTTATGCAGACGACACTCAGATATACTTATCTATGAAGCCTGATGAAACCAGTCAGTTTGTTAGATTACAAAGATGTCTTAGTGACATAAAGACCTGGATGACCCTGAACTTTCTGCTTCTAAATTCAGACCAGACCGAGGTTCTAGTCTTTGAACCTGAAAAACTCAGGACTAAATTATCTAGCTTTATAGTTGATCTGGATGCATTAATTTGGCTTCCAGCACCACAGTGAAGAATCTTGGAGTCATTTTTGACCAGGATTTGTCTTTCAACTCCCATATAAAACAGGTTTCTAGAACCGCCTTCTTTCACCTACGTAATATTGCTAAAATTAGGAACATCCTCTCTCAGGACGATGCAGAAAAACTAGTCCATGCTTTTGTTACTTCCAGATTGGATTACTGTAATTCCTTATTATTGGGCTGCCCCAAATATGCCTGAAAAGTCTCCAGCTGATCCAGAATGCTGCAGCTAGGGTTCTAACTAGAACCAGCAGGGGAGATCATATTTCTCCAGTTCTAGCTTCTCTTCATTGGCTCCCTGTTAAATCCAGGATAGAATTTAAAATTCTTCTTCTCACATATAAAGCTCTCCAGTTCCATATATTCCAAGCAGAGCACTTCGCTCTCAGACTGCAGGTCTGCTGGTGGTTCCAAGGGTCTCTAAGAGTAGAATGGGAGGCAGATCGTTTGGCTATCAAGTCCCCCTATTATGGAATCAGTTACCAGTTCAGGTTGGGGAGGCAGACACCCTCTCTACCTTTAAGATCAGGCTTAAAACCTTCCTTTCTGATAAGTCTTATAGTTAGGGATGGTTAGCATCCCTTAGTAAAGCTGCTATAGGTTTAGACTGCTGCGGGACGTCCATGATGCACTGGGCTCTTCCTTTCCCATGATGCACTGGGCTCTTTCTCTCCCATCATCTCTGCTCTCCATGTAGAAACCTGTGAGTATTGTATCATTAACTGTGTTCTCCTCTCTCAGCAGATCTGGCTGGATAACGTTGCAGTGTTTGTTGGTCTCTCTCTCTCTCTCTCTCTCTCTCTCTCTCTCTCTCTCTCTCTTCTGTCTTCTCCCCCCCCAGCCGGTCAAGGCAGATGGCCGCCCTACCTGAGCTGGGTTCTGCCGGAGGTTTTCCCTCCCTGTTAAAAGGGTGTTTTCCTTCCAACTGTCGCCACCCCTCCGTACTTGCTCAGGATGGGGGATTAGACCGGGTCATGTCAAGAAGATGGTTTCCTTAATTGGTTATTATAGTCTGACCTGAACTTTTCTGTCTGTTTAAGCGCCCCGGGGTGATGATGTCATGAATGGACGCTATACAAATAAAGTTGAATTGAATTTAATAGACTTAACATTAGAAACCAAAAGCACCGTAGCATGGATCAGAGTTAACGTGAGAGACCAGAACCAGTGTAGCATGGCTCACAGTTAACGTGAAAGACCAGAACCAGCGTAGCATGGCTCAGAGTTAACATGAGAGACCAGAACCAGCGTAGCATGGCTCAGAGTTAACATGAGAGACCAGAACCAGCGTAGCATGGCTCAGAGTTAACGTTAGAAACTAGAACCAGCGAAGCATGGCTCAGAGTTAACCTGAGAGACCAGAACCAGCGTACCATGGCTCAGAGTTAACCTGAGAGACCAGAACCAGCGTAGCATGGGTCAGAATTAACCTCAGAGACCAGAACCAGCGTAGCATGGCTCAGAGTTAACGTGAGAGACCAGAACCAGCGTAGCATGGGTCAGAATTAACCTGAGAGACCAGAACCAGTGTAGCATGGCTCAGAGTTAACGTGAGAGACCGGAACCAGCGTAACATGGCTCACAGTTAACCTGAGAGACCAGAACCAGCGTAGCATGGCTCAGAGTTAACATGAGAGACCGGAACCAGCGTAGCATGGCTCAGAGTTAACCTGAGAAACCAGAACCAGCGTATCATGGCTCAGAGTTAACCTGAGAGACCAGAACCAGCGTAGCATGGCTCAGAGTTAACATGAGAGACCGGAACCAGTGTAGCATGGCTCAGAGTTAACCTGAGAAACCAGAACCAGCGTATTATGGCTCAGAGTTAACCTGAGAGACCAGAACCAGCGTAGCGTGGCTCAGAGTTAACATGAGAGACCGGAACCAGCATCGCGTGGGTCAGTTAACCTGAGAGACCAGAACCAGCGTAGCATGGCCCAGAGTTAACATGAGAGACCGGAACCAGCGTAGCATGGCTCACAGTTAACCTGAGAGACCAGAACCAGCGTAGCATGGGTCAGAGTTAACATGAGAGACAGGAACCAGCGTAGCATGGGTCAGAATTAATGTGAGAGACCAGAACCAGCGTAGCATGGATCAGAGTTAACCTGAGAGACAGAAACCAGCGTAGCATGGGTCAGAGTTAACGTGAGAGACCGGAACCACTGTAACTTGGGTCATAGTTAACGTGAAAGACCAGAACCAGCGTAGCATGGGTCAGATCCAACGTGAGAGACCAGAACCAGTGTAGCGTGGGTCAGAGTTAACGTGAGAGACCAGAACCAGTGTAGCATGGCTAAGAGTAAACCTGAGAGACCAAAACCAGTGAAGCATGGCTCAGAGTTAACCTGAGAGACCAGAACCAGCGTAGCATGGGTCAGAGTTAACATGAGAGACCAGAACCAGCGTAGCATGGCTCAGAATTAACCTGAGAGACCAGAACCAGCGTAGCGTGGCTCAGAGTTAACCTGAGAAACCAGAACCAGCGTAGCATGGCTCAGAGTTAACATGAGAGACCGGAACCAGCGTAGCATGGTTTAGAGTTAACGTGAGAGACCGGAACCAGCGTAGCATGGCTCAGAGTTAACGTGAGAGACCAGAACCAGTGTAGCATGGCTCAGAGTTAACCTGAGAGACCAGAACCAGCGTAGCGTGGCTTAGAGTTAACATGAGAGACCGTAACCAGCATCGCGTGGGTCAGAGTTAACCTGAGAGACCAGAACCAGCATAGCATGGCCCAGCGTTAACATGAGAAACCAGAACCAGCGTAGCATTGCTCAGAGTTAACATGAGAGACCGGAACCAGCGTAGCATGGCTCAGAGTTAACGTGAGAGACCAGAACCAGCGTAGCATGGCTCAGAGTTAACCTGAGAGACAGGAACCAGCGTAGCATGGGTCAGAATTAACGTGAGAGACCAGAACCAGCGTAGCATGGCTCAGAGTTAACCTGAGAGACAGAAACCAGCGTAGCATGGGTCAGAGTTAAAGTGAGACACCGGAACCAGTGTAGCGTGGGTCATAGTTAACGTGAAAGACCAGAACCAGCGTAGCGTGGGTCAGATTCAACGTGAGAGACCAGAACCAGTGAAGCATGGCTCAGAGTTAACCTGAGAGACCAGAACCAGCGTAGCATGGCTCAGAGTTAACATGAGAGACCCAAACCAGCGTAGCATGGCTCAGAATTAACCCTGAGAGACCAGAACCAGTGTAGCATGGCTTAGAGTTAACCTGAGAGACCGGAACCAGCGTAGCATGGCTCAGAGTTAACCTGAGAGACCAGAACCAGCGTAGCATGGCTCAGAGTTAACATGAGAGACCAGAACCAGCGTAGCGTGGCTCAGAGTTAACATGAGAGACCGGAACCAGCGTAGCATAGCTTAGAGTTAACCTGAGAGATCAGAACCAGCGTAGCATGGCTCAGAATTAACCTGAGAAACCATAACCAGCGTAGCATTGCTCAGAGTTAACCTGAAAGACCAGAACCAGCGTAGCATGGCTCAGAGTTAACCTGAGAGACCAGAACCAGCGTAGCATGGCTCAGAGTTAACATTAGAGACCAGAACCAGCGTAGCATGGCTCAGAGTTAACCTGAGAGACAGGAGCCAGCGTAGCATGGGTCAGAATTAACGTGAGAGACCAGAACCAGCGTAGCATGGCTCAGAGTTAACCTGAGAGACAGAAACCAGCGTAGCATGGCTAAGAGTTAACCTGAGAGACCGGAACCACTGTAACGTGGGTCATAGTTAACGTGAAAGACCAGAGCCAGCGTAGCGTGGGTCAGATTCAACGTGAGAGACCAGAACCAGTGTAGCGTGGGTCAGAGTTAACGTGAGAGACCAGAACCAGTGTAGCGTGGGTCAGATTCAACGTGAGAGACCAGAACCAGTGTAGCGTGGGTCAGAGTTAACGTGAGAGACCAGAGCCAGCGTAGCGTGGGTCAGATTCAACGTGAGAGACCAGAACCAGTGTAGCGTGGGTCAGAGTTAACATGAGAGACCAGAACCAGTGTAGCATGGGTCAGAGTTAACGTGAGAGACCAGAACCAGCATAGCATGGCTTAGAGTTAACATGAGAGACCGGAACAAGCGTAGTATGGCTCAGAGTTAACGTGTGAGACCAGAACCAGCGTAGCATGGCTCAGAGTTAACCTGAGAGACCAGAACCAGTGTAGCATGGCTCAGAGTTAACCTGAGAGACAGGAACCAGCGTAGCATGGCTCAGAGTTAACGTGAGAGACTGGAACCACTGTAACGTGGGTCAGAGTTAACGTGAGAGACCAGAACCAGCGTAGCGTGGGTCAGTTTCAACGTGAGAGACCAGAACCAGTGTAGCGTGGGTCAGAGTTAACGTGAGAGACCAGAACCAGTGTAGCGTGGGTCAGAGTTAACGTGAGAGACCGCACATTTTCCTGTCAAGTTTGCTTTTTATAAATCACAACTTTTGCCTGGAAACTGGCGTAGACCAGTTTCATGCCCCGTTTCGTACGTACGCAACGTTTATGAATGAGACCCCTTGACCGGTTCCAGTATGTGCAGAACTCAGCTGCCAGGGTTCTCACCTGCACCAAGTCCTGCCAGCGCATCACACCCACCCTTATCCATTTCCACTGGTCAAGTTCCATATTCAATATAAACTCCTTCCACTCACCAAGAAATCCCTTCATGCACTCCCCCTCCAGTACCTGTCTGACCCCCTTCACCAACACACTCCCTCCCAGAACCTTCTGACACTACTATCCTTACTACCGAAGACCTTCAGCGACAGAGCCTTCAGCCTCATCCCCCCCTCCCTTCAGCCAATCCCGCCAGAACAAGCAACTCCTCTTCTCTTGAAGGCACACTTCAAGGCACAACTTAAACCTACCTTTTCTCCCTGGTCTTTCCGGGTTCCTTGAAAGGTGCTGGTTCAAGTTATTATTATTATGAACATTATTATTATTATTGACAGAAGGCAGACTTACCATTGCTTGTTCTATTTTATTGTCAATGGGCAGAAGACTGTTGCTGGAAACACTGCAGAGACACACAGGTGAGAAACAGATGAGACACACAGGTGGTAAGATGGCCACACCAGCAGACATGCTGAACTGTCCTTGAGCTTGACATGTTTATATATGCCACGAGGGAAGGATGGATGGATGGATGGATGGATGGATGGATGGATAGATAGATAGATAGATAGGGAAGGGGAAGTCCAACCAAGACACACTCAACACACGCCGAAGGATGTCGAAACAAGACATACTGGACACGCGCCGAGGGATGTCAAACCAAGACACACTCAACACACGCCGAGGGATGTCCAACCAAGACACACTTAACACATGCTGAGAGATGTCCAACCAAGAAATGCTCGGACGTCACGGGATGTCCAACCAAGACACACTTGACACATGCCGAGAGATGTCCAACCAAGAAACGCTCGGACGTCACGGGATGTCCAGCCAAGACACACTTGACACACGTCAAGTGATGTCCAACCAAGACACACTCGACACACGCTGAGGGATATCCAACCATGGCACACTTGACACACGCCGAGGAATGTCCAACCAAGACATGCTCGACACACGCCTAGGGATGTCCAACAAAGACATGCTTGACACACGCCAAGGGATGTCCAACCAAGACACGCTCGACACACGCCGAGGGATGTCCAACCACGACACAATCAACACACGCCGAGGAATGTCCAACCAAGACACACATGACACATGCCGAGAGATGTCCAACCAAGAAACGCTCGGACGTCACGGGATGTCCAGCCAAGACACACTTGACACACGTCAAGGGATATCAAACCAAGACACACTCGACACACGCCGATGGATGTCAAACCAAGACGCTCGACACACGCAGAGGGATGTCCAACCAAGACACGCTCGACACACGCCGAGGGATGTCCAACCACGACACAATCAACACACGCCGAGGGATGTCCAACCAAGACACACTTGACACATGCCGAGAGATGTCCAGCCAAGAAACGCTCGGACGTCACGGGATGTCCAGCCAAGACACACTTGACACACGTCAAGGGATGTCAAACCAAGACACACTCGACACACGCCGAGGGATGTCCAACCACGACACAATCAACACACACTGAGAGATGTCCAACCAAGAAATGCTCGGACGTCACGGGATGTCCAGCCAAGACACACTTGACACTAGTCAAGGGATGTCAAACCAAGACACGCTCGACACACGCTGAGGGATGTCCAACCAAGAAATGCTCGGACGTCACGGGATGTCCAGCCAAGACACACTTGACACACGTCAAGGGATGTCCAACCAAGACACACTCGACACACGCTGAGGGATGTCCAACCATGACACACTTGACACATGCCGAGGAATGTCCAACCAAGACATGCTCGACACACATCTAGGGATGTCCAACAAAGACACGCTTGACACATGCCGAGGGATGTCCAACCAAGACACGCTCGACACACACCGAGGGATGTTCGGACAAGACACACTCGGACGTCAAGGGATGTCCAACCAAGACACGCTCAACACACGCCTAGGGATGTCCAACCAAGACACGCTCGACACACGCAGAGGGATGTCCTTCCAAGACACGCTCGACACACGCCGAGGGATGTTCCGCCAAGACACACTCAGACATCAAGGGATGTCCAACCAAGGAACGCTCGACACACGCAGAGGGATGTCCAACCAAGACACAATCAACACAAGCCGAGGGATGTCCAACCAAGACACACTTGACACATGCCGAGAGATGTCCAACCAAGAAACGCTCGGACGTCACGGGATGTCCAGCCAAGACACACTTGACACACGTCAAGGGATGTCAAACCAAGACACACTCGACACACGCCGAGTGATGTCCAACCACTACACAATCAACACACGCCGAGAGATGTCCAACCAAGAAACGCTCGGACGTCACGGGATGTCCAGCCAAGACACACTCGACACACGTCAAGGGATGTCCAACCAAGACACACTCGACACACGCTGAGGGATGTCCAACCATGACACACTTGACACATGCCGAGGAATGTCCAACCAAGACATGCTCGACACACGCCTAGGGAAGTCCAACAAGGACATGCTTGACACACGCCGAGGGATGTCCAACCAAGACACACTTGACACACACCGAGGGATGTTCGGACAAGACACACTCGGACGTCAAGGGATGTCCAACCAAGACACGCTCAACACACGCCTAGGGATGTCCAACCAAGACATGCTCGACACACGCAGAGGGATGTCCAACCAAGACACGCTCGACACACGCCGAGGGATGTTCGGCCAAGACACACTCAGACGTCAAGGGATGTCCAACCAAGACACGCTCGACACACGCAGAGGGATGTCCAACCAAGACACAATCAACACACGCCGAGGGATGTCCAACCAAGACACACTTGACACATGCCGAGAGATGTCCAACCAAGAAACGCTCGGACGTCACGGGATGTCCAGCCAAGACACACTTGACACACGTCGATGGATGTCAAACCAAGACACAATCAACACACGCCGAGGGATGTTCAGACAAGACACACTCGGACGTCAAGGGATGTCCTACCAAGACACGCTCAACACACGCCTAGGGATGTCCAACCAAGACATGCTCGACACACGCAGAGGGATGTCCAACAAAGACATGCTTGACACACGCCGAGGGATGTCCAACCAAGACACGCTCGACACACACCGAGGGATGTTCGGACAAGACACACTCGGACGTCAAGGGATGTCCAACCAAGACACGCTCAACACACGCCTAGGTATGTCCAACCAAGACATGCTCGACACACGCAGAGGGATGTCCAACCAAGACACGCTCGACACACGCCGAGGGATGTTCGGCCAAGACACACTCAGACGTCAAGGGATGTCCAACCAAGACACGCTCGACACACGCAGAGAGATGTCCAACCAAGACACAATCAACACACGCCGAGGGATGTCCAACCAAGACACACTTGACACATGCCGAGAGATGTCCAACCAAGAAACGCTCGGACGTCACGGGATGTCCAGCCAAGACACGCTCGACACACACCGAGGGATGTTCGGACAAGACACACTCGGACGTCAAGGGATGTCCAACCAAGACACGCTCAACACACGCCTAGGGATGTCCAACCAAGACATGCTCGACACACGCAGAGGGATGTCCAACCAAGACACGCTCGACACACGCCGAGGGATGTTCGGCCAAGACACACTCAGACGTCAAGGGATGTCCAACCAAGACACGCTCTACACACGCAGAGGGATGTCCAACCAAGACACAATCAACACACGCCGAGGGATGTCCAACCAAGACACACTTGACACATGCCGAGAGATGTCAAACCAAGAAACGCTCGGACGTCACGGGATGTCCAGCCAAGACACACTTGACACACGTCAAGGGATGTCAAACCAAGACACAATCAACACACGCCGAGGGATGTCCAACCAAGACACGCTCAACACACGCCTAGGGATGTCCAACCAAGACATGCTCGACACATGCAGAGGGATGTCCAACCAAGACACGCTCGACACACGCCGAGGGATGTTCGGCCAAGACACACTCAGACGTCAAGGGATGTCCAACCAAGACACGCTCGACACACGCAGAGGGATGTCCAACCAAGACACACTCGACACACGCCGAGGGATGTTCGGCCAAGACACACTCAGACGTCAAGGGATGTCCAACAAGACACGCTCAACACACGCAGAGGGATGTCCGACCAAGACACGCTCGACACACTCCGAGGGATGTCCAACCAAGACACACTTGACACATGCCGAGAGATGTCCAACCAAGAAACGCTTGGACGTCACGGGATGTCCAGCCAAGACACACTTGACACACGCCAAGGGACGTCAATCCAAGACACACTCGACACACGCCGAGGGATGTCAAACCAAGACACACTCGACACACGCCGAGGGATGTCCAACCACGACACAATCAACACATGCCGAGAGATGTCCAACCAAGAAACGCTCGGACGTCACTGGATGTCCAGCCAAGACACACTCGACACACACCGAGCGATGTTAGGACAAAACACACTCGGACGTCAAGGGATGTCCAACCAAGACACGCTCGACACACACCGAGGGATGTTCGAACAAGACACACTCGGACGTCAAGGGATGTCCAACCAAGACACGCTCAACACACGCAGAGGGATGTCCAACCAAGACACGCTCGACACATGCCGAGGGATGTTCGGCCAGGACACACTCAGACGTCAAGGGATGTCCAACCAAGACACGCTGGACACTCGCAGAGGGATGTCCAACCAAGACACGCTGGACACACGCAGAGGGATGTCCAACCAAGACACGCTCGACACACGCCGAGGGATGTCCAGCCAAGACACACTCAGACGTCAAGGGATGTCCAACCAAGACACGCTCAACACACGCCTAGGGATGTCAAACCAAGACACGCTCGACACACGCAGAGGGATGTCCAACCAAGACACGCTCGACACATGCCGAGGGATGTTCCGCCAGGACACACTCAGACGTCAAGGGATATCCAACCAAGACACGCCCGACACACGCCAAAGGATGTCCAACCAAGACACGCTCGACACACGCCTAGGGATGTCCACCCTGTGTTATGTTGGCTGATCTGCTGGTCCACCAGGACCCCAGCAGGACCCTTCATTCCATTGGCCAACTTTTTTAAAAGTCCCAGGACGAAGCTTCAACAGTCGGGCGACTCGTTCTCAGCTGCTGGACAAAGACAATGGACCTTGCTGCCTTCTGACGTTCGTCTCACTGCTGAACCGGGATCTTTTAAGTCCAAGCTGAAACCCTTTTTCCTCTAGCTTTTAATCCTTACTAGTTTATTTCTTTAAAAATGCTTTTATCTGTTATGTACATGCTGCGTAGTCTGTTCTGATTCTGTATTCTTTGTTCTCGTTGTTTTTATTGCTCTCAATTTCCCGTTACTTAACTTTGCAGCTTATGTTTGCTTCGTGGTGTCTGAACTGTTGTAAAGCATTTTGTGCTTCCATTGGGTTCTGGAAAGGCCTGTAGAAATAAACTTGACTTGACTTGATGTAGCTCGTATTGTTCACACATATAAAACGTTCATTTAAATTTTTGCAACTTGAGCGACTAGACAAAATATGTTCTGTTCACATGAGGAGGACACTTGGGTCAAACGAATAAGACGTGTGATTGGGACTTTTAGCACCGCAAATTGGTGTCTACTCGTGTCTGTACATTGACTTTACGTGTAATTTTGACGCGTGAATAATTTTATTTGTGTCCGGTGTGAACACGGGGTGAGCCGTCTTCTCCCATCGTACTCATACGGCCAAAGCCTCCACGACCATAAAAATACAGCTACCATTAGTAATTCTGGTACCGACGGTACTGACTCAATACTGACTCAAAACCGACTCGGTACCAACATGGTACCAATTCAGTACTTGCATGGTACCGACTCAGTACTTACGTGGTACCGAGTGCGGTGGAGGTTGAACACATGCCAATACTAAACGCAACCCTGAATAAAGGATGACGCATGTTCACGTCCGGTCTCAGGTTGGTAGCGGGAACAGGTCTGCTGCCGCCATCTATGTGGTTTCCATGGTTACCTTTGGCAGAACAGCAGCAGTGACTTCATGGCAACGTCAGAACTTCCTCCAGCGAGCGGAGTTCTGGCAAAAACTGACTGATGAGAATGAGACAGAGCAGGTCTCTGGGAGCGTGTGGTGGACGGTGGTTGGTCAGTGGGTCTGTGCTGGACTTCTGTGATAGGCTGAGTCGGTGCAGGTCTCTGGGAGCGTGCGGTGAACTGTGGTTGGTTGGTGGGTCTGAGCTGGACTTCTGTGATAGCCTGAGCTCCCGACGCAGGACTCAGAGGACGCGGGGACTCGTGGGAAAGCAGGTGTCTGAAGTCCGGGGAAGTCGTCGCAGCGCTGGGCCAGGACTCCCTGACTGATGAGATCTGAGCTTTCCACTTCTTACGATCCCGCAACACCACGGGTGTTTCTGGTTGCTTAGCAACGAGCTGCAGAGTCCTCAGAGGAATAGGCGGCGTTGATGGAGGACGGCGATGAGGACGAGCGGTGGAGTCCGGGACAGGACAGAATATCTTCTGTGTCCCCGATGCCATTCTCTTCATGTTAACAAACCTCTTCAGTCATCTCTCAGACCGGTTTGCCCAATCAGAGCTGAGTTACAGATCCATGAATATTCCAACCAAGCACAGTGCTGTACAGAAGTGACTGTCCAATCAGATGACCACAGTCCACACCACTTCAAAGAGAACCAGTCTGGGTCCTGCGATGTCTTGATCATTTGTGATTTAGGTCCAAAGGTGGTGTTGTCTGTGTAAATGTCAACAACTCCTATCCTGTTACCGGGTAGGGTTCTCCCGCTGAGCCAAGCTCATCTGTGATTGGCTGGTTCGTTAGGGTTAGGTCCAACCAACAGCCACCATCTGAGGACGTCTGGATCTGGACTGTCTTTCAGACTTCAAATCTTCATGATCTTCACATCTCTGCATCGCCCACATGCTTGCTCTGTCTGCGTTCTCACTGGCTGCTGCCTCATTCCAGCCTCCACCCACTCAGAGTGCCAGCCAATAGGAGGGCAGGAATTTCTCCACTGCCCGCCCACTCTGAGACAATGATTCATTCATTCAGGAACACTCAGAGAAAGCTCAGGTCCTCAAAGCAGGGGGTCAAAGTTCAGATCACATTACACAATCATGTTACACCTGAATCTGCCGGACTGTACCTGAACCAATCACGTTACACCTGAATCTGCCGGACCAAACCTGAACCAGTCACGTTACACCTGAATCTGCCGGACCAAACCTGAACAGGTCACGTTACACCTGAATCTGCCGGACCTTACCTGAACCAATCACGTTACACCTGAATCTGCCGGACCAAACCTGAACAGGTCACGTTACACCTGAATCTGCCGGACCTTACCTGAACCAATCACGTTACACCTGAATCTGCCGGATCGTACCTGAACCAATCATGTTACACCTGAATCTGCCGGACCGTACCTGAACCAGTCACGTTACACCTGAATCTGCCGGATCATACCTGAACCAATCACATTACACCTGAATCTGCCGGATCGTACCTAAACCAGTCACGTTACACCTGAATCTGCCGGATCGTACCTGAACCAATCACGTTACACCTGAATCTGCCGGATTGTACTTGAACCAGTCACGTTACACCTGAATCTGCCAGACCGTACCTGAACCAATCACGTTACACCTGAATCTGCCGGACCGTACCTGAACCAATCACGTTACACCTGAATCTGCCGGACCGTACCTGAACCAATCACGTTACACCTGAATCTGCCGGATTGTACTTGAACCAGTCACGTTACACCTGAATCTGCCGGACCGTACCTGAACCAATCACATTACACCTAAATCTGCCGGACCGTACCTGAACCAATCACGTTACACCTGAATCTGCCGGACCGTACCTGAACCAATCACGTTACACCTGAATCTGCCGGATCGTACCTGAACCAATCACGTTACACCTGAATCTGCCGGATTGTACTTGAACTAGTCACGTTACACCTGAATCTGGCGGACCGTACCTGAACCAATCACGTTACACCTGAATCTGCCGGACCGTACCTGAACCAATCACATTACACCTGAATCTGCCGGACCGTACCTGAACCAATGACGATACACCTGAATCTGCCGGACCGTACCTGAACCAGTCATGTTACGCCTGAATCTGCCGGTTCGTACTTGAACCAATCACGTTACACCTGAATCTGCCGGATCGTACCTGAACCAATCACGTTACACCTGAATCTGCCAGACCGTACCTCAACCAATCACGTTACACCTGAATCTGCCGGACCGTACCTCAACCAATCACGATACACCTGAATCTGCCGGATCGTACCTGAACCAATCACGTTACACCTGAATCTGCCGGACCGTACCTCAACCAATCACGATACACCTGAATCTGCCGGACCGTACCTGAACCAGTCATGTTACGCCTGAATCTGCCGGTTCGTACTTGAACCAATCACGTTACACCTGAATCTGCCGGATCGTACCTGAACCAATCACGTTACACCTGAATCTGCCGGACCGTACCTCAACCAATCACGTTACACCTGAATCTGCCGGATCGTACTTGAACCAATCACGGTACACCTGAATCTGCCGGACCGTACCTCAACCAATCACGTTACTCCGGAATCTGCCGGATCGTACCTGAATCAATCACGTTACACCTGAATCTGCCGGATCGTACCTGAACCACTCACGTTACACCTGAATCTGCCGGATTGTACTTGAACCAGTCACGTTACACCTGAATCTGCCGGACCGTACCTGAACCAGTAACGTTACACCTGAATCTGCCAGACCATACTTGAACCAATCATGTTACACCTGAAACTGCCGGACCGTACCTGAACCGGTCACGTTACATCTGATTCTGCCGGATCATACCTGAACCAATCACGTTACACCTGAATCTGCTGGACCGTACCTGAACCAGTCAAGTTACACCCGAATCTGCCGGATCGTACTTGAACCAATCACGTTACACCTGAATCTGCCGGCCCGTACCTGAACCACTCACGTTACACCTGAATCTGCCGGATCGTACCTGAACCAGTCACATTACACCTGAATCTGCCGGACCGTACCTGAACCAGTCACGTTACACCTGAATCTGCCAGACCGTACCTGAACCAGTCACGTAACACCTGAATCTGCGGGATCGTACCTGAACCAATCACGTTACACCTGAATCTGCCGGATCAAACCTGAACCAGTCACGTTACACCTGAATCTGCGGGATCGTACCTGAACCAGTCACGTTTCACCTCAATCTGCCGGATCAAACCTGAACCAATCACATTACACCTGAATCCGCAGGATCGTACCTGAACCAATCACGATACACCTGAATCTGCCGGATCGTACCTGAACATGTCAACGTTACACCTGAATCTGCCGGACCGTAACTGAACCAGTAACGTTACACCTGAATCTGCCGGATCGTACCTGAACCAGTCACGTTACACCTGAATCTGCCGGTTCGTACTTGAACCAATCACGTTACACCTGAATCTGCCGGATCGTACCTGAACCAATCACGTTACACCTGAATCTGCCGGACCGTACCTCAACCAATCACGTTACACCTGAATCTGCCGGATCGTACTTGAATCAATCACGGTACACCTGAATCTGCCGGACCGTACCTCAACCAATCACGTTACACCGGAATCTGCCGGATCGTACCTGAATCAATCACGTTACACCTGAATCTGCCGGATCGTACCTGAACCACTCACGTTACACCTGAATCTGCCGGATTGTACTTGAACCAATCATGTTACACCTGAAACTGCCGGACCGTACCTGAACCGGTCACGTTACACCTGAATCTGCCGGATCGTACCTGAACATGTCAACGTTACACCTGAATCTGCCGGACCGTACCTGAACCAGTCACGTTACACCTGAATCTGCCAGACCGTACCTGAACCAGTCACGTAACACCTGAATCTGCGGGATCGTACCTGAACCAATCACGTTACACCTGAATCTGCTGGATCAAACCTGAACCAGTCACGTTACACCTGAATCTGCGGGATCGTACCTGAACCAGTCACGTTTCACCTCAATCTGCCGGATCAAACCTGAACCAATCACATTACACCTGAATCCGCAGGATCGTACCTGAACCAATCACGATACACCTGAATCTGCCGGATCGTACCTGAACCAATCACGTTACACCTGAATCTGCCGGATCAAACCTGAACCAATCACATTACACCTGAATCTGCCGGATCGTACCTGAACCAATCACGTTACACCTGAATCTGCCGGATCAAACCTGAACCAATCACATTACACCTGAATCTGCCGGATCGTACCTGAACCAATCACGTTACACCTGAATCTGCCGGACCGTACCTCAACCAATCACGATACACCTGAATCTGCCGGACCGTACCTGAACCAGTCATGTTACGCCTGAATCTGCCGGTTCGTACCTGAACCAATCACGTTACACCTGAATCTGCCGGATCGTACCTGAACCAATCACGTTACACCTGAATCTGCCGGACCGTACCTCAACCAATCACGTTACACCTGAATCTGCCGGATCGTACCTGAACCAATCACGGTACACCTGAATCTGCCGGACCGTACCTCAACCAATCACGTTACACCGGAATCTGCCGGATCGTACCTGAATCAATCACGTTACCCTGAATCTGCCGGATCGTACCTGAACCACTCACGTTACACCTGAATCTGCCGGATTGTACTTGAACCAGTCACGTTACACCTGAATCTGCCGGACCGTACCTGAACCAGTAACGTTACACCTGAATCTGCCAGACCATACTTGAACCAATCATGTTACACCTGAAACTGCCGGACCGTACCTGAACCGGTCACGTTACACCTGAATCTGCCGGATCATACCTGAACCAATCACGTTACACCTGAATCTGCCGGACCGTACCTGAACCAGTCAAGTTACACCCGAATCTGCCGGATCGTACTTGAACCAATCACGTTACACCTGAATCTGCCGGCCCGTACCTGAACCACTCACGTTACACCTGAATCTGCCAGACCGTACCTGAACCAATCACGTTACACCTGAATCTGCCGGATCGTACCTGAACCAGTCACATTACACCTGAATCTGCCGGACCGTACCTGAACCAGTCACGTTACACCTGAATCTGCCAGACCGTACCTGAACCAGTCACGTAACACCTGAATCTGCGGGATCGTACCTGAACCAATCACGTTACACCTGAATCTGCCGGATCAAACCTGAACCAGTCACGTTACACCTGAATCTGCGGGATCGTCCCTGAACATGTCACGTTACACCTGAATCTGCCGGACCGTAACTGAACCAGTAACGTTACACCTGAATCTGCCGGATCGTACCTGAACCAGTCACGTTACACCTGAATCTGCCGGACCGTAACTGAACCAATCACGATACACCTGAATCTGCCGGATTGTACCTGAACATGTCAACGTTACACCTGAATCTGCCGGATCGTACCTGAACCAATCACGATACACCTGAATCTGCCGGATCGTACCTGAACCAATCACGGTACACCTGAATCTGCCGGACCGTACCTCAACCAATCACGTTACACCGGAATCTGCCGGACCGTACCTGAATCAATCACGTTACACCTGAATCTGCCGGATCGTACCTGAACCAATCACGTTACACCTGAATCTGCCGGATTGTACTTGAACCAGTCACGTTACACCTGAATCTGCCGGACCGTACCTGAACCATCAACGTTACACCTGAATCTGCCGAACCGTACCTGAACCAATCACATTACACCTGAATCTGCCGGACCGTACCTGAACCAATCACGTTACACCTGAATCTGCCGGACCGTACCTGAACCAATCACGTTACACCTGAATCTGCCGGATCGTACCTGAACCAATCACGTTACACCTGAATCTGCCGGATTGTACTTGAACCAGTCACGTTACACCTGAATCTGCCGGACCGTACCTGAACCAATCACGTTACACCTGAATCTGCCGGACCGTACCTGAACCAATACATTACACCTGAATCTGCCGGACCGTACCTGAACCAATGCGATTCACCTGATCTGCCGGACCGTACCTGAACCAGTCATGTTACGCCTGAATCTGCCGGTTCGTACTTGAACCAATCACGTTACACCTGAATCTGCCGGATCGTACCTGAACCAATCACGTTACACCTGAATCTGCCAGACCGTACCTCAACCAATCACGTTACACCTGAATCTGCCGGACCGTACCTCAACCAATCACGATACACCTGAATCTGCCGGATCGTACCTGAACCAATCACGTTACACCTGAATCTGCCGGACCGTACCTCAACCAATCACGATACACCTGAATCTGCCGGACCGTACCTGAACCAATCACGTTACACCTGAATCTGCCGGACCGTACCTGAACCAATCACGTTACACCTGAATCTGCCGGTTCGTACTTGAACCAATCACGTTACACCTGAATCTGCCGGATCGTACCTGAACCAATCACGTTACACCTGAATCTGCCGGACCGTACCTGAACCAATCACGTTACACCTGAATCTGCCGGATCGTACTTGAACCAATCACGGTACACCTGAATCTGCCGGACCGTACCTCAACCAATCACGTTACACCGGAATCTGCCGGATCGTACCTGAATCAATCACGTTACACCTGAATCTGCCGGATCGTACCTGAACCACTCACGTTACACCTGAATCTGCCAGACCATACTTGAACCAATCATGTTACACCTGAAACTGCCGGACCGTACCTGAACCGGTCACGTTACACCTGAATCTGCCGGATCATACCTGAACCAATCACGTTACACCTGAATCTGCTGGACCGTACCTGAACCAGTCAAGTTACACCCGAATCTGCCGGATCGTACTTGAACCAATCACGTTACACCTGAATCTGCCGGCCCGTACCTGAACCACTCACGTTACACCTGAATCTGCCAGACCGTACCTGAACCAATCACGTTACACCTGAATCTGCCGGATCGTACCTGAACCAGTCACATTACACCTGAATCTGCCGGACCGTACCTGAACCAGTCACGTTACACCTGAATCTGCCAGACCGTACCTGAACCAGTCACGTAACACCTGAATCTGCGGGATCGTACCTGAACCAATCACGTTACACCTGAATCTGCCGGATCAAACCTGAACCAGTCACGTTACACCTGAATCTGCGGGATCGTACCTGAACCAGTCACGTTTCACCTCGATCTGCCGGATCAAACCTGAACCAATCACATTACACCTGAATCCGCAGGATCGTACCTGAACCAGTCACTTTTCAGCTGAATCTGCCGGATCGAACCTGAACCAATCACGATACACCTGAATCTGCCGGATCGTACCTGAACATGTCAACGTTACACCTGAATCTGCCGGACCGTAACTGAACCAGTCACGTTACACCTGAATCTGCCGGATCGTACCTGAACATGTCAACGTTACACCTGAATCTGCCGGATCGTACCTGAACCAGTCATGTTACACCTGAATCTGCCGGACCGTAACTGAACCAGTAACGTTACACCTGAATCTGCCGGATGGTACCTGAACCAATCACGTTACACCTGAATCTGCCGGATTGTACTTGAACCAGTCACGTTACACCTGAATCTGCCGGATTGTACCTGAACATGTCAACGTTACACCTGAATCTGCCGGATCGTACCTGAACCAATCACGATACACCTGAATCTGCCGGATCGTACCTGAACCAATCACGTTACACCTGAATCTGCCGGACCGTACCTGAACCAATCACGGTACACCTGAATCTGCCGGACCGTACCTGAACCAATCACGTTACACCGGAGTCTGCCGGACCGTACCTGAACCAATCACGTTACACCTGAATCTGCCGGATCGTACCTGAACCAATCACGTTACACCTGAATCTGCCGGATTGTACTTGAACCAGTCACGTTACACCTGAATCTGCCGGACCGTACCTGAACCATCAACGTTACACCTGAATCTGCCGGATCGTACCTGAACCAGTCACATTACACCTGAATCTTCCAGACCATACTTGAACCAATCATGTTACACCTGAAACTGCCGGACCGTACCTGAACCGGTCACGTTACACCTGAATCTGCCGGATCATACCTGAACCAATCACGTTACACCTGAATCTGCCGGATCGTACTTGAACCAATCACGTTACACCTGAATCTGCCGGCCCGTACCTGAACCACTCACGTTACACCTGAATCTGCCAGACCGTACCTGAACCAATCACGTTACACCTGAATCTGCCGGATCGTACCTGAACCAGTCACATTACACCTGAATCTGCCGGACCGTACCTGAACCAGTCACGTTACACCTGAATCTGCCAGACCGTACCTGAACCAGTCACGTAACACCTGAATCTGCGGGATCGTACCTGAACCAGTCACGTTTCACCTCAATCTGCCGGATCAAACCTGAACCAATCACATTACACCTGAATCCGCAGGATCGTACCTGAACCAGTCACTTTTCAGCTGAATCTGCCGGATCGAACCTGAACCAATCACGATACACCTGAATCTGCCGGATCGTACCTGAACATGTCAACGTTACACCTGAATCTGCCGGACCGTAACTGAACCAGTAACGTTACACCTGAATCTGCCGGATCGTACCTGAACCAGTCACGTTACACCTGAATCTGCCGGATCTTACCTGAACCAGTCACGTTTCACCTGAATCTGCCGGACCGTAACTGAACCAGTAACGTTACACCTGAATCTGCCGGATTGTCCCTGAACCAATCACGATACACCTGAATCTGCCGGATCGTACCTGAACATGTCAACGTTACACCTGAATCTGCCGGACCGTAACTGAACCAGTAACGTTACACCTGAATCTGCCGGATCGTACCTGAACCAGTCACGTTACACCTGAATCTGCCGGATCTTACCTGAACCAGTCACGTTTCACCTGAATCTGCCGGACCGTAACTGAACCAGTAACGTTACACCTGAATCTGCCGGATTGTCCCTGAACCAATCACGATACACCTGAATCTGCCGGATCGTACCTGAACATGTCAACGTTACACCTGAATCTGCCGGACCGTACCTGAACCAGTCACGAAACACCTGAATCTGCCGGATCGTACCTGAACATGTCAACGTTACACCTGAATCTGCCGGACCGTACCTGAACCAATCACGTTACACCTGAATCTGCCGGATCTTACCTGAACCAATCACGATACACCTGAATCTGCCGGATCGTACCTGAACCAATCACGTTTCACCTGAATCTGCTTGATCGTACCTGAACAAATCACGTTACACCTGAATCTGCCGGATCGTACCTGAACCAGTCACGTTGCACCTGAATCTGCCGGATCGTACCTGAACCAATCACGATACACCTGAATCTGCCGGATCGTACCTGAACCAATCACGTTTCACCTGAATCTGCTTGATCGTACCTGAACCAATCACGTTACACCTGAATCTGCCGGATCGTACCTGAACCAATCACGTTACACCTGAATCTGCCTGATCGTACCGGAACCAATCACGTTACACCTGAATCTGCTGGACCGTACCTGAACCACTCACGTTACACCTGAATCTGCCGGATCGTACCTGAACCAATCAAGTTACACCTGAATCTACCGGACCGTATCTGAACCAATCACAGAACACTTGAATCTGCCGGATAAAACCTGAACCAATCACGTTACACCTGAATCTGCCAGACCATACCTGAACCAATCACGTTACACCTGAATCTGCTGGACTGTACCTGAACCAGTCACATTACACCTGAATCTGCCAGACCATACTTGAACCAATCATGTTACACCTGAAACTGCCGGACCGTACCTGAACCGGTCACGTTACACCTGAATCTGCCGGATCGTACCTGAACCAATCACGTTACACCTGAATCTGCCTGATCGTACCGGAACCAATCACGTTACACCTGAATCTGCTGGACCGTACCTGAACCACTCACGTTACACCTGAATCTGCCGGATCGTACCTGAACCAATCAAGTTACACCTGAATCTGCCGGACCGTATCTGAACCAGTCACGGAACACTTGAATTGCCGGATAAACCTGAACCAATCACGTTACACCTGAATCTGCCAGACCATACCTGAACCAATCACGTTACACCTGAATCTGCTGGCTGTACCTGAACCAGTCACATTACACCTGAATCGCCGACCATACTGACCAATCATGTTACACCTGAAACTGCCGGACCGTACCTGAACCGGTCACGTTACACCTGAATCTGCCGGATCGTACCTGAACCAATCACGTTACACCTGAATCTGCTGGACCGTACCTGAACCAATCACGTTACACCTGAATCTGCCTGCCCGTACCTGAACCACTCACGTTACACCTGAATCTGCTAGACCGTACCTGAACCAATCACGTTACACCTGAATCTGCCGGATCGTACCTGAACCAGTCACATTACACCTGAATCTGCCGGACCGTACCTGAACCAGTCACGTTACACCTGAATCTGCCAGACCGTACCTGAACCAGTCACGTAACACCTGAATCTGCGGGATCGTACCTGAACCAGTCACGTTTCACCTCAATCTGCCGGACCAAACCTGAACCAATCACATTACACCTGAATCCGCAGGATCGTACCTGAACCAGTCACGTTCACCTGAATCGCCGGATCGTACCTGAACCAATCACGTTCACCTGAATCTGCCGGATCGAACCTGAACCAATCACGTTACACCTGAATCTGCCGGATCGTACCTGAACATGTCAACGTTACACCTGAATCTGCCGGACCGTAACTGAACCAGTTATGTTACACCTGAATCTGCCGGATCGTACCTGAACCAGTCACGTTACACCTGAATCTGCCGGACCGTAACTGAACCAGTAACGTTACACCTGAATCTGCCGGATCGTACCTGAACCAATCACGATACACCTGAATCTGCCGGATCGTACCTGAACCAGTCACGTTACACCTGAATCTGCCGGATCGTACCTGAACATGTCAACGTTACACCTGAATCTGCCGGACCGTACCTGAACCAATCACGTTACACCTGAATCTGCCGGATCGTACCTGAACCAATCACGTTACACCTGAATCTGCCGGACCGTACCTGAACCAATCACGTTACACCTGAATCTGCCGGATCGTACCTGAACCAATCACGATACACCTGAATCTGCCGGATCGTACCTGAACCAATCACGTTTCACCTGAATCTGCTTGATCGTACCTGAACCAATCACGTTACACCTGAATCTGCCGGATCGTACCTGAACCAGTCACGTTACACCTGAATCTGCCGGATCGTACCTGAACCAATCACGATACACCTGAATCTGCCGGATCGTACCTGAACCAGTCACGTTACACCTGAATCTGCCAGACCGTACCTGAACCAGTCACGTTTCACCTGAATCTGCTTGATCGTACCTGAACCAATCACGTTACACCTGAATCTGCCGGATCGTACCTGAACCAATCACGTTACACCTGAATCTGCCTGATCGTACCGGAACCAATCACGTTACACCTGAATCTGCTGGACCGTACCTGAACCACTCACGTTACACCTGAATCTGCCGGATCGTACCTGAACCAATCACGTTACACCTGAATCTGCCGGACCGTATCTGAACCAATCACAGAACACTTGAATCTGCCGGATAAAACCTGAACCAATCACGTTACACCTGAATCTGCCGGATCATACCTGAACCAATACGTTACACCTGTTGCTGGACCGTACCTGAACCAGTCACATTACACCTGAATCTGCCAGACCATACTTGAACCAATCATGTTACACCTGAAACTGCCGGACCGTACCTGAACCAATCACGTTACACCTGAATCTGCCGGATCGTACCTGAACCGGTCACGTTACACCTGAATCTGCCAGATCGTACCTGAACCAATCACGTTACACCTGAATCTGCCAGATCGTACTTGAACCAATCACGTTACACCTGAATCTGCCGGCCCGTACCTGAACCACTCACGTTACACCTGAATCTGCCGGATCGTACCTGAACCAATCACGTTACACCTGAATCTGCTTGATCGTACCTGAACCAATCACGTTACACCTGAATCTGCCGGATCGTACCTGAACCAATCACGTTACACCTGAATCTGCCTGATCGTACCGGAACCAATCACGTTACACCTGAATCTGCTGGACCGTACCTGAACCACTCACGTTACACCTGAATCTGCCGGATCGTACCTGAACCAATCAAGTTACACCTGAATCTGCCGGACCGTATCTGAACCAATCACAGAACACGTGAATCTGCCGGATAAAACCTGAACCAATCACGTTACACCTGAATCTGCCAGACCATACCTGAACCAATCACGTTACACCTGAATCTGCTGGACCGTACCTGAACCAGTCACGTTTCACCTGAATCTGCTGGACCGTACCTGAACCAATCACGTTACACCTGAATCTGCCGGACCGTACCTGAACCAATCACGTTACACCTGAATCTGCCGGATCGTACCTGAACCAATCACGGTACACCTGAATCTGCCGGACCGTACCTGAACCAGTCACGTTACACCTGAATCTGCCGGATCGTACCTAAACCAATCACGTTTCACCTCAATCTGCCGGATCGTACCTGAACCAATCACGTTACACCTGAATCAGCCCGGATCGTACCTGAGCCAGTCCAATACACCTGAATCTGCCGGATCGTCCTGAACACGCACTGCGCGGTGCCTGAACCAATCACGTTACCTGAATCTGCCGGCCGTACCTCAACCAATCACGTTACACCTGAATCTGCCGGTCGTACTGAACAATACGGACCTGAATCTGCGGCCGCAACACGACGGGCGGGCGAACGACGGGGGGCTACGACGGCAGCACGAACAAAGTCACCTGAACGCGGGACCTGAACGGTACGACACCTGAACGCGGACTGAACACGCACTGAGGGACGACTGAACCAGTCAGACACGAATCTGCGGATCGCTGACAGCACGTTCACCTGAATCTGCCGGCCGACCGAACCATCACGTTACACCTGATCTGCAGCCGACCTGAACCAATCACGTCACCTGAATCGCGGATGACCTGAACCAGTCACGTCACCTGAATCTGCGGACCGACCTGAACCAGTCCGTACACCTGAATCTGCAGACCGACCTGAACCAGTCACGTAACACCTGAATCTGCGGGATGTCTGACACCGCACGGCGGAACCTGCAGCCGCAGCGGGTGCTGACAGCACGCACCTGACTGCCGGACCTGCAAACCATGGGGGCGACGTTTAGCGGGCCGCTCGCACCGAATTGCGGGACCGAACAGAGCACCGAGCGGCCGACCGAACAGCGTAGGGGGCGAACAGACGACCTGAAGGGCCGACCTGAACCAGTACGTTACACCTGAATCTGCCGGATCGTACCTGAACCAGTCACGTTACACCTGAATTGCCGGACCGTACCTGAACCAGTACGTTACACCTGATTGCGGATGTACCTGACCAGTCACGTTACACCTGAATGCGGATCGTACCTGAACCAATCACGTTACACTGGGGGCGAACAATAGTTGATGCCGGATCGTACCTGACCAGTAGTTCACCTGACGGGTGACTGACGTCCGTTCACGTGGGGTGACAGTAGTTTGTGGGGATGAACAGAGTCCCTGATCGCCGGGTCCTGAACAGTCGTTACACCTGAACTGGGACGACCGACCGTCCGACACTGTGGGGTCTGAACAGGACACTGCGGGCGCTGACAGCGTCACCTGACTGCGGCCGTACTGAACCAGTCACGCACCTGACTGCGGCCCGAAGCCTGATGGGTCGTACTGGACCAATACGTCCTGATGGGTCGTACTGACCAGTACGTCACTGATGCGGAGTACCTGAACCAGTCACGTTAACCTGTCTGCGGATCGTACCTGAACCAGTCACATTACACCTGATGCCGGACCGTACCTGAACCAGTACGTTACACCTGAATCTGCCAGACCGTACCTGAACCAGTCACGTAACACCTGAATCTGCGGGATCGTACCTGAACCAGTACGTTTCACCTCAATCTGCCGGATCAAACCTGAACCAATCACGTTACACCTGAACGAGGTGTACCGAACCAGTCACTTTTAGCTGAATCGCGGATCGAACCTGAACCAATACGATACACCTGATGCGGACGTACCTGAACATGTAACGTTACACCTGAGGGACGTAGAAAGTAAGTTAATGAGGGGAGACAGACGTGCGCCGGGGAAGCGACAGCGGGGACGAGAGGCGGGCTGCAAGACGCTGGGCGACCGAACAGTAGACCGAGGGGCGAAAGAGACGACTGCGGACGCGACAGCACGACACGAATGCGGACGACGAACACACGACACGACGCCGGGCCGAACATCAGTTCACCGCTGCGTGCATCGCCGTGGGGCGCGGGCGGCGTACCGCACGTCACCGGCGGGCGAAAAGACGAACTGCGGGACTGAACAATGACGGGAGCGACACGACACCGAACGCGGAGACCGAACAACACGCACCTGAATCTGGGATCGTACGAACAATCACGTTACACCTGATCTGCGGATCGTACCTGAACCAGTACGTTACACCTGAATTGCCGGATGTACCTGAACCAATCAGTTACACCTGAATCTGCGGATGTACCTGAACCAATCACGTTAACCTGAATTGCGGATGTACTGAACAATCAGTACACGATCTGCCGGCCGTACCTGAACCAGTAGTACCTGATTGCGGACGTACCTGAACCAATAGTACCGATGGGGTCCGAACAGAGATGACTGCGGAGATGAACAACAGTACTGACTGCGGAGACTGAACAGAGTCATGAATCTGCGGAGACCGAACAATCACGTACCCTGAATTGCCGGACCGTACCTGAACCAGTACGTTACACCTGAATTGCGGACCGTACCTGAACCAGTAGTACACCTGAATCTGCGGATGTACCTGAACCAGTCACGTCACTGGGGGGACATGCGTTACACGAATCTGCGGTGTATGAACCAATCACGTACACCTGAATGCGGACCGTACCGAAGTACGTTACACTGAATTGCGGATGTACCTGAACCAATCACGTTACACCTGAATGGGTGTACTGAACCAATACGTACTGATGCCGGATGTTGGAGTGCGATTGCGGCGCGACAATACGCACCGAGCGGCCGACAAAGCACGACTGCGGATCGTACTGAACCAGTCACGTTACACCTGAATCTGCGGATCGTACCTGAACCAATCACGTTACACCTGAATCTGCCGGACCGTACTGAACAATAGTTACACTGATTGGGGTGTATGAGTAGTAAGGGGACGAGAAGTACGAATCTGCAGATGTCCTGACATAGTTAACTGATTGCCGGATGTACCTGAACCAGTACGTAGCGCCGATGACCGAACAATCAGTACATGATCTGCCGGACCGTACCTGAACCAGTCACGTACACCTGAATTGCGGCGCCTGCGTAGTAATGACGCGGATCGTATGAACCAATCACGTTACACCTGATTGCCGGACCGTACCTGAACCAATCACGTTACACCTGTTGCCGGATGTACCTGAACCAATAGTTACACCTATTGGGATTACCTGAACAATACGTTACACCTTCTGGAGCATCTTACTGCTGGGAGTACCTGAACAATCAGTTACACTTCGCGGACTACCTGACCATCATTACACCTATTGCGGTCGTACCTGACAATAGTTACACTAGTCTAACAATTACATTATAGACAATCAGTTACACCTATCGCGGATCTACCTGAACAGTCACGTTACACCTGATCTGCCGGATCGTACCTGAACCAATCACTTTCACCTGAATCTGGGATCGTACCTGAACCAATCACGTTACACCTGAATCAGCCCGGATCGTACCTGAGCCAGTCCAATACACCTGAATCTGCCGGACCTTACCTGAACCAATCACGTTACACCTGAATCTGCCGGATCGTACTTGAACCAGTCACGATCCACCTGAATCTGCCGGATCGTACCTGAACCAATCACGTTACACCTGAATCTGCCGGATCGTACCTGAACCAGTCACGTTCCACCTGAATCTGCCGGACCGTACTTCAACCAATCACGTTACACCTGAATCTGCCGGATCAAACCTGAACCAGTCACGTTACACCTGAATCTGCAGGATCGTACCTGAACCAGTCACGTTACACCTGAATCTGCCGGATCGTACCTGAACCAATCACATTACACCTGAATCTGCCGGACCGTACCTGAACAAGTCACGTTACACCTGAATCTGCCGGACCGTACTTGAGCCAATCACGTTACACCTGAATCTGCCGAACCGTACCTGAACCAATCACGTTACACCTGAATCTGCCGGATCTTACCTGAACCAATCACGATACACCTGAATCTGCCAGACCGTACCTGAACAAGTCACGTTACACCTGAATCTGCCGAACCGTACCTGAACCAGTCACGTTACACCTGAATCTGCCGGACCGTACCTGAACAAGTCACGTTACACCTGAATCTGCCGGATCGAACCTGAACCAGTCAAGTTACACCCGAATCTGCCAGATCATACCTGAACCAGTCACGTTACACCTGAATCTGCCGGACCGTACCTGAACCAGTCACATTCCACATGATTCTGCCGGATTGTACCTGAACCAGTCACGTTACACCTGAATCTGCCGGACCGTACCTGAACCAGTCACGTTACACCTGAATCTGCCGGATCGTACCTGAACCAATCACGTTACACCTGAATCTGCCGGATTGTACTTGGACCAATCACGTTACACCTGAATCTGCCGGTTCGTACCTGAACCAGTCACATTACACATGAATCTGCCGGATCGTACCTGAACCAGTCACGTTACACCTGAATCTGCCGGACCGTACATGAACCAGTCACGTTACACCTGAATCTGCCGGATTATACTTGAACCAGTCACGTTACACCTGAATCTGCCGGACCGTACCTGAACCAATCACGTTACACCTGAATCTGCCGGACCGTACCTGAACCAATGACGATACACCTGAATCTGCCGGATCGTACATGAACCAGTCACGTTACACCTGAATCTGCCGGATCGTACCTGAACCAGTCATGTTACGCCTGAATCTGCCGGTTCGTACTTGAGCCAATCACGTTACACCTGAATCTGCCGGACCGTACTTGAACCAATCACGTTACACCTGAATCTGCCTGATCGTACCTGAACCAATCACAATACACCTGAATCTGCCGGACCGTACCTGAACAAGTCACGTTACACCTGAATCTGCCGGATCGTACATGAACCAGTCACGTTACACCTGAATCTGCCGGATCGTACCTGAACCAGTCATGTTACGCCTGAATCTGCCGGTTCGTACTTGAGCCAATCACGTTACACCTGAATCTGCCGGACCGTACCTGAACCAATCACCTTACACCTGAATCTGCCGGATCGTACTTGAACCAATCACAATACACCTGAATCTGCCGGACCGTACCTGAACCAATCACGTTACACCTGAATCTGCCGGATCGTACCTGAACCAGTCACGTTACACCTGAATCTGCCGGATCGTACCTGGACCAGTCACGTTACACCTTAATCTGCCAGATCGTACCTGAACCAGTCACGTTACACCTGAATCTGCCGGATCGTACCTGAACCAGTCACGTTACACCTGAATCTGCCGGATTGTACTTGAACCAGTCACGTTTCACCTGAATCTGCCGGACCTTACCTGAACCAGTCACGTTACACCTGAATCTGCCGGATCGTACTTGAACCAATCACGTTACACCTGAATCTGCCGGATCGTACCTGAACCAGTATTATTACGTCAGGCATGTTACACCTGAATCTGCCGGATCGTACCTGGACCAGTCACGTTACACCTGAATCTGCCGGATCGTACCTGAACCATTCACGTTACACCTGAATCTGCCGGATCTTACTTGAACCAATCACGTTACACCTGAATCTGCCGGATCGTACCTGAACCAGTCACGTTACACCTGAATCTGCCGGATCGTACCTGAACCAGTCACGTTACACCTGAATCTGCCGGATCGTACTTGAACCAATCACATTACACCTGAATCTGCCGGATCGTACTTGAACCAATCACATTACACCTGAATCTGCCGGACCGTACCTGAACCAATGACGATACACCTGAATCTGCCGGATCGTACATGAACCAGTCACGTTACACCTGAATCTGCCGGATCGTACCTGAACCAGTCATGTTACGCCTGAATCTGCCGGTTCGTACCTGAGCCAATCACGTTGCACCTGAATCTGCCGGACCGTACTTGAACCAATCACGTTACACCTGAATCTGCCGGACCGTATCTCAAACAATCACGTTACACCTGAATCTGCCGGACCGTACCTGAACCAATCACGTTACACCTGAATCTGCCGGATTGTACTTGGACCAATCACATTACACCTGAATCTGCCGGATCGTACCTGAACCAGTCACGTTACACCTTAATCTGCCGGATCGTACCTGAACCAGTCACGTTACACCTTAATCTGCCAGATCGTACCTGAACCAATCACGTTACACCTGAATCTGCCGGATCGTACCGGAACCAGTCAAGTTACACCCGAATCTGCCGGACCGTACCTGAACCAATCACGTTACACCTGAATCTGCCGGATCGTACCTGAACCAGTCAAGTTACACCCGAATCTGCCGGACCGTACCTGAACCAATCACGTTTCACCTGAATCTGCCGGATCGTACCTGAACCAGTCAAGTTACACCCGAATCTGCCGGACCGTTCCTGAACCAATCACGTTTCACCTGAATCTGCCGGATCGTACCGGAACCAGTCACGTTACACCTGAATCTGCCGGATTGTACCTGAACCAGTCATGTTTCACCTGAATCTGCCGGCGCCAGTGCATCCTTCTTGAACATTACACACAAAATAGACGCGGTGTTCATGTCTGTCAGACCGTTTCCACCTTCCCAGGCTGATGCTGTAAATCAGTCGAAGAAACTACAGCGATGATGATGTGACAGTTGAGGGTCCTTCATCATGTCTCTGGCTACTTGGTCATAGCGACGTCTCTTTGGCTGAATGCTCAGCGCGCGTGACTCACCGGCTGACTGCGGTTTAAACCCGCCTGCCCGGCCCTCCTTGCCTTATGCCACACTGATAGTAACAGAATTATTCGGCTGTTTACAGACCTAGAACATTAATTATTTAAAGAACAAATGAATATTGTGTAAAAATCAAATGTACAGCACCTCCTACTGCAAGATGGTATGATGTTTGCTTGATAACCACATGTTGTGACTATTCGACTTAGATACTGACAGTCGAAGCTCAGTCCTGGAAACGAATCGGACACCCCTAGCTTTGTTTGTCCCCTGCAGGCAGATTTTACGTATTTATCTGTTCAGGTTTCTAATCTGTAATAACATGGATATGTTGTAGGTTTTTCTCTTTTTGTCACTGTGGTCATATATATTGGTATATAGATTGGGGCTGCCATGATCAGTCAATTAATCAACTAATCTACTAATTGTCGACTATCAACATAGTCAATGACTAATTTCATAATCGACAAATTGTTTATTGTTTCTGAGCTTTGTTTTTCCTCCCAAAATGACTGCTGTACCTTCCACTGCCTTGTCCGTCTGTCTGTCCGGTCGCTTTTCTTGAATAGTTAGATTCAGTGAGAAAGTGTCCAAACTCTTGACTGGTTCTGTAAATATGCTGCACTTTTCGCCTGATCCGATGAGTCGACAACATAATTGTTTGTGAGTCCCTCATGTACGTTCGTATACTGTATGTGTGGTGGAAACACTGGAACCATGCAGGGAAATGATAAACACACACCTGGAGTCCTCGGGCAGGTCGAACATGGTCTGGTCCAATGTGAAGGCTGACGGGGTCTGAACAGGGGTGAGAATAGGGTGGTATGCTCCAGAAGGGGGGAACTGGGGACAGACTGGGACAGCCTGAGGACAGACTGACACACACATATTGCTGTGTATTAGTGTGTGTTTGTATGTGTGTATTTCTGAGTGTACTTGTGCGTACCCGTCCCATGGCGTCCACATCTAACTGTAATGGAGGAAGATTTCGTAGACGGGGTGAAGGAGGAGGAGGGGTGGAATCTAATCCCTGCACTCTGATTGGCTCTTTCCTGTCCAGGAGCCGGATTCTGATTGGTTCTCGGTGCGTGGGAGATGGCGGTCCGCTGTGCGGGAGTAGCCCCGCCCGGTCGGACACTTGCTGAGTCAGCAGGTTGGCCATGTCCTGGGAGTGGACCCCTCCTTGAACTGTTTCTCGGCCAATCATCTCCAGGGACTCCAGGGAGTGGGCGTGTCTCAGACTGTCCATCACCCGCCTGAACCCCGCACCTTCCCACCGCTCCAGAAACTCCATGCAGGTCCACCGGCCACGCCGATACGACTCCCCCCGCTCGCCGCCCCCCGCCAGCCGCACCACCCTGAACCTGGAGCAGCTCGCCCCCGGCCCGGGAGCATCATGGGAGCTGCATTTCCTCTTCAGGGAGGGCGTGGTCGGCTGGGAGGAGCTTCTGCACGAAGACGAGGCCTCTGATTGGATGGACTGCACCACACTGGGTAAGGATTGGCCCGCTTGATGGTTTGGACTGTGGTTTAGGTCTGAGGTGACGCTGGTAATCTGAAAGCCACTCCTCTTTTTCCCACCACTCATCTTCACACACACACACACACACACACACACACACACACACAGTTTTTGTTCCCCGTGGGGTACATTCATTGACATAATGCATTCCCTAGCCCCGTACCCTAAACCTAACGCCCATAACTGATTGCCTAAACCTAACCCTTGTCCTAATCCTAACCTAAACCTAATTGTAACTTAATCACTAAAACCTAATCTTGACCCTCAGAACTGGGTTCATCCCCGTGGGGACCGGGAAAATGTCCCCACGAGGTACAAGACGTCCCCACGGTGATGGTAAAAGTCCAGAACGTGGTCCCCTCAATGTTGCAAATACGCGGCCACACACACAGACATGGTGACACACTGCAGTCTGACTGCATCAGAAAGAGAAACCGTCCAGTTAACATGATTCATCACAACCATGATTTACACGGTGGGTACGGAAAGTATTCAGACCCTTTTAAACTTTTCACTATTTGTTTCATTGCAGCCATTTGGTAAAATCAAAAACATTCATGTTATTTCTCATGAATGTCACTCAGCACCACATATGGACGGAAAAAAACTGAAAAAAACTGAAATGTAGGAATTTTTGCAAGTTTATTAAAAAAGAAAAACTGAAATATCACATGGTCATAAGTATTCAGAGCCTTTGCAGTGACTCATATTTAACTCATATTCTGTCCGTTCCTTCTGATCCTCCTTGAGATGGTTCTACTCCTTCATTGGAGTCCAGCTGTGTTTAATTAAACTGATTGGACGTGATTAGGAAAGACACACACCTGTCTATATAAGAGCTTCCAGCTCACAGTGCATGTCAGAGCAAATGAGGATCATGAGGTGGAAGGAACTGTCCAAGGAGCTCAGAGACAGAATTGTGGCGAGACACAGATCTGGACAAGGTTACAAAAGAGTTTCTGCAGCACTAAAGGTTCCTAAGAGCACGGTGGCCTCCATAGTCCTTACATGGAAGAAGTTTGGGACGAGCAGAACTCTTCCTAGACCCGGCCGTCCAGCCAAACTGAGCAATGGTGGGAGAAGAGCCTTGGTGAGAGAGTAAAGAAGAAGCCAAAGATCACTGTGGCTGAGCTCCAGAGATGCAGTAGGGAGATGGAGAAAGTTCCACAAAGTCAGTATCACTGCAGCCTCCACCAGTCGGGGCTTTATGGCAGAGCGGCCCGATGGAAGCCTCTCCTCAGTGCAGACATATGAAAGCCCGCATAGAGTTTGCCAAAAACACATGAAGGACTCCCAGACTGAGAGAAATAAGATTCTCTGGTCTGATGAGACCAAGACTGAACTTTCTGGAGTTCATTCTAAGCGGTATGTGTGGAGAAAACCAGGCACTGCTCATCACCTGCCCAATACCATCCCAACAGTGAAGCACGGTGGTGGCAGCATCATGGTATGGGGGTGTTTTTCAGCTGCAGGCTGAGACGGCCATGGAGACGGTTGTTCAGTCAGCACAGACACGTCGCCATGGAGACGGTTGTTCTGTCGTTACAGACACGTCACCATGGAGACGGTTCTTCAGTCATTACAGACACATCGCCATGGAGACGGTTCTTCAGTCGTCACAGACACGTCACCATGGAGACGGTTCTTCAGTCGTCACAGACACATCACCATGGAGACGGTTGTTCTGTCGTTACAGACATGTCGCCATGGAGACAGTTCTTCAGTCGTCACAGACACGTCGCCATGGAGACGGTTGTTCAGTCATTACAGACACGTCGCCATGGAGACGGTTGTTCTGTCGTTACAGACACGTCACCATGGAGACGGTTGTTCAGTCATTACAGACACGTCGCCATGGAGACGGTTGTTCTGTCGTTACAGACATGTCGCCATGGAGACGGTTCTTCAGTCGTCACAGACACGTCACCATGAAGACGGTTGTTCAGTCATTACAGACACGTCGCCATGGAGACGGTTGTTCTGTCGTTACAGACATGTCGCCATGGAGACGGTTCTTCAGCCGTCACAGACACGTCACCATGGAGATGGTTGTTCAGTCATTACAGACATGTCGCCATGGTGACGGCTGGTAACATCATGCTGGTGGACCTGCTGACCCACAGCTGGAATGACATTTACAGCTTTCCCTCATGTTTGTCCCCAAACAGGACGTGTCCTTGTGACCGTGGTGTCCTCAGAACATCGGCGGACACCGTGACAACATCTCTGCACATTTCCTGTCTGACAGCAAGCTTCTTCTTCTTCTACTTCCTCTTTCCTCCCACAGTTTGTTGCCTAAATCTGTTGGGAAACATGCAGCAGTGTGTATGTGTCTGCAACACGTGCATGTTTCAGAGACAGCAAAGCTGCAGCTGCTGCCCAGTGATTGGACAACGACCAAGATGACATCACACTGCTGAACTGTGACATCATTCCCCAGGGGACAGTGTCTTTGACATCAGCCACCAGGGGACAGTGTCTCTGACATCACCAGGGGACAGTGTCTCTGACATCACCAGAGGACAGTGTCTCTGACATCACAAGGGGACGGTGTCTCTGACATCACCAGGGGATAGTGTCTCTGACATCACCAGGGGACGGTGTCTCTGACATCACCAGGGGACAGTGTCTCTGACATCACCAGGGGACAGTGTCTCTGACATCACCAGGGGACGGTGAGATCACACATTTCCCCTGGATGAGTTTGGTATAGAAATACTGTGAGAATAGTGGAGCGACAAGTTCAGATCACCGTGCGATCACATGTGGAATGATTTTTCTTTGAAATGCGTTTTTAAAGGGACTTGAGGCAGGAATTTAAAAATAAACAAACATGAATGTCCCTTTTTTTCATACTAATGGGTGATGAAGCGCTAAATACCAAACATAACGTTTCCACCACGTTTCTCTCCGTTGCCTTGAACAGGCTGTGTGCTGCATAAAGCTGCAATTCGGTGTCGGAATTTCCCGCGCTGCCCTGCAGACGTGACGTCATTGATGCTACATCCACGGTTTTGATGCAGGAAGAAGACGTCGCGGTAAATTCAAACACTGTAAGCGATAGTTGTGGATTATTCTGCCGTCAGCAAACGATCCAGATCAAATGAAAGACACAAAAAGTGGAACTACAAAGAAAAAGGTGAGTAAACAACATTATAGCTTCAGTTTGTGCTCCGTGACGGCTTGGTGGGGGCTGCACAGACAGGGACAGAAGAGGCGTTCAGGGACACGCTGATGCAGGACTGTTCGGTGAGTCTCTGCACAGACAGGGACAGAAGAGGCGTTCAGGGACACGCTGATGCAGGACTGTTCGGTGAGTCTGCACAGACAGGGACAGAAGAGGCGTTCAGGGACACGCTGATGCAGGACTGTTCGGTGAGTCTGCACAGACAGGGACAGAAGAGGCGTTCAGGGACACGCTGATGCAGGACTGTTCGGTGAGTCTGCACAGACAGGGACAGATGAGGCGTTCAGGGACACGCTGATGCAGGACTGTTCGGAAAGTCTGCACAGACAGGGACAGAAGAGGCGTTCAGGGACACGCTGATGCAGGACTGTTCGGTGAGTCTGCACAGACAGGGACAGAAGAGGCGTTCAGGGACACGCTGATGCAGGACTGTTCGGAAAGTCTGCACAGACAGGGACAGAAGAGGCATTCAGGGACACGCTGATGCAGGACTGTTCGGTGAGTCTCTGCACAGACAGGGACAGAAGAGGCGTTCAGGGACACGCTGATGCAGGACTGTTCGGTGAGTCTGCACAGACAGGGACAGAAGAGGCGTTCAGGGACACGCTGATGCAGGACTGTTCGGTGAGTCTGCACAGACAGGGACAGAAGAGGCGTTCAGGGACACGCTGATGCAGGACTGTTCGGTGAGTCTGCACAGACAGGGACAGAAGAGGCGTTCAGGGACACGCTGATGCAGGACTGTTCGGTGAGTCTGCACAGACAGGGACAGAAGAGGCGTTCAGGGACACGCTGATGCAGGACTGTTCGGTGAGTCTGCACAGACAGGGACAGAAGAGGCGTTCAGGGACACGCTGATGCAGGACTGTTCGGTGAGTCTGCACAGACAGGGACAGAAGAGGCGTTCAGGGACACGCTGATGCAGGACTGTTCGGTGAGTCTGCACAGACAGGGACAGAAGAGGCGTTCAGGGACACGCTGATGCAGGACTGTTCGGTGAGTCTGCACAGACAGGGACAGAAGAGGCGTTCAGGGACACGCTGATGCAGGACTGTTCGGTGAGTCTGCACAGACAGGGACAGAAGAGGCGTTCAGGGACACGCTGATGCAGGACTGTTCGGTGAGTCTGCACAGACAGGGACAGAAGAGGCGTTCAGGGACACGCTGATGCAGGACTGTTCGGTGAGTCTGCACAGACAGGGACAGAAGAGGCGTTCAGGGACACGCTGATGCAGGACTGTTCGGTGAGTCTGCACAGACAGGGACAGAAGAGGCGTTCAGGGACACGCTGCTGCAGGACTGTTCGGTGAGTCTGCACAGACAGGGACAGAAGAGGCGTTCAGGGACACGCTGCTGCAGGACTGTTCGGTGAGTCTGCACAGACAGGGACAGAAGAGGCGTTCAGGGACACGCTGATGCAGGACTGTTCGGTGAGTCTGCACAGACAGGGACAGAAGAGGCGTTCAGGGACACGCTGATGCAGGACTGTTCGGTGAGTCTGCACAGACAGGGACAGAAGAGGCGTTCAGGGACACGCTGATGCAGGACTGTTCGGTGAGTCTACACAGACAGGGACAGAAGAGGCGTTCAGGGACACGCAGATGCAGGACTGTTCGGTGAGTCTCTGCACAGACAGGGACAGAAGAGGCATTCAGGGACACGCTGATGCAGGACTGTTCGGTGAGTCTGCACAGACAGGGACAGAAGAGGCGTTCAGGGACACGCTGATGCAGGACTGTTCGGTGAGTCTACACAGACAGGGACAGAAGAGGCGTTCAGGGACACGCTGATGCAGGTCTGTTCGGTGAGTCTCTGCACAGACAAGGACAGAAGAGGCGTTCAGGGACACGCTGCTGCAGGACTGTTCGGTGAGTCTGCACAGACAGGGACAGATGAGGCGTTCAGGGACACGCTGATGCAGGACTGTTCGGTGAGTCTGCACAGACAGGGACAGAAGAGGCGTTCAGGGACACGCTGATGCAGGACTGTTCGGTGAGTCTGCACAGACAGGGACAGAAGAGGCGTTCAGGGACACGCAGATGCAGGACTGTTCGGTGAGTCTCTGCACAGACAGGGACAGAAGAGGCGTTCAGGGACACGCTGATGCAGGACTGTTCGGTGAGTCTACACAGACAGGGACAGAAGAGGCGTTCAGGGACACGCTGATGCAGGACTGTTCGGTGAGTCTGCACAGACAGGGACAGAAGAGGCGTTCAGGGACACGCTCAGGGACGCGTTCAGGGCCAGCCACCCCTGGCCACCCCCAAGTGGTGGCCAGGGGTGGCCAGTGCCACCCTGAACAAAAAGCTTGCCACCCCACTGGCCACCCCTGGAAAAATTTAATTATATAAATATTTATATAGTAACACAGCACAACATCCTTTTTTCATTTGAAATTCCACACGTTTCAAGACCGAATTTTAAAAAAGTATAATTATTTTCAATCAGGCAGACAGAGGGCACCTCATATTTTGGGTCCTACTAAAAGGTGAAGACGCGGGAAGTATATAAATAAGAATGCTGCCGCCGTTGTGGATAGCAGAGTGGATACGATCCTTTCAACAATGGACTCAGAGGAAGGTGTTAAAAACAAAAATCACACTAGCTATTCTTTTCTATTGAAACGGACTATGCTAGCTAATCTATGCAATTACATAGATTGCATTGTTTTAGACGTCACGTCCAATGTACATTACAGTTTCATGGGCTAATAAAGCTACCAAGCTAACGTTAGCTAGTGTTTGTTAACCAGTACTCTAAAAAAATAAAAACCGCCATATTGAAATTCATCTGATTGTATTTTCATTTCATCAAGCTACTCATAAGTTTATATTGGCTAGTTAGTGTGTTGGTGTTACTTGGGTTAGATTTAGAACATTTTCAAACCACCGTGCAAACTTTATTTAACTCTAGCTGACGTTAGCTGACTGCCACGGTCCAGGCAACTGTTGTCATACAGACGTTTGCTTTGATTTAATCAGTATGTGCTAACGACATGTCAATTTCCAGACAATGAAGAGAAAATCCACCATGGATATATCCTCTTACTTCCCTAAGAGACAGTCAGTTACAGGAGAGCAGCACAGGGCTGTTGCTAGGCAGCCAGGGTCAGAGACAGAGAGGGACACTGTGACTGCAGCTGAAGGTAACTCGGGTCATCTGCAAAATTTCTAAGATTGTCAGTTGTGCTAGATTTATATTTTCTATGAACAATATCACAGAATTGGACAAAATTCTAGACATTTTCCTTGCAGTGTAATATTACTTGTGATTTCCATAACTATATTTCTCCTTCTCTACCTATGGTAGTGCAGTTCTGACTAGAATTTCTCCTCATTATTTTAGACATTAAATATTAATTAAAGTCTGTCAACTTAACAAGGGTTTTGGGCACCTTTTCAGAGTAATAAAAGGTGATATCCTGATGTTGAAATTTAGGGGCTCATAACATAGGATGAATCTTATAGTAACAGCATGCTTTGCTTATTTGCACATAGCTGATTAAATGCATGATTTACACCATTATAGTGGAGGGCTTGGAAACAGAAGATGCAGACCACACCTGGCCTTCAACTTCAGATGCTCAAAGACTAACAGGTTAGGATCATATGCAAGTGGTGAAATAAAATGTTGCATATTTTCCTCCTCTCTCTCCCCCGTCTTTATCCATCTACAGGCCCTTCAAATAAATGTCTCTTTCAATGCAGATTCAGTGTACTCATGCTCATTATGGTGGTCACTGTAAGTCCAGCTATTAACTGAAAAATGTTTATTTTGGAGGCACACAATAGAATATTTTGACGAATTTGGCTATCCAGGAAACATAGCCTAAAACAAACAATCCAAATTTTAAAGTCCCTAATGTTTACTTTCAGTTTTATGCCTTGGAGAATGAGAGCTAGGTATTGAGAGTTGCTGAGGGCAGACTTATATTCCTGGACTTATTTCCGGGAAATAGGTTGGAGGAACTTATTTCCTGGAACTTATTTCCAGGAACTTATTTCCAGGAACCCTTATTTCCCTGAACTTTTTATTTCCTGGAACTTATTTCCAGGAACTTATTTCCTGGAACTTATTTCCTGGAACTTATTTCCAGGAACTTAGGAACTTATTTCCAGGAACTTATTTCCTGGAACTTATTTCCTGGAACTTATTTCCTGGAACTTATTTCCAGGAACTTATTTCCAGGAACTTATTTCCAGGAACTTATTTCCTGGAACTTATTTCCAGGAACTTATTTCCAGGAACTTATTTCCAGGAACTTATTTCCAGGAACTTATTTCCAGGAACTTATTTCCTGGAACTTATTTCCTGGAACTTATTTCCAGGAACTTATTTCCAGGAACTTATTTCCTGGAACTTATTTCCAGGAACTTATTTCCTGGAACTTATTTCCAGGAACTTATTTCCTGGAACTTATTTCCAGGAACTTATTTCCAGGAACTTATTTCCAGGAACTTATTTCCTGGAACTTATTTCCAGGAACTTATTTCCTGGAACTTATTTCCAGGAACTTATTTCCTGGAACTTATTTCCAGGAACTTAATTCCAGGAACTTATTTCCAGGAACTTATTTCCTGGAACTTATTTCCAGGAACTTATTTCCAGGAACTTATTTCCAGGAACTTATTTCCTGGAACTTATTTCCTGGAACTTATTTCCAGGCTTAGGAACTTATTTCCTGGAACTTATTTCCAGGAACTTATTTCCAGGAACTTAATTCCAGGAACTTATTTCCAGGAACTTATTTCCTGGAACTTATTTCCAGGAACTTATTTCCAGGAACTTATTTCCAGGAACTTATTTCCAGGAACTTATTTCCAGGAACTTATTTCCTGGAACTTATTTCCAGGAACTTAATTCCAGGAACTTATTTCCAGGAACTTATTTCCAGGAACTTATTTCCAGGAACTTATTTCCAGGAACTTATTTCCAGGAACTTATTTCCTGGAACTTATTTCCAGGAACTTATTTCCAGGAACTTATTTCCTGGAACTTATTTCCAGGAACTTATTTCCAGGAACTTATTTCCAGGAACTTATTTCCTGGAACTTATTTCCAGGAACTTATTTCCTGGAACTTATTTCCTGGAACTTATTTCCAGGAACTTATTTCCTGGAACTTATTTCCAGGAACTTATTTCCTGGAACTTATTTCCAGGAACTTATTTCCAGGAACTTATTTCCAGGAACTTATTTCCAGGAACTTATTTCCAGGAACTTATTTCCTGGAACTTATTTCCTGGAACTTATTTCCAGGAACTTATTTCCAGGAACTTATTTCCAGGAACTTATTTCCAGGAACTTATTTCCAGGAACTTATTTCCTGGAACTTATTTCCAGGAACTCATCCTGGAACGTTTCTGTCACTCTGACTCCTCTGGACGATATTCTCCCCCAGCAGAGTACGACTCCATCGTTTGTCTGAAAGTACTGCTGGAATTCAGGAGCCGCGCTGCAGATTATGTCTTATGGAGGCCCCCCTCCCACCACCCGCTTCACCCGCGTCATATGAATATACGCTGATGGAGACCAATGTCGACCCCCCCCAGATTCATGCACACTCAGAAATAGAGGTACCAGTTTGTACTTAAAAGGGTCCAAAGCTTGTTGCTGGGGGGGGGGGGTCCTTTCTGAAAGACATTTCTGTACCTTCATGGTCCATTTTTGTACCTTATCAAGCTGTATGAGTTAATAAAGTACAATTAAACCAATTAAAGATGATGAATAAAAGTCAATAAAATAGAGATTATGACAACAATCAAAGATGCTAATAATAAATGAATAATTATTATAGAAATATTAGGCCAAACACATATATAATTATACATATAATTATTACTATGATTATTATGAACATCATAATATAATAACTATAATTATACTACTGTTTAGAAGTACTGCTATTTATAGTTATTGTACAAGCTACACACATTTTTCAATGCTGCAGGTACCCTTAGGGTTGGAATGGTACAAATGTGTACTTTATACTACTTTGGAGCCTTTTTCATAGTATATAGGTACTTCTGGCCTCATAAAGACCAATATTGTACTTTTGAGAGAACATTTGTAGTAAATGTACGTACAGGTACAGAAATGATCCTGTGTCGTACCTCCATGTTTCTGAGTGTCTCAGAGACATCCTGTCCTTTCATGTCCTGATCTGTCTCAGAGACATCTTGTCCTCTCATGTCTTCTTGTCTTTTGTTTACATTGTTTACTCAAGATTACAAAGAACACATAAACACTTCTGACGTCATCATGGTAAACACTCACCTTCACGTGCAGAAGCAACGCGCGCTCCCGCTGCTTCTGGTGCTGATCCGGATCAGTGACGTCACTACCGAGCCCTACGTCACAATCGGTCCATTATGTGCAAACTGTGGTGTGTGTGTGTGTGTGTGTGGGGGGGGGGGGGGGGGGGGGGTCCAAAGCGCATGCGCGTCAAAACAAGGCAGTGTGTGTCGGGAGCGCGCAGAGAGTTGCGAGATAAAAGTTTGGAGAAAGTTTTTCTTCCGTGAAGTTAATTCCTGTAGCTGCTCGCGCTCTTTGCTCTTCCTCGCTCCTTCCTCCTCTTCCTCCTCCTCCTCTTCCTCGCTCCTTTCCCCTCCTGTCACTGTTTTCTCCTCCCGTCTCTCTCTTCTCTTCCTTCCTCCCTCGATCCCTCCATCCTCAGAAGCGCGTGTCTCCACAGCGAGCTCTGCGCGCGCAGCAGTCGCCCCCTCTTCCTCCACAGGTCCGGGTCTGATCCGGATTATCCAGGTCCACTCTCAGGGCTTTCTCTACATCAGAACTCCAGACAGAACGAGCACGCGACCCAGCCCAGAGCCAGCACAGTGTGCACGGTCTGACAGTGATGCGCCTGCGCAGTAAAGACAAAAGGGGGAAAGAAGTACATACTATAAACATCGGCCTTTTGCGCGTGACTGCAGACCTGGGTCGGACTCCACCCGCGTGCGCAGGAGAGCAGAGCAGAGCTGAAGATAGTGTTATTCCACAGCTGCTGGGGTTGTAATAGTAGAACAACAACAAATAAAAACTTTGAACATTTATACCGACCCCATGTGTTAGTTTCACCCTGCAAATTATATTTATGTCCGATATGTAAACAAATTAATGCAAATAAACAATCAGGTCATAATCTGCTGATGAGAAACATCTGAAAGAGGAAAGCAGGAGGAAGACCTGCGGATAAAAGGCCAAGAACAACAAGAAGAATGGAAACTACTGCAAGTAGTTATCACGGGTTCCTATCCCAGCCCAAACCGCCTTCCCCAACAGCCAGAAAATAAACAATCAGGTCATAATCTGGTGATGACAAACATCTGAGAGAGGAACTGAAGGAAGAGTGTGGATGGAAGGGCAAGAACAACAAGAATGGAAGGAAGAGCTTTCACGGGTTCCAATCCCAGCCACAAACCGCCTTCCCCAGAAGCCATAAAATAAACAATCAGGTCATAATCTGGTGATGAGAAACATCTGAGAGAAGATCGCAGGAGGAGGAAGTGGGATAAAAGGCCAAGAACAACAAGAAGAATGGAAACTACTGCAAGCAGTTTTCACGGGTTCCAATCCCAGCCACAAACCGCCTTCCCCAGCAGCCACCAAATAAACAGTCAGGTCATAATCTGGCGATGAGAAACATCTGAGAGAGGAAAACAGGAGGAAGAGCTGTGGATAAAAGGCCAACATCAAGAATAAAAAGCACTGCAAGCAGTTATCTAACAGTTCCAAGCCCAGCCACAAACCGCCTTCCCCAGTAGCCATCAAATGAACAATCAGGTCATAATCTGGTGATGACAAACATCTGAGAGAGGAAAGCTGGAGGAAGAGCTGTCGATAAAAGGCCAAGAACATCAAGAATGGAAACTACTGCAAGCTGTTGTCATGGGTTCCAATCCCAGCCACAAACCGCCTTCCCCAACAGCCAGAAAATAAACAATCAGGTCATAATCTGGTGATGAGAAACATCTGAGAGAGAAGAAAGCAGGAGGAAGAGCTGTGGATAAAAGGCCAAGAACAACAAGAATGGAAACTACTGCAAGCAGTTTTCACGGGTTCCAATCCCAGCCACAAACCGCCTTCCCCAACAGCCAGAAAATAAACAATCAGGTCATAATCTGGTGATGACAAACATCTGAGAGAAGGAAGCTGGAGGAAGAGCTGTGGATAAAAGGCCAAGAACAACAAGAATGGAAACTACTGCAAGCAGTTTTCACGGGTTCCTATCCCAGCCACAAACCGCCTTCCCCAGCAGCCACCAAATAAACAGTCAGGTCATAATCTGGCGATGAGAAATATCTGAGAGAGGAAAACAGGAGGAAGAGCTGTGGATAAAAGGCCAACAACATCAAGAATAAAAAGCACTGCAAGCAGTTATCTAACAGTTCCAAGCCCAGCCACAAACCGCCTTCCCCAGTAGCCATCAAATGAACAATGAGGTCATAATCTGGTGATGACAAACATCTGAGAGAAGAAAGCAGGAGGAAGAGCTGTGGATAAAAGGCCAAGAACAACAAGAATGGAAACTACTGCAAGCTGTTGTCATGGGTTCCAATCCCAGCCACAAACCGCCTTCCCCAGCAGCCACCAAATGAACAATCAGGTCATAATCTGGTGATGAGAAACATCTGAGAGAAGAAAGCAGGAGGAAGAGCTGTGGATGAAAGGCCAAGAACAACAAGAATGGAAACTACTGCAAGCTGTTGTCATGGGTTCCAAGCCCAGCCACAAACCGCCTTCCCCAGTAGCCATCAAATGAACAATCAGGTCATAATCTGGTGATGAGAAACATCTGAGAGAAGAAAGCAGGAGGAAGAGCTGTGGATAAAAGGCCAAGAACAACAAGAATGGAAACTACTGCAAGCTGTTGTTATGGGTTCCAATCCCAGCCACAAACCGCCTTCCCCAGTAGCCATCACATGAACAATCAGGTCATAATCTGGTGATGACAAACATCTGAGAGAGGAAAGCAGGAGGAAGAGCTTTGGATAAAAGGCCAACAACAACAAGAATGAAAAGCACTGCAAGCACATATCTAAGGGTTCCAATCCCAGCCACAAACCGCCTTCCCCAACAGCCACCAAATAAACAATCAGGTCATAATCTGGCGATGAGAAACATCTGAGAGAGGAAAACAGGAGGAAGAACTGTGGATAAACGGCCAAGAACATCAAGAATGGAAACTACTGCAAGCTGTTATCACGGGTTCCAAGCCCAACTACAAACTGCCTTTCCCAACAGCCATCAAATGAACGTTGCCTTGAACAGGGTGTGTGCCACGTAATGCTGAGATTCGGTGGGGAATTTCCAGTGCTGACCAGTGGACGTGCCGTCATTGATGCTGCATCCGTGTCTCTGACAGTTTTGATCCAGGAAGGAGAGGTCGCGGTAAATTCAAACACTGTAAGGGATAGTTATGGATTCTTCTGTCATCAGCAAACGATCCAGATCAACTGAAAGACACTAAAAAGTGGAACTACGTAGAAAAAGCGTAGTAAACAACATTATAGTATCAGTTTGTGCTCCCGTGATGGCTTGGCTCATGGCTGCAGTTACCTGAAGTGCGAGTCGTGAGTTTCGTTTCTTAATCTTGCCTCTAGTCCCTTTAAGTTTTGATTCCTGAAATAACTGCTCCACCACAGAATAATAGGCCACACCCACTTCATCAACTCATTTGACTAGACACAAGTTTGCTTTATTTATAATAAAGGAGCAGAATGATGTCCAAAAAGTCTTATATGACTTTCAATGTGCTATTAGATGTCTGTGTACTTTTTGGAATGAATGAAAATCGCATGTGCTTTATTGAAAAACTCACTTACAGTCTCTGTTTTCTGAAGTGCTGAAAACACCTTCTATCCGTCCTCTAACAGTTCTTATAATGCCATGATAATAATATTGGTCAATCCTGTTCTAAGCACTGGAAGATAGCAGTTGGCGTGGCTGTCTTTTTAAAATATGTTTGTATTTTTTAATGGACCTCAAGTCTAAATGAAAAGAAAATGATGGTAAGAAGATAATATTGATCCATACAGACATGAGATACACAATAATCCCTTTTAATCGTCATAAAGGCAAGTTTTCAACATCAGTTAAGTCAAACGGCGCAGCAGAGGGCGCCATGCCTGCTACATTGTCAGGTTTAATGGAGGACCAGTGGGCACGGCGCCCTCTGCTGTTCCGTTAGCGTAGTTACATCATTCAGCTTTCTGCAGACTTGTTCAGACATGACTGTAAACATTCATCAGCTTCTCTTTGATTCAGTCAGAAGCAGCCACACAGCTGGAACTGTGTCATTTATGGCACTGGTGTGATGGAGGTCTGGCAGCTTCAGGATCGCTGTGGTTGGTCATATGAAGGTGAGATGCTGGTCCTGTTCCAGGCCATAGGTGTGTTTGTGCTGCTCGAACAGTTCCGTCAGGCTCTGCAGGTAAACACTGTGGAGGTTCTCGATGTCCTCTGAACTGGGACTGGGAGTCTGCGAGACTGGGATGGGCTTCCCAACTGGAGACAGAAAGAACAGCAATGAAACACCACAAAGGTCTGGTTCTAACTGGATCTAACTGCTTCTAACTGGATTTTACAGGCTCTACAAGGTTTAAGCAGCATTGAAGGGTGTGTTCATGCTCTGGCAACACAGTCTGCTTCAAACGGACTATCGGACTATCCAGCGGACCTGATAGAAGTGACGTTAGTCGACCGTAATAAAGCAGAGGTAGGAGGAAGTGGGGAAGATTGTCGTTTGGGTCAGAGGGAAAACAAAGTAAACGATGTTGGAAGAAGCCGAGGTCAAAACAACAATGATAAACAACCGGAACATGTGGAGACAGAGATACAGTAGTCTCCTAAGAAGAAGCAGAAAGATGTTCACTTTAATCACAGAGTCCGGGTTTCTTCTTCTTCTTCATCATCATCATCATCATCATCATCATCATCATCAGTGGTGGTATTGGGGAGCATCGCCCCCCAGCAGGCAGGTGTTGTAACTGCAGTGATTTACCAGGTGGTTTGGTTGGCTTAAGTTATTGAAGTTTGAATGCGAACCGAACGAAAGAAAGGTGGAAATTTTTCTGAAATCCAGTCGGACCAAGTCCTGGACTATCCTGGTGTGATGCACGATAGAGGTACGAGACCGGAACATTTCTGTACCTGTAGGTACATGTTTTACAAATATTCTCTCAAAAGTACAATATTGGTCTTTATGAGGCCAGAAGTACCTATATACTATGAAAAAGGGTCCAAAGAAATATAAAGTACACATTTGTACCATTCCAACACTAAGGGTACCTGCAGCATTGAAAAATGTGTGTAGCTTGTACAATAACTATAAATAGCAGTACTTCTAAACAGTAGTATAATTATAGTTATTATATTATGATTTTCATAATAATCATAGTAATAATTATATGTATAATTATATATGTGTTTGGCCTAATATTTCTATAATAATTATTCATTTATTATTAGCATCTTTGATTGTTGTCATAATCTCTATTTTGTTTACTTTTATTCATCATCTTTAATTGGTTTAATTGTACTTTATTAACTCATACAGCTTCATAAGATACAAAAATGGACCATGAAGGTACAGAAATGTCTTTCAGAAAGGACCCCCCCCCCAGCAACAAGCTTTGGACCCTTTTAAGTACAAACTGGTACCTCTATTTTTGAGTGTGTAACTGGATCTAACAGGTTCTAACTGGTTCTGTTTGACTCCGCTGTGGATCCAGTTAAATCAGAATGTTTTTGTCCAGTATGTGAGAACATAAGAACCTGCAATCAAGTCAAACCCAGCAGAATGCTGTTATTGACGTTATCTTACCAACAGTGTGGATGGGCTTCCTGTAGGGCATCAGTCCGAAGCTGTACTGGAACACTCCTCTGGCGTGGAACAGGGGCATTGCTATTCCCATGATGCTCTGCAGCCGGTTCTGTGGACACAGAAGTACATGAGCCAGACACCCAGACACCCCCTCACACACACACACACATCCCTCCTTACCCCTCACACACACTCACATCCCATTCCACCCCCTAACACACACCCACATCCCCCCTTTACCCGCTCACACACACCCATATACCCTCCATCACCCCTTCACACGCACCCAAATACCCCACACACCCCCTCACACACACACACATCCCTCTTTACCCTCACACACACTTACACAAACAGCATACGCTCCATCAACCCCCTCACACACACCCACATCCCATTCCACCCCCTCACACACACTCATATCCCCCTTTACCCCCTCACACACACCCATATACCCTCCATCACCCCCTTCACACACCCAAATCCCATTTCCCTCTCACACACACCCACATCCCCCTTTACCCCTCACACACACTCACATCCCCTTCCACCCCCTCATACACACCCACATACTCTCCATCAACCACCTCACACACACCCACATCTCCCTTTACCCCCTCACACACACTCACATCCCCTTTCACCCCCTCATACACACCCACATACTCTCCATCAACCACCCTCACACACACCCACATCTCCCTTTACCCCCTCACACACACTCACATCCCCTTCCACCCCCTCATACACACCCACATACTCTCCATCAACCACCTCACACACACCCACATCCCCTTTACCCCTTATACACACAACCATATACCCTCCATCACCCCCTTTACACACACCCAAATCCCCTTTCCCTCTCACACACACCCACATCCCCCTTTACCCCCTCACACACACTCACATCCCCTTCCACCCCCTCATACACACCCACATACCCTCTATCAACCCCCTCACACACACCCACACCCCCCTCCACCCCGTCAGGCACCCACGTGTTTTCTCTGCACCTCCCACACATACTACTTAAAAGTGTTATTTTCAACCATAATTCAAAAGCAATATTTTGTTTCACTAGATTATAATTTTGTCATTCCTTTATTTATTAGTTTCTTTAGGTCTTCGGGCTGCATGGTGGTTAGTAAGAAGGTTGCTAGTTTGAGTCCCAGCTGGGAAGGGTTGGAACAGTTCTAACAGTTCCTTCCTGTGTGGAGTTTGCATGTTCTCTGCATGTGTCTGCTTCACTACTGCGGGTACAGTGGAGAGAGTTACCCGGAACATCACCTCGCCTCTGCTGCAGGGATGTAACAGCTGTTCATGTCGGAGCTTTCACCGTGGAGACCAGACAGAGCAGCACAGTTACTAAATCATCACAGAGCAGAAAGACCAGACTGGAAGATAAGGAAGATAACTGGTTTTGTTGCTACTTAAAGGGGAAGTTCAGGACTTTTGACATAGGGCCTCATTGTAGAGTGAGCAGGGTTCTACTTATCACTGGAGACAGTTTCATCTGATTTCATCTCATATTCATGTCAGCGGTGGTCCCCGATGCTAATGCTAGTGTAAGTCAATAGGAATCTGCTAGCCTGTCATTAATAACAATCGTATCCACTCCACAGAACACCAGAGGAAATCAGTTATAACACATGACTCTGTGGAAATGTCGTGTTTACAGAATAATGTTACAAATAAAACTTACTTGCATCACTAATTATACGTTACATTTTAAGGAACTAGTTTCTCACCAGCATTGGAGTGATACGTTGCTTCTGGGTGGTAAGACAGGAGAGCGATGCGGTTCAAAACAGAAACACGCCACAGTCTTCGCACATTTTCAATAGCTTGTTAGTTTACAGAATTAAGAACAGTAACAGGCAACATGGTTCATAAGTGTTCATTTTCACAGTCACCGCGACTGGAATCAAATTCCTAGTAACACTAGCGCTGCAGCGCTGCTAGCAGCCGCCACAGGAGAGAAGACAGTCCAGTTCAGTCCCTGTTCAGTCCAGTTCAGTCCAACTCCAGTTCAGTTCCAGTCCAGTCCCAGTTCAGTCCAAGTCCAGTTCCAGTTCAGTCCAGTTAAGTCCCTGTTCAGTCCAGTTCAGTCCAAGTCCAGTTCCAGTTCAGTCCAGTTAAGTCCCTGTTCAGTCCAGTTCAGTCCCTGTTCAGTCCAGTTCAGTCCAAGCTCCAGTTCAGTTCCAGTCCAGTCCCAGTTCAGTCCAAGTCCAGTTCCAGTTCAGTCCAGTTAAGTCCCTGTTCAGTCCAGTTCAGTCCAGTTGAGTCCTGTCCAGTTCAGTCCCTGTTCCAGTTCAGTCCAAGTCAGTTCCAGTTCAGTCCAGTTAAGTCCCTGTTCAGTCCAGTTCAGTCCAAGTCCAGTTCCAGTTCAGTTCCAGTCCAGTCCAGTCCCAGTTCAGTCCAAGTCCAGTTCCAGTTCAGTCCAAGTCCAGTTCCAGTTCAGTCCAGTTAAGTCCCTGTTCTGTCCAGTTCAGTCCAAGTCCAGTTCAGTTCAGTCCAGTTAAGTCCCTGTTCCAGTCCAGTTCAGTCCAAGTCCAGTTCCAGTTCAGTTCCAGTCCAGTCCCAGTTCAGTCCAAGTCCAGTTCCAGTTCAGTCCAAGTCCAGTTCCAGTTCAGTTCCAGTCCAGTCCCAGTTCAGTCCAAGTCCAGTTCCAGTTCAGTCCAGTTAAGTCCCTGTTCAGTCCAGTTCAGTCTAAGTCCAGTTCCAATTCAGTTCCAGTCCAGTCCAGTTCAGTTCAGTCCTGTTCAGTCCAGTTCAGTTCCAGTTCGAGTCAAGTTCCAGTTCAGTCCCAGTTCAGTCCAGTCCAGTCCAGTCCCAGTGGAGGTCCAGTTCAGGTCCAGTTCAGTCCAGTCAGTTCAGTTCAGTTCAGTTCAGTTCAGTTCAGTTCAGTTCAGTCCCAGTTCAGTCCCAGTTCAGTTCCAGTTTCATTTAGTTCAGTCCAGTTCAGTTCAGTCCAGTCCAGTCCAGTCCAGTCCAGTCCAGTCCAGTTCAGTCCCAGTTCAGTTCCAGTTTTATTCAGTTCAGTCCAGTTCAGTTCCAGTTTTATTCAGTCCAGTCCAGTCCAGTTCAGTCCCAGTTCAGTTCCAGTTTCATTCAGTTCAGTCAAGTTCAGTTCCAGTTTTATTCAGTTCAGTCCAGTCCAGTTTAGTCCAGTCCAGTCCAGTTCAGGTCCAGTTCAGTCCCAGTTCAGTTCCAGTTTCATTCAGTTCAGTCCAGTCCAGTTCAGGTCCAGTCCAGTCCAGTTCAGGTCCAGTTCAGTCCCAGTTCAGTTCCAGTTTCATTCAGTTCAGTCCAGTCCAGTTCAGGTCCAGTCCAGTCCAGTTCAGGTCCAGTTCAGTCCCAGTTCAGTTCCAGTTTCATTCAGTTCAGTCCAGTCCAGTTCAGTCCCAGTTCAGTTCCAGTTTCATTCAGTTCAGTCCAGTCCAGTCCAGTTCAGGTCCAGTCCAGTCCAGTCCAGTTCAGGTCCAGTTCAGTCCCTGTTCAGTTCCAGTTTCATTCAGTTCTGTCCAGTCCAGTTCAGTTTAATCCTCTCTGATCACACAATGATAAAATAAAACAAACCAGATAAAAACTGATGTGTGGAACAGCCAACATAGAAACGAGATCTCACACATTTATAATTTCCCTTTAAGGATAAAAGTATTTTTTGTTTTATTATTGATGATGACATCATGATGACATCATGACTAATTGATTAATCAATTTTGGTTTGCCTGACAAGTTGACTTTGAAAATTACCTAAAATGCCCATCCCTAGTAAATATAAATATGTAAATATGACTTTGTAAACATTAGTGAATATTTGTAAATATCAGTGTCTGTGTGGGTTTCCTCCTCCTTGCAGAGATGAGGCTGCATCTACATGACTGTATCACCATGGAGACCCTTCATTATGCATGTTGATGCTGTGACGCTGCTTCCCATTGCGATGACTAGGTTGTACCTCTTCTCTACTTCCCATTGCGATGACTAGGTTGTACCTCTTCTCTACTTCCCATTGCGATGACTAGGTTGTACCTCTTCTCTACTTCCCATTGCGTTGACTAGGTTGTACCTCTTCTCTACTTCCCATTGCGATGACTAGGTTGTACCTCTTCTCTGCTTCCCGTTGCTCTGACTAGGTTGTACCTCTTCTCTGCTTCCCGTTGCGTTGACTAGGTTGTACCTCTTCTCTGCTTCCCATTGCGATGACTAGGTTGTACCTCTTCTCTCTTCCCATTGCGATGACTAGGTTTTACCTCTTCTGCTTCCCGTTGCTCTGACTAGGTTGTACCTCTTCTCTGCTTCCCGTTGCTCTGACTAGGTTGTACCTTTCTCTGCTTCCCGTTGCTCTGGCTAGGTTGTACCTCTTCTCTACTTCCCATTGCGATGACTAGGTTGTACCTCTTCTCTGCTTCCCATTGCGTTGACTAGGTTGTACCTCTTCTCTACTTCCCATTGCGATGACTAGGTTTTACCTCTTCTCTGCTTCCCGTTGCTCTGACTAGGTTGTACCTCTTCTCTGCTTCCCATTGCGATGACTAGGTTGTACCTCTTCTCTGCTTCCCATTGCGATGACTAGGTTGTACCTCTTCTCTGCTTCCCATTGCGATGACTAGGTTGTACCTCTTCTCTGCGTAGTTCTGCGTGTGTTTGTATGATCTGAGGATATTTAGCCACCTGCAGGTCCTCCTGTAGGGGATTGTTAGTTTTGTTTTCCGACAGAGACCTTGGAATGTTGTTTAGGGATTTCTGTACAGATGTACCAGTGAACTGTGGAAGTGGATTCATGTTTTCTCTCCTCTCTCTCTTCCTCTTCCTCACTCCTTTCTCTCTGTTCCACTTTCTATCATTACCTCTGTTAACTTTCATTTCTCCCTTGTCAGGCCCAGCAGTATGAAATGGAATGGTGTAATAGACAAATGTTTAATTAAAGAAATAAAATGAAAAAACAGGATATCAAGTGGAGCCTTATGTTCATAAAGCTCCGCTTGGTAAAGCAAAACTGTTCAACAAAATAAAGCAATCAGATTTCCATTCTGCTGCTATGATGCTGGACAGGACAAGTAAAAAAAAGAAAAAAAAAAAGACTATGTAAACATTCGTGAATATTTGTAAATATCAGTGTGTGTAAATATAAATATGTAAATATGACTATGTAAACATTCGTGAATATTTGTAAATATCAGTGTGTGTAAATATAAATATGTAAACATGACTATGTAAACATTCGTGAATATTTGTAAATATCAGTGTGTGTAAATATAAATATGTAAACATGACTATGTAAACATTCGTGAATATTTGTAAATATCAGTGTGTGTAAATATAAATATGTAAATATGACTATGTAAACATTTGTGAATATTTGTAAATATCAGTGTGTGTAAATATAAATATGTAAACATGACTATGTAAACATTCGTGAATATTTGTAAATATCAGTGTGTGTAAATATAAATATGTAAACATGACTATGTAAACATTCGTGAATATTTGTAAATATCAGTGTGTGTAAATATAAATATGTAAATATGACTATGTAAACATTCGTGAATATTTGTAAAGATCAGTGTCTGTAAATATAAATATGTAAACACGACTATGTAAACATTCGTGAATATTTGTAAATATCAGTGTGTGTAAATATAAATATGTAAATATGACTTTGTAAACATGAATATGTAAATATAAGTGTAAACTCTGAAAGGCTGTGATGTCATCAGGGTGGTGACCTCTGACCTGCAGCCTCCTCAGAACAGAGCCAGCCGGGTTCTCCATCTGATCAAAGAGCTCGTTCTCCCCGAAAGAAAAGACTGGAACCAACTGAGCCCTGTGAACACACACAAACACACACATGAACACACACGTGAACACACACGTGAACACGGAGGCAGCCAAAGCCAAACTCGGCACCGTCAGCTGTCTGATAAGCTCCACCCACCCGTGTTTCAGAGCCAGCTTGATGAAACCTTTCCTGTTTCGGACCTGGAAGACAAATGGACCCGATTAGAAGAGCTTCCTGTTTCCTAGACGACCACATCAAACATGTCGGCCATACACCTGCTCACACCTGACACGCACCTGCAGGGTTAAAGCTCCGGGCCGAGCATCCAGAGCCTCCGGAGCTCCGCCCACGGCCACCACGGCCACGTTCCCTCCCTCAGGACGACTAACCAGGTGGGACAGGCTGGACTTGCAGCTGGACACCAGACCTGGCGGACAGAAAGACGACATGAGACCGAGACGTCCTCAGCTCTCAGGTCCAGCCGGAGAACTTTATTTAGTCCTCAAGGAACCGATACCATATGAATGATACCATATGAACGATAAGATATAAACGATACCATATGAATGATACCATATGAACGATAAGATATAAACGATACCATATGAATGATACCATATGAACGAAAAGATATAAACGATACCATATGAACGATGCAATATGAACACCATATGAACAATATGAACGATAAGATATAAACGATACCATTTGAACGACACCATATGAACAATATGAACAATACAACATGAACGATACCATATGAACAATATGAACAATACCATATGAACAATACCATATGAACGATACATTATGGACGGTACATATGAACGATACATATGATCAATATGAACGATACCATATGAATGATACCATATGAACGAAAAGATATAAACGATACCATATGAACGATGCAATATGAACACCATATGAACGATAAGATATAAACGATACCATTTGAACGATACCATATGAACAATACAACATGAACGATACCATATGAACAATATGAACAATACCATATGAACGATACATTATGGACGGTACCATATGAACGATACCATATGATCAATATGAACGATATCATATGACATAAAATACCAACGATACCATATGGTCAATATGAACGATAGCATATGACATAAAATACGAATGATACCATATGAACAATGCAATACAAATGATACGATAAAAAATGATACGATAGAAATTATACTATATTAATGATAGAATATAAACGATACCATATAAATGATACCATACAATATGAAGGATCTGAATGATACGATAAAAATGACACAATATGAGTGATACGATATGAACAATTCCATATAAACGATACTATACGATATGAACGATATGTACGATACCATGTAAACGATACCATACAATATGAAGGATCTGAACGATACCATGTAAACGATTCCATACGATATGAAGGATCTGAACGATACCATGTAAACGATACTATACCATATGAAGGATCTGAACGATACCATGTAAACGATACGATACCATATGAAGGATCTGAACGATACCATGTAAACGATACTATACCATATGAAGGATCTGAACGATACCATATAAACGATACTATGCGATATGAAGGATCTGAACGATACCATGTAAAGGATACTATACAATATGAAGGATCTGAACGATACCATGTAAACGATACTATACCATATGAAGGATCTGAACGATACCATATAAACGATACTATGCGATATGAAGGATCTGAACGATACCATGTAAACGATACTATACGATATGAAGGATCTGAACGATACCATGTAAACGATACTATACCATATGAAGGATCTGAACGATACCATGTAAACGATACTATACCATATGAAGGATCTGAACGATACCATGTAAACGATACTATACGATATGAAGGATCTGAACGATACCATGTAAACGATACTATACGATATGAAGGATCTGAACAATACCATGTAAACGATACTATACCATATGAAGGATCTGAACGATACCATGTAAACTATACTATGCGATATGAAGGATCTGAACGATACCATGTAAAGGATACTATACAAAATGAAGGATCCAAAAGATACCATGTAAACGATACTATACCATATGAAGGATCTGAACGATACCATATAAACGATACTATACAAAATGAAGGATCTGAACGATACCATGTAAACGATACTATACCATATGAAGGATCTGAACGATACCATGTAAACGATACTATACCATATGAAGGATCTGAACGATACCATGTAAACGATACTATACCATATGAAGGATCTGAACGATACCATGTAAACGATACTATACCATAAGAAGGATCTGAACGATACCATGTATACGATACTATACCATATGAAGGATCTGAACGATACCATGTAAACGATACTATACCATATGAAGGATCTGAACGATACCATGTAAACGATACTATACCATATGAAGGATCTGAACGATACCATATAAACGATACTAAACAAAATGAAGGATCTGAACGATACCATGTAAACGACACTATACCATATGAAGGATCTGAACGATACCATGTAAACGATACTATACCATATGAAGGATCTGAACGATACCATGTAAACGATACTATACCATATGAAGGATCTGAACGATACCATGTAAACGATACTATACCATATGAAGGATCTGAACGATACCATGTAAACGATACTATACCATATGAAGGATCTGAACGATACCATGTAAACGATACTATACCATATGAAGGATCTGAACGATACCATATAAACGATACTATACAAAATGAAGGATCTGAACGATACCATGTAAACGATACTATACCATATGAAGGATCTGAACGATACCATGTAAACGATACTATACCATATGAAGGATCTGAACGATACCATGTAAACGATACTATATGATATGAAGGATCTGAACGATACCATGTAAACGATACTATACCATATGAAGGATCTGAACGATACCATGTAAACGATACTATACCATATGAAGGATCTGAACGATACCATGTAAACGATACTATACGATATGAAGGATCTGAACGATATCATATAAACTACGATACAGTTGATACATCAGTGAAATGATATTTAATCAGAAAAAGGGAGGTGTCACTCTGAGGAGAAAACACAAGACTTAAAGCCGAGGCTGCAGAGGTTCAGACTGGTCTAGAACTCATGTGACCCAACAGAAGCTCAAACAGCCAATCAGATGTGCGGGTCAGTGTCCTCCACTCTGACCTGTGGCCCACTGTTGACAAAGACTCCAGACCTGAACCCTGGTCCAGAAACCCTGCCAAGACCTGGGTCACATGGTCTTTGTCAACATAAATCAGACCAGAGTTCATCAGCAGTGTTTCTATGGCAACATCACGACTGACAGACAGACGAGGAGACAGACGAGGGTGAGGACTAGCAGGACCCCGCTGGTCTACAGGTGAACAGGTGAGTACCTCCACACATGATGTAGTCTCTGAAGAACGGCACTCGAAACCAGAATGGCAGCATCAGCAGGTGAGACCTGAGACCGGGAAAGAGACGAGAGAAACCCGTGGACTCGGTGCAGAAGTTCCCAAAGCCACCTGCCACCAGCACACCTGAGACACAAGTAAAGGAGACAGGTAGAGACGGACAGGTTAATACGGACAAGTAGAGACTGACAGGTAGAGATGGACAGATTCATACGGACAGGTAGAGATTGACAGGTTCATATGGACAGGTAGAGACTGACAGGTTCATATGGACAGGTAGAGACTGACAGGTTCATATGGACAGGTAGAGATGGACAGGTTCATATGGACAGGTACATATGGACAGGTAGAGATGGACAGGTTCATACGGCGAGGTTCATATGGACAGGTACATATGGACAGGTAGTTCATGTAGACAGGTAGAGACGGACAGGTTAATACGGACAAGTAGAGACTGACAGGTAGAGAAATGGACAGGTAGAGATGGACAGGTTCATACGGACAGGTAGAGATTGACAGGTTCATATGGACAGGTACATATGAACAGGTAGAGATTGACAGGTACATATGGACAGGTAGTTCATGTAGACAGGTAGAGACGGAGAGGAAGGGACGGACAGGAAGAGACGGACAGGTCCATATACACAGATTGAGATGGACAGGTGGAGAAAGACAGGTTTATATGGACATGTAGAGACAGACAGGTTCATATAGACAGGTAGAGACAGACAGGTTCATATAGACAGGTAGACACGGACAGGTTGAGACACACAGGATCATACGGACAGGTAGACACGGACAAGTAGAGACAGACAGGTTCATATGGACAGGTAGAGACTGACAGGTTCATATAAACAGGTAAAGACAGACACGAAGAGACAGACAGGTTCATAAGGACAGGCAGAGATGGACAAGTTCATATAGACAGACAGGTTCATATAGACTGGTAGGGATGGACAGGTTCATATGGACAGGTAGAGAAAAACAGGTTCATATGGACAGGTAGAGACGGACAGGTTCATACAGGCAGGTAGAGAAAGACAGGTGGAGACAGACAGGATCATACGGATAGGTAGAGACGGACAAGCAGAGACAGACAGGTTTATATGGACAGGTAGAGACAGACAGGTTCATATGGACAGGTAGGGATGGACAGGTTCATATGGACAGGTAGAGACAAACAGGTTCATATGGACAGGTAGAGACAGACAGGTTCATATAGACAGGTAGAGAAAGACAGGTGGACACAGACAGGATCATAAGGATAGGTAGAGACGGACAAGTAGAGACAGACAGGTTCATATGGACAGGTAGAGACAGACAAGTTCATATGCACAGGTAGAGACGGACAGGTAGAGACAGACTGGTAGAGACAGACAGGTTCATACGGACAGGTAGAGACAGACTGGTAGAGACAGACAGGTTCATACGGACAGGTAGAGACGGACAGGTTCATATAGACAGGTAGAGACCGACAGGTTCATATGGACAGGTAGGGACGGACAGGTTCATATGGACAGGTAGAGACAGACAGGTAGAGACAGACAGGATCATACGAACAGGTAGAGACAGACAAGATCATACGGGCAGGTAGAGACGGACAGGTAGAGACAGACAGGTTCATATGGACAGGTAGAGACGACAGGTTCATAAAGACAGGTAGAGACAGACAGGTGGAGACAGACAGGATCATATGGACAGGTAGAGACGGACAGGTTCATAAAGACAGGTAGAGACAGACAGGTTCTTATAAACAGGTAGAGATGGACAGGTAGAGACAGACTGGTAGAGACAGACTGGTAGGGATGGACAGGTTCATATGGACAGGTAGAGACAAACAGGTACATATAGACAGGTAGAGAAAGACAGGTGGAGACAAACAGGATTATACGGATAGGTAGAGACGGACAAGTAGAGACAGACAGGTTCATATGTACAGGTAGAGACGGACAGGTAGAGATGGACAGGTAGAGATGGACAGGTAGAGACAGACTGGTAGAGACAGACTGGTAGGGATGGACAGGTTCATATGGACAGGTAGAGACAAACAGGTACATATAGACAGGTAGAGAAAGACAGGTGGAGACAAACAGGATCATACGGATAGGTAGAGACGGACCAGTAGAGACAGACAGGTTCATATGGACAGGTAGAGACGGACAGGTTCATATGGACAGGTAGGGATGGACAGGTTCATATGGACAGGTAGAGACAAACAGGTTCATATGGACAGGTAGAGACAAACAGGTTCATATGGACAGGTAGAGACAAACAGGTTCATATGGACAGGTAGAGACAGACAGGTTCATATAGACCAGGGGTCGGCAACCCAAAATGTTCAAAGAGCCATATTGGACCAAAAAACCGAAAAACAAATCTGTCTGGAGCCGCAAAAATGTAAAAGTCTTAAATACGCCGGTCAGCGACCTGTTTCAGCCAAACAGCCTTTTAGACCCGTATCCTACAATAAAAAAAAACACTGGAGCATCAACTGACTTTTAACATTGATAATTAAATAAAACTTTAACGTTAAATGTGTTGCATTTAACATAAAAACGAGAAAACAAAATTACATTTCTTTTTTTTTTTCTTTTACTTGTCCTGTCCAGCATCGAAGCAAGCAGAATGGAAATCTGATTGCTTTATTCTGTTGAACAGTTTTGCTTTACCAAGCGGAGCTTTTATGAACATAAGGCTCCACTTGATATCATGTTTATTCATTTTATTTCTTTATTTAAACATTTGTCTATAACAACATTCCATTTCATACTGCTGGGCCTGACAAGGAGAAATGAAAGTTAACAGAGGTAATGATAGAAAGTGGAACAGAGAGAAAGGAGTAAGGAAGAGGAAGAGAGAGAGGAGAGGGGGGGGAAAACATGAATCCACTTACACAGTTCACTGGTACATCTGTACCGCGATCCCTAAACAACCAAGGTCTCTGTTGGAAAACAAAACAAGCAATCCCCTACAGGAGGACCTGCAGGTGGCTTAAATATCCTCAGATCATACAAACACACGCAGAACTATGCAGAGAAGAGGTACAACCTAGTCAGCGCAATGGGAAGTAGAGAAGAGGTACAACCTAGTCATCGCAATGAAATCACATTTCTGCATCCAGCAAAAAAAACATTTTAAACTAAAAAAAAAGAAAAGACGTCGGGTTGAAGGTCACTTTAAAAAAAACAAACATATTTTCGTTGTATTTATGTAGGATGGAAAAAGACGCAGCTTTAATAATCTACCAGCAGCAAACCAAACACGCTGTCCTGTCTGCGCCGTCATCCTTTTACTGGCGCGTGCAGTAAGCGGTCTACCCGAAAAATGAAATTACTGTTTCACAAAATATGAACATAGCTACGCAAAATAATCTGGTCAGCAGTGAAAACAAATGAATCTGCCCACGCAGCGCTGAACATGCTCAGTGCATCAGACACTTTTCTTCTCTATTGTCGGCCTACCTGGCTGGAGAAGTGATCAAAGCGCAGCATGACAGGGTCGGAGTGGACAAATAAGCTTTTGCTCGTTTATTATTCACTTTAAATGCCAGAACTGCAGCAACAGAGACGCTCCGCTGTGAGGCGTTCATGGGACAGTGCGCCAGGAGGAAAGTTCAGCGCTCCGCGGCACGTCCACACTCAGTGATATTCTTTGTTTGTAATTAATTCCGTTTTTAATGTTTAATTCCGTGATTGCTGATTCAATAGGGCTGTATCATGCTATGCTGCACAATAGCGGCACGTGAGCATGAAGTGCAGTTATTAACACTGATTGGCTGCGTAAAGGTTTGTGAGACGCATCATAGCATGCTGGACAGTTACTCTCCGTTTCACTGCAGTTACCTGCTTGTTGCACCTGACACTCAATGGGCTGCTTTGCAAAATGGTAAAATATAAATTATGTCTTTATTTTAATAGTTGAGTTGGATTTTGTTTCACGTGCTGCTTTTGCAGTGCTCGGAAAACTCGGGAAAAGTGCGCAACTGTACATGAATCCCTCAGAGGGATCATCATAATCCTCAAATTTAGAATAAGATAAGAAACTTTATTGTCTCTCAAGGGGACATTTGTCTTGGTCTTTTAGAATCACATTATTAAAGTGAACCAACCAAAATACAATACACTTTAGTAGAATAGTCATTAATTCATTTTCCTACGCCAGGGAGCCGCAACAGAGGGACTAAAGAGCCGCATGCGGCTCCGGAGCCGCGGGTTGCCGACCCCTGATATAGACAGAGAAAGACAGGTGGAGACAGACAGGTTCATATGGACAGGTAGAGACAAACAAGTTCATATGCACAGGTAGAGACGGACAGGTAGAGACAGACAGGTTCATACGGACAGGTAGAGACGGACAGGTTCATATAGACAGGTAGAGACAGACAGATTCATAGGGACAGGTAGGGATGGACAGGTTCATACAGACAGGTAGAGATGGACAGGTAGAGACAGACAAGATCATACGGACAGGTAGAGATGGACAGGTTCATATGGACAGGTAGAGACGACAGGTTCATACAGACAGGTAGAGACAGACAGGTGGAGACAGACAGGATCATATGGACAGGTAGAGACGGACAGGTTCATAAAGACAGGTAGAGACAGACAGGTTCTTAAAAACAGGTACAGATGGACAGGTAGAGACAGAGTGGTAGAGACAGACAGGTTCATACAGGCAGGTAGAGACGGACAGGTTCATATGGACAGGTAGAGACAGACAGGTTTATATGGACAGGTAGAGACGGACAGGTTCATATAGACAGGTAGAGACTGACAGGTTCATATAGACAGGTAGAGACTGACAGGTTCATATGGACAGGTAGAGACAGACAGGTTCATATGGACAGGTAGAGACAGACAGGTTTATATGGACAGGTAGAGACGGACAGGTTCATATAGACAGGTAGAGACTGACAGGTTCATATAGACAGGTAGAGACTGACAGGTTCATATGGACAGGTAGAGACAGACAGGTTCATATGGACAGGTAGAGACAGACAGGTATAGACAGACAGGATCATACGGACATGTAGAGACGGACAGGTTCATAAGGACAGGTAGAGACGGACAGGTTCATATAGTCAGGTAGAGACAGGCAGGTGGAGACAGACAGGATCATACGGACATGTAGAGACGGACAGGTTCATAAGGACAGGTAGAGATGGACAGGTTCATATAGACAGGTAGAGACGGACAAGTTCATATAGACATGTAGAGATGGACAAGTTCATATAGACAGGTAGAGATGGACAGGTTCATATAGACAGGTAGAGATGGACAGGTTCATTTGGACAGGTAGAGACGGACAAGTTCATATAGACAGGTAGAAATAGACAGGTTCATATAAACAGGTAGAGACAGACAGGTTCATAAGGACAGGTAGAGACGGATAGGTTCATATAGACATGTAGAGACGGACAGGTTCATATAGACAGGGAGAGACGGACAGGTAGAGACAGACTGGTAGCGACAGACAGGTTCATACGGACAGGTAGAGACGGACAGGTGAACAGAGGGACAGGTAAACAGAGAGACGGGTAAATAGAGGGACAGATAAACAGAGAGACGGGTAAATAGACACACAGGTAAACAGATGAACAGGTAAACAGAGAGACGGGTCAATAGATGGACGGGTAAACGAAGAGACGGGTATACGGATGAACAGGTAAACAGAGAGACAGGTTAACAGATGGACAGGTTAACAGACAGACAGGTAAACAGAGAGACAGGTAAATAGAGGGACAGGTAAACAGATGGACAGGTAAACAGGTAAACAGATGAACAGGTAAACAGATGGACAGGTGAACAGGTAAACAGGTAAACAGATAAACAGGTGAACAGGTAAACAGATGAACAGGTAAACAGATGAACAGGTGAATGGAAGGACAGGTAAACAGAGAGACAGGTAAATAGAGGGACAGGTAAACAGATGGACAGGTAAACAGGTGAACAGGTAAACAGATGGACGGGTAAACAGGTGGACAGGTAAACAGGTGAACAGGTAAACAGATGAACGGGTAAACAGGTGAACAGGTAAACAGATGGACGGGTAAACAGGTGGACAGGTAAACAGATGAACAGGTAAACAGATGAACAGGTGAATGGAAGGACAGGTAAACAGAGAGACAGGTAAATAGAGGGACAGGTAAACAGATGGACAGGTAAACAGGTGAACAGGTAAACAGGTGAACAGGTAAACAGATGGACAGGTAAACAGGTGGACAGGTAAACAGGTGAACAGGTAAACAGATGGACGGGTAAACAGGTGGACAGGTAAACAGGTGAACAGGTAAACAGATGAACAGGTGAACGGAAGGACAGGTAAACACAGAGACAGGTAAATAGAGGGACAGGTAAACAGATGGACAGGTAAACAGATGAACAGGTAAACAGATGGACAGGTGAACAGGTAAACAGGTGAACAGGTAAACAGATGGACAGGTAAACAGATGAACAGGTAAACAGGTGAACAGGTAAACAGATAAACAGGTGAACAGGTAAACAGATGGACAGGTGAACAGGTAAACAGGTGAACAGGTAAACAGATAAACAGGTGAACAGGTAAAAAGATGGACAGGTAAACAGATGAACAGGTAAACAGATGGACAGGTAAACAGGTAAACAGATGAACAGGTGAACGAAAGGACAGGTAAACAGAGAGACAGGTAAATAGAGGGACAGGTAAACAGATGGACAGGTAAACAGATGAACAGGTAAACAGATGGACAGGTGAACAGGTAAACAGATAAACAGGTGAACAGGTAAACAGATGAACAGGTGAACAGATGGACAGGTGAACAGGTAAACAGATGAACAGGTAAACAGATGGACAGGTGAACAGGTAAACAGATAAACAGGTGAACAGGTAAACAGATGGACAGGTGAACAGGTAAACAGATAAACAGGTGAACAGGTAAACAGATGAACAGGTGAACAGATGAACAGGTGAACAGGTGAACGGAAGGACAGGTAAACCAGAGAGACAGGTAAATAGAGGGACAGGTAAACAGATGGACAGGTAAACAGATGAACAGGTAAACAGATGAACAGGTAAACACATGGACAGGTGAACAGGTAAACAGATAAACAGGTGAACAGGTAAACAGATAAACAGATGAACAGGTAAAAAGATGGACAGGTAAACAGATGAGACAGGTAAACAGATGGACAGGTAAACAGATGGACAGGTGAACAGGTAAACAGATGAACAGGTGAACGGAAGGACAGGTAAACAGAGAGACAGGTAAACAGATGAACAGGTAAACAGGTGGACAGGTGAACAGGTAAACAGGTGAACAGGTAAACAGATAAACAGGTGAACAGGTAAACAGGTAAACAGGTAAACAGGTAAACAGATGAACAGGTGAACGGAAGGACAGGTAAACAGAGAGACAGGTAAATAGAGGGACAGGTAAACAGATGGATAGGTAAACAGGTAAACAGATGGACGGGTAAACAGGTGGACAGGTAAACAGATGGACAGATGAACAGGTAAACAGATGAACAGGTAAACAGATGGACAGGTGAACAGGTAAACAGATGAACAGGTAAACAGGTGGACAGGTAAACAGATGGACAGATGAACAGGTAAACAGATGGACAGGTGAACAGGTAAACAGGTGGACAGGTGAACAGTTAAACAGGTGGACAGTTAAACAGATGGACAGGTGAACAGGTAAACAGGTGTGCAGCCAGACAGGTGCGTCTCCTACCATGGGGGTGGAACCCAAAGATGTAGTTCTTGCTGGGATCCAGATCAGCAGTCTTGATGAGCTGCAGGAAGAAAATAACCAATAATCAATAATCACACCTGGTCTGTCCCCGTGTCCATGTCCATGTCCGTGTCCATGAGAAACTGTCTCACCCTCAGGGGAAAGTAGTCCCTGAAGTACTCCCAGACGCTCCAGCTTCTCACAAGATGGGAACGCCGTCCACCGCTGGTGGGCGTGTCCCAGTCCAGCCACAGCCAACCAGCATAAAGCAGAGCCAAAACCCACCAATCAGAGAGGGCCAGGAGGACAAAGGCAGCCATACAGCACTGAGCTGGGATGGGGAGGGGCAAGTGCACAGGGATAGAGACAGGTGAGAACAGGTAGAGACAGACAAGAGACGGATGAGGACAGGTAGAGACAGGAAAGGAGAGGTGAAGACAGGTAGAAAAAGGTATAGACAGGTAAAGACACATAGAGACAGAGACAAGGTTTAACCCGATGCACGGGTTAAAACGACCTCGATGATAACCCAGAATGGGTTCCACGTTCCATAACCCAGCAGTGGGGTGATGAAATAACCCAGCATTCTTTAGGGTTTAACCTGATGCACGGGTTAAAAATGACCTAGATGATAACCCAGAATGGGTTCCACGTTCCATAACCCAGCAGTGGGGTGATGAAATAACCCAGCATTCTTTAGGGTTTAACCCAATGCACGGGTTAAAAATGACCTAGATGATAACCCAGAATGGGTTCCACGTTCCATAACCCAGCAGTGGGGTAATGAAATAACCCAGCATTCTTTAGGGTTTAACCCAATGCACGGGTTAAAAATGACCTAGATGATAACCCAGAATGGGTTCTACGTTCCATAACCCAGCAGTGGGGTGATGAAATAACCCAGCATTCTTTAGGGTTTAACCTGATGCACGGGTTAAAAATGACCTAGATGATAACCCAGAATGGGTTCCACGTTCCATAACCCAGCAGTGGGGTGATGAAATAACCCAGCATTCTTTAGGGTTTAACCCAATGCACGGGTTAAAAATGACCTAGATGATAACCCAGAATGGGTTCTACGTTCCATAACCCAGCAGTGGGGTGATGGAATAACCCAGCATTCTTTAGGGTTTAACCCAATGCACGGGTTAAAAATGACCTAGATGATAACCCAGAATGGGTTCCACGTTCCATAACCCAGCAGTGGGGTGATGAAATAACCCAGCATTCTTTAGGGTTTAACCCGATGCACGGGTTAAAAATGACCTAGATGATAACCCAGAATGGGTTCCACGTTCCATAACCCAGCAGTGGGGTGATGGAATAACCCAGCATTCTTTAGGGTTTAACCCAATGCACGGGTTAAAAATGATCTAGATGATAACCCAGAATGGGTTCCACGTTCCATAACCCAGCAGTGGGGTGATGGAATAACCCAGCATTCTTTAGGGTTTAACCTGATGCACGGGTTAAAAATGACCTAGATGATAACCCAGAATGGGTTCCACGTTCCATAACCCAGCAGTGGGGTGATGGAATAACCCAGCATTCTTTAGGGTTTAACCCAAAGCACGGGTTAAAATGACCTAGATGATAACCCAGAATGGGTTCCACGTTCCATAACCCAGCAGTGGGGTGATGGAATAACCCAGCATTCTTTAGGGTTTAACCCAAAGCACGGGTTAAAATGATCTAGATGATAACCCAGAATGGGTTCCACGTTCCATAACCCAGCAGTGGGGTGATGAAATAACCCAGCATTCTTTAGGGTTTAACCCAAAGCACGGGTTAAAATGATCTAGATGATAACCCAGAATGGGTTCCACGTTCCATAACCCAGCAGTGGGGTGATGAAATAACCCAGCATTCTTTAGGGTTTAACCTGATGCACGGGTTAAAAATGACCTAGATGATAACCCAGAATGGGTTCCACGTTCCATAACCCAGCAGTGGGGTGATGAAATAACCCAGCATTCTTTAGGGTTTAACCCGATGCACGGGTTAAAAATGACCTAGATGATAACCCAGAATGGGTTCCACGTTCCATAACCCAGCAGTGGGGTGATGAAATAACCCAGCATTCTTTAGGGTTTAACCCAATGCACGGGTTAAAAATTACCTCGATGATAACCCAGAATGGGTTCCACGTTCCATAACCCAGCAGTGGGGTGATGAAATAACCCAGCATTCTTTAGGGTTTAACCCGATGCACGGGTTAAAAATGACCTAGATGATAACCCAGAATGGGTTCCACGTTCCATAACCCAGCAGTGGGGTGATGAAATAACCCAGCATTCTTTAGGGTTTAACCCAATGCACGGGTTAAAAATGACCTAGATGATAACCCAGAATGGGTTCCACGTTCCATAACCCAGCAGTGGGGTGATGAAATAACCCAGCATTCTTTAGGGTTTAACCCAATGCACGGGTTAAAAATGACCTAGATGATAACCCAGAATGGGTTCCACGTTCCATAACCCAGCAGTGGGGTGATGAAATAACCCAGCATTCTTTAGGGTTTAACCCAATGCACGGGTTAAAAATGACCTAGATGATAACCCAGAATGGGTTCTACGTTCCATAACCCAGCAGTGGGGTGATGAAATAACCCAGCATTCTTTAGGGTGGAGGATTTAGTATTCAGTTCAAAGTGATTTTACAAGCCCACAATCCTGGTTTTCAGTGCAGGACTGGACCCTGTTCAGGATCAGGTCTAACTTCTGTTGCTTAGACCAGGTAAGTCCTCCTCCAGGGTTCTGGTTGTAGACCAGATCTCTATCTCCAGATGCGGTCTGGTGCGGGTTTTGGAACGGTTTAACTTCTCTACTGAGGACTGAGGATCTTCTGTTCTTTCCTGAGACCGTTTTCAGGGTTGCAGCCCTGCAGCCAGACTGGAGACCCCCCCCCCCCACACACACACACACACACACACACACACACATACACACTACAGAGACGTCACACGCTGTGGATCAATACTGCGTTTTTAGTGGAAAACACTCACTGCCTTAAGTCAGATCAGAAAGATGAACCTTCTCATTTTAGAGAAATACAGTCCTTCATGACAACAGCTGGACTCAGAGGACACCTCTGGTTCAGGTTCTGTCCTCCAATCATCAACTTTACTCTAAAACAAGGACTGGAGGAGGAGTTGATCTATCTAATGTGATCAGACCAGATCAGATCAGATCAGATCAGATCAGATAAGATCAGACCAGACCAGACCAGACCAGACCAGATCAGATCAATCACCATACGGACCGGCGGCACTCACCCAGCGCCAGGAAGGAGAAGACCCACTGCAGGACGGCGGCGGTCTGCAGCCTCCTCCGCAGCGGGACATTCAGCGGGGCGAACTCGACCCTCATGCCGGCGGTCGCGTCGACGTGGGCGGCTGGTGACGGGACGGGATCCCGGTGGGGTTCGGAATTGGTGTCGGCGCGCGCGCAGGCCAACGCTCGCGGACAGTCAGTCGCGGACCATCAGAGATCCGGGACTTATTGATCCGGATCAATACTTGCTGGAACTCAGCTCCAAACTTCTCCACACGCTCACGTTGCTGTTGCGCATGCGCACTGGACACTGTCCTGGGTGGGTTCCTGCTGACCAATCACAGCTGATGATGAAACCCACGGGCGCGTGGCTGAGCTCGAGCGCGAGCACGACGACAGAGTTCAGCATGATTTCAGAACCGAGGAGACATCAGTGATCGATGACGTCAGCAATGATCTGGTGACGTCAGCAATGATAGCCTGGTGGGGTGAAAGGACCAGGTCAGGAGTCTACAGGTCCCCAGACCAGGTCCACATACTACAGGTCTTCAGACCAGGTCCAGAGACTACAGGTCCCTAGAACAGGTCTACAGACTACATGTCCCCAGAAAAGTTCCACATACTACAGGTCTTCAGACCGGGTCCAGAGACTACAGGTCCCTAGACCAGGTCTATAGACTATAGGTCCTCAGACCGGGTCTATAGATACAGGTCCCCAGACAGGGTCTATAGATACAGGTCCCCAGACCGGGTCTATAGACTACAAGTCCCCAGACCGGGTCTATAGACTACAAGTCTTCAGACCGGGTCTATAGATACAGGTCCCCAGACCGGGTCTATGGACTACAAGTCCCCAGACCGGGTCTATGGACTACAGGTCTTCAGACCGGGTCTATAGATACAGGTCCCCAGACCGGGTCTATAGACTACAAGTCCCCAGACCGGGTCTATAGACTACAGGTCTTCAGACCAGGTCCTGATACTAAGGGACTTCAGACCAGGTCCAGAAACTACAGGTCCCCAGACCAGGTCTATAGACTACAGGTCCCCAGACCGGGTCACCATACTACAGGTGCCCAGACCAGGTCCACATACTACAGGTCCTCAGACCAAGTCCAGAGACAACAGGCTCTCAGACCAGGTCCACAGACTACAGGTCTTCAGACCAGGTCCAAAGACTAAAGGTCCTCAGACCAGGTCTCGAGACAACAGGTCCTCAGACAGGGTCCAGAGTCTATAGGCTCTCAGACCAGGTCCACAGACTACAGGTCTTCAGACCAGTATCCTGAAACGACAGTCCCCTGACTGGGTCCAGAGACTACAGGCTTTAAGACCAAGTCCAGAGACTTCAGGTCTTCAGGCCAGGTCCGGAGACAACAGGTCCTGTGACTGGGTCCAGACACTACAGGTTTTCAGACCAGGTCCAGAGACTACAGGCTCTCAGACCAGGTCCAGAGACTACAGGTCTTCAAACCAGTGTCCAGAGACTACAGGTCTTCAAACAAGTGTCCAGAGACTGCAGGTCCTCAGAGCAGGTCCAGAGACTACAGGTCTTCAGACCAGGTCTCGAGACAACAGGTCCTCAGACCAGGTCCAGAGTGTATAGGCTCTCAGACCAGGTCCAGAGACTACAGGTCTTCAAACCAGTGTCCTGAGACTACAGGTCCCCTGACTGGTTCCAGAGACTACAGGCTCTAAGACCAGGTCCAGAGACTTCAGGTCTTCAGACCAGTGTCCAGAGACTACAAGTCTTCAAACCAGTGTCCAGAGACTCCAGGTCTTCAAACAAGTGTCCAGAGACTACAGGTCCTCAGGCGAGGTCCAGAGACTGCAGGTCCTCACACGAGGTCCAGAGACTACAGGCTCTCTGACCAGGTCCAGAGACTAAAGGTCCTCAGACCAGGTCTAGAGTCTACAGGTCCTCAGACAAGGTCCAGAGACTACGGGCTCTCAGACCAGGTCAAGAGACTACAGGTCTTCAAACCAGTGTCCAGAGACAACAAGTCCCCTGACTGGGTCCAGAGACTACTGGCTCTCTTACCAGGTCTAGAGACTAAGGGCCTGATTTACAAAGACTCCAAATTGCGAGTCTAATGTCTTTGCCTCGCAAAAAAAATAGCGTGCGCTGTCATTTTAGCGTTTGCGGGTGATCTACAAAGATTACATGCGCAATCTGTAACAGGCGCAAACAGCAGGATTTAAATGAGGATTTAGCGTGCGCTCTCCCTGCGCCACGGAAAGTTCAGAAGAGCATGTGGTAAACGCAAAATGAAATTCATCCTGATAGAGAGATGTCAGTTTCAGAGATATAATGAGGCAAATAAAAAACAGAATATAAGATAAATATGAAGAGTTCATTTGCAAAAAAAGACAAACGCCATGTAGAAAAAACGGAGTTAACTGCTTTTGCAAATAAACTCTTCATTTACTTTTTGAATATTTTCAGAAAATCAAGCTCACGTGAAGTAGAGTTTTAATGATGTAAAATGGAGATAGGAGGTTTGTACCCAACAGCAACAAAAGCAGTTAACTCCGTTTTTCCACAGTGATGTTTGTCTGTTTTTGCAAATGAACTCTCCATAATAACTATAAATAAAAATAATGCAGCAGGTTTCTCTGTGGATCGTAAGAAGAGGCCAGTTTAAGGACATGGATGAGGACATGGATAAGGACATGGATGAGGACATGGATGAGGACATGGATAAGGACACGCTGTTGAAGATGATCTGATATTACGCACAGACTGCGCGCTCTTTGGCACAATGCCAGGCGCGGGACCTGCGTAATTGCCCCCCACCCCACGCAAAACTCAGTAAAAAAAAAATAGTATCATTAGTTTGTGCGACGTTACTGGTTATTTTCACTGAGTTTTCTGTGGGGTGGGGGCCAACTTCACGCAGGAAAGCAACCAGAGCAGCAGCAGTCGCTGGGGTGTGGAGGAGCAGGAGATGATTTTAATTTAAAAATATGCCATTGGCAAAAAGTAAAAGAAAATAAAAAGACATAATTAATGTCAGCTTTAACTACCATGATGCTGCAGCTGCAGATGTTCTGGTTCATGTCTAGAATTAACTCGTGTTTAACAGTGATGTTGATTGTTATTTAATTAAATAATGAAAACTTGACGTGTCGCCTGAACAGAAATGATTCTGACCCGATGTCTGCAGTCCTGCAGCAGAACCGGTTCTGACCCGATGTCTGCAGTCCTGTGTGCAGCATCTTTCAGCCATCAGTGCGTAAAGCTGCCAGTTATACCTGCTTTTCAGACGTGCTAAATTACACGCAATCTTTTGCCCCCGCTTTCCTTTGAACAGTTGATAGATCACATTGCGCGTGTTAAACTGAGGTTTTGCATCGTCTCCTCCCAATATTTTGCGCCTTCTGGCAGAAACGCCCAGTTTTGCATATTCATCTGCAGCAGATGCGCAAAATGGACAGCGGCGCTATTTTGCTCCTTGACAGGCGCAAACCTCCTTTTGCCCTGCTTTGTAAATCAGCTCTGACGGATTATTGCGTGCGTAATGAAGATAGCGCCTGTTTTAACAAGCGCAAACCTTTCGTAAATCGGGCCCTAATGGTCCTCAGACCAGGTCCAGAGTCTACAGGTCCTCAGACCAGGTCCAGAGACTACAGGATCTCAGACCAGGTCCAGAGTCTACAGGTCCTCAGACAGGGTCCAGAGACTACAGGATCTCAGACCAGGTCCAGAGTCTACAGGTCCTCAGACCAGGTCCACAGTCTACAGGTCCTCAGACCAGGTCCAGAGACTACAGGTCCTCAGACCAGGTCCACAGTCTACAGGTCCTCAGACCAGGTCAAGAGACTACAGGCTCTCAGACCAGGTCCAGAGTCTACAGGTCCTCAGACCAGGTCCAGAGTCTACAGGTCCTCAGACCGGGTCAAGAGACTACAGGCTCTCAGACCAGGTCCAGAGTCTACAGGTCCTCAGACAGGGTCCAGAGACTACAGGATCTCAGACCAGGTCCACAGTCTACAGGTCCTCAGACCAGGTCCATAGTCTACAGGTCCTCAGACCAGGTCCAGAGTCTACAGGTCCTCAGACCAGGTCAAGAGACTACAGGCTCTCAGACCAGGTCCAGAGTCTACAGGTCCTCAGACCAGGTCAAGAGACTACAGGCTCTCAGACCAGGTCCAGAGTCTACAGGTCCTCAGACCAGGTCTAGAAACTACAGGCTCTCAGACCAGGTCCAGAGTCTACAGGTCCTCAGACCAGGTCTAGAAACTACAGGCTCTCAGACCAGGTCCAGAGTCTACAGGTCCTCAGACCAGGTCCACAGTCTACAGGTCCTCAGACCAGGTCCAGAGACTACAGGTCCTCAGACCAGGTCCACAGTCTACAGGTCCTCAGACCAGGTCCAGAGACTACAGGCTCTCAAACCAGGTCCAGAGTCTACAGGTCCTCAGACCAGGTCAAGAGACTACAGGCTCTCAGACCAGGTCCAGAGTCTACAGGTCCTCAGACAGGGTCCAGAGACTACAGGATCTCAGACCAGGTCCAGAGTCTACAGGATCTCAGACCAGGTCCAGAGTCTACAGGTCCTCAGACCAGGTCCAGAGTCAACAGGTCCTCAGACCAGGTCAAGAGACTACAGGCTCTCAGACCAGGTTCAGAGTCTACAGGTCCTCAGACAGGGTCCAGAGACTACAGGATCTCAGACCAGGTCCAGAGTCTACAGGTCCTCAGACCAGGTCCAGAGTCTACAGGTCCTCAGACCAGGTCCAGAGACTACAGGCTCTCAAACCAGGTCCAGAGTCTACAGGCTCTCAGACCAGGTCCAGAGTCTACAGGTCCTCAGACAGGGTCCAGAGACTACAGGATCTCAGACCAGGTCCAGAGTCTACAGGTCCTCAGACCAGGTCCACAGTCTACAGGTCCTCAGACCAGGTCCAGAGACTACAGGCTCTCAAACCAGGTCCAGAGTCTACAGGTCTTCAGACCAGGTCCACAGTCTACAGGTCCTCAGACCAGGTCAAGAAACTACAAGCTCTCAGACCAGGTCCAGAGTCTACAGGTCCTCAGACAGGGTCCAGAGACTACAGGATCTCAGACCAGGTCCAGAGTCTACAGGTCCTCAGACCAGGTCCAGAGACTACAGGCTCTCAAACCAGGTCCAGAGTCTACAGGTCCTCAGACCAGGTCCACAGTCTACAGGCCCTCAGACCAGGTCTAGAAACTACAGGCTCTCAGACCAGGTCCAGAGTCTACAGGTCCTCAGACCAGGTCTAGAAACTACAGGCTCTCAGACCAGGTCCAGAGTCTACAGGTCCTCAGACCAGGTCTAGAAACTACAGGCTCTCAGACCAGGTCCAGAGTCTACAGGTCCTCAGACCAGGTCCACAGTCTACAGGTCCTCAGACCAGGTCCAGAGACTACAGGTCCTCAGACCAGGTCCACAGTCTACAGGTCCTCAGACCAGGTCCAGAGACTACAGGCTCTCAAACCAGGTCCAGAGTCTACAGGTCCTCAGACCAGGTCAAGAGACTACAGGCTCTCAGACCAGGTCCAGAGTCTACAGGTCCTCAGACAGGGTCCAGAGACTACAGGATCTCAGACCAGGTCCAGAGTCTACAGGATCTCAGACCAGGTCCAGAGTCTACAGGTCCTCAGACCAGGTCCAGAGTCAACAGGTCCTCAGACCAGGTCCAGAGACTACAGGCTCTCAGACCAGGTTCAGAGTCTACAGGTCCTCAGACAGGGTCCAGAGACTACAGGATCTCAGACCAGGTCCAGAGTCTACAGGTCCTCAGACCAGGTCCAGAGTCTACAGGTCCTCAGACCAGGTCCAGAGACTACAGGCTCTCAAACCAGGTCCAGAGTCTACAGGGGGCTCTCAGACCAGGTCCAGAGTCTACAGGTCCTCAGACAGGGTCCAGAGACTACAGGATCTCAGACCAGGTCCAGAGTCTACAGGTCCTCAGACCAGGTCCACAGTCTACAGGTCCTCAGACCAGGTCCAGAGACTACAGGCTCTCAAACCAGGTCCAGAGTCTACAGGTCCTCAGACCAGGTCCACAGTCTACAGGTCCTCAGACCAGGTCAAGAAACTACAAGCTCTCAGACCAGGTCCAGAGTCTACAGGTCCTCAGACAGGGTCCAGAGACTACAGGTCCTCAGACCAGGTCCAGAGTCTACAGGTCCTCAGACCAGGTCAAGAGACTACAGGCTCTCAGACCAGGTCCAGAGTCTACAGGTCCTCAGACCAGGTCCACAGTCTACAGGTCCTCAGACCAGGTCTAGAAACTACAGGCTCTCAGACCAGGTCCAGAGTCTACAGGTCCTCAGACCAGGTCTAGAAACTACAGGCTCTCAGACCAGGTCCAGAGTCTACAGGTCCTCAGACCAGGTCTAGAAACTACAGGCTCTCAGACCAGGTCCAGAGTCTACAGGTCAGAGAGAAAATATTACCTGCTGTCCAAATTTTGACAGGTGTGACGTCACACCCTAACCACACCCCCTACACACCAGGATCTTACAAGCCAGTGGCCCCGCCCCCTTCTGATGTCAGGTAGACTGCAGCAATTTCCATGGAAACGGAAGTGTGTGTGTGTGTGTGTGTTTGTTTTTGTGTGTGTGTGTGTGTGTGTGTGTGTTTCTGTCTGTGTGTGTGTGTGGGTGTGGGTGCGTGTGTGGGTGTGTGCGTGTGTGTGTTTCTGTCTGTGTGTGTGTGTGTGTGTGTGTGTGTGTGTGTGTGTGTGTGTGTGTGTGTGCGTGGGTGTGTGTGTGCGTGGGTGTGTGTGTGGGTGGGTGTGTGTGTGGGTGTGGGTGGGTGTGTGTGTGGGTGTGTTTGCCTGAAACCAACGTGGTTTAAACTGCTGATCAAAGATCCTTCTAAACCCTGAAACTGGTTTCCACAGCAGAGACGGGTCCAGATCCACTATCCTGCACCTTAAGACCAGAGTCACTAAGTCCAGTCTCCCAGATCCACTATCCTGCACCTTTAGACCAGAGTCACTAAGTCCAGTCTCCCAGATCCACTATCCTGCACCTTTAGACCAGAGTCACTAAGTCCAGTCCCCCAGATCCACTAACCTGCACCTTTAGACCAGAGTCACTAAGTCCAGTCCTCCAGATCCACTAACCTGCACCTTTAGACCAGAGTCACTAAGTCCAGTCCCCCAGATCCACTATCCTGCACCTTTAGACCAGAGTCACTAAGTCCAGTCCCCCAGATCCACTATCCTGCACCTTAAGACCAGAGTCACTAAGTCCAGTCCCCCAGATCCACTATCCTGCACCTTAAGACCAGAGTCACTAAGTCCAGTCTTCCAGATCCACTATCCTGCACCTTTAGACCAGAGTCACTAAGTCCAGTCCCCCAGATCCACTATCCTGCACCTTTAGACCAGAGTCACTAAGTCCAGTCTCCCAGATCCACTATCCTGCACCTTTAGACCAGAGTCACTAAGTCCAGTCCTCCAGATCCACTATCCTGCACCTTTAGACCAGAGTCACTAAGTCCAGTCCCCCAGATCCACTATCCTGCACCTTTAGACCAGAGTCACTAAGTCCAGTCCTCCAGATCCACTATCCTGCACCTTTAGACCAGAGTCACTAAGTCCAGTCCCCCAGATCCACTATCCTGCACCTTTAGACCAGAGTCACTAAGTCCAGTCCCCCAGATCCACTAACCTGCACCTTAAGACCAGAGTCACTAAGTCCAGTCTCCCAGATCCACTATCCTGCACCTTTAGACCAGAGTCACTAAGTCCAGTCCCCCAGATCCACTATCCTGCACCTTTAGACCAGGGTCACTAAGTCCAGTCCCCCAGATCCACTATCCTGCACCTTTAGACCAGGGTAACTAATCCAGTCCCCCAGATCCACTATCCTGCACCTTTAGACCAGGGTCACTAGGTCCAGTCCCCCAGATCCACTATCCTGCACCTTTAGACCAGGGTCACTAAGTCCAGTCCTCCAGACCCACTATCCTGCACCTTTAGACCAGAGTCACTAAGTCCAGTCCCCCAGATCCACTAACCTGCACCTTTAGACCAGAGTCACTAAGTCCAGTCCCCCAGATCCACTATCCTGCACCTTTAGACCAGAGTCACTAAGTCCAGTCCTCCAGATCCACTATCCTGCACCTTTAGACCAGAGTCACTAAGTCCAGTCCCCCAGATCCACTATCCTGCACCTTTAGACCAGGGTCACTAATCCAGTCTCCCAGATCCACTATCCTGCACCTTTAGACCAGGGTCACTAGGTCCAGTCCTCCAGACCCACTATCCTGCACCTTTAGACCAGAGTCACTAAGTCCAGTCCTCCAGATCCACTAACCTGCACCTTTAGACCAGAACCCCAAGTCCAGTCCCCCAGATCCACTAACCTGCACCTTTAGACCAGAGTCACTAAGTCCAGTCCCCCAGATCCACTAACCTGCACCTTTAGACCAGGACCCCAAGTCCAGTCCTCCAGATCCACTATCCTGCACCTTTAGACCAGGACCCCAAGTCCAGTCCTCCAGATCCACTATCCTGCACCTGTAGACCAGGGTCACTAAGTCCAGTCCTCCAGATCCACTATCCTGCACCTTTAGACCAGGACCCCAAGTCCAGTCCTCCAGAATCACTATCCTGCACCTTTAGACCAGGGTCACTAAGTCCAGTCCTCCAGATCCACTATCCTGCACCTTTAGACCAGGACCCCAAGTCCAGTCCCCCAGATCCACTATCCTGCACCTTTAGACCAGAGTCACTAAGTCCAGTCCTCCAGATCCACTATCCTGCACCTGTAGACCAGAGTCACTAGGTCCAGTCCTCCAGATCCACTATCCTGCACCTTTAGACCAGGGTCACTAAGTCCAGTCCTCCAGATCCACTAACCTGCACCTTTAGACCAGAACCCCAAGTCCAGTCCTCCAGATCCACTATCCTGCACCTGTAGACCAGGGTCACTAAGCCCAGTCCTCCAGATCCACAATCCTGCACCTTTAGACCAGGACCCCAAGTCCAGTCCTCCAGATCCACTATCCTGCACCTGTAGACCAGGTTCACTAAGTCCAGTCCCCCAGATCCACTAACCTGCACCTTTAGACCAGGATCCCAAGTCCAGTCCTCCAGATCCACTATCCTGCACCTTTAGACCAGGGTCACTAGTCCTCCAGATCCACTATCCTGCACCTTTAGACCAGGACCCCAAGTCCAGTCCTCCAGATCCACTATCCTGCACCTTTAGACCAGGACCCCAAGTCCAGTCCTCCAGATCCACTATCCTGCACCTGTAGACCAGGGTCACTAAGCCCAGTCCTCCAGATCCACAATCCTGCACCTTTAGACCAGGACCCCAAGTCCAGTCCTCCAGATCCACTATCCTGCACCTGTAGACCAGGTTCACTAAGTCCAGTCCTCCAGATCCGCTAGTCTGCACCTGTAGACCAGGGTCACTAAGTCCAGTCCTCCAGATCCACTATCCTGCACCTTTAGACCAGGACCCCAAGTCCAGTCCTCCAGATCCACTATCCTGCACCTGTAGACCAGGACCCCAAGTCCAGTCCTCCAGATCCACTATCCTGCACCTGTAGACCACAGTCACTAAGTCCAGTCCTCCAGATCCACTAGTCTGCACCTTTAGACCAGGGTCACTAAGTCCAGTCCTCCAGATCCACTATCCTGCACCTTTAGACCAGGATCCCAAGTCCATTCCTCCAGATCCACTATCCTGCACCTGTAGACCAGGTTCACTAAGTCCAGTCCTCCAGATCCACTAACCTGCACCTTTAGACCACAGTCACTAAGTCCAGTCTTCCAGATCCACTTTCCTGCACGCGTAGACCAGGTCCCCAGGTCCAGTCCTCCAGCTTAGCAAATCAACCAATCATTAACGTTTGGGGGCCCGCCCTGCAGCGGTGTGTTGAACCCGTTGTTAAGCTGGAGTCCTTGTTCAGCTGAACCCAGACTACATTTCCTATCACCCCCTCTGTTTTCCCGTCAGAAGGTGCGTTTATATGGACCCACTATTACTTTTTACCTATGTGTCCTGTCCAGCACGGTAGCAGCAGAATCATGATGTGGCTGCTTTATTGTGATAAACAGATTTGCTTTGCTAAGAGGTTCTACATGAACTGAAGGCTCCCCTTCATATCCGGTTTATTCATTTTATTTCTTTAATTAAACGTTTGTTTATAACAGTATTTTACATCATATTGCTGAGCCTGACAAGAGAGAAATGAAAGAAAAGAACGTTAACAGAAGCGATGATAGAAAGTGGAACAGAGAGAAAGAAGGTAGGAAAAGAGGGAGAGAGAGGAGAGAAAAAACATGGATCCACTAATACAGATACAGATCACTGATGCTTCTATACAGAAACCCCTAAACAACATCACCATGGCAACAGTTCAGCACTGCAGAACATTGTACAAAATGGCACTACTACATATTACACTATTACATCATCAGGACTCAGTTTACTCTGCATATGCATTTTTCCACTATTGCAGATTCTTAGATTTTATATTTACCTATATTTAGGTCAGAGAGCGGAGTGGGTGGGTGTATGTATGTGTGTGGGGGGGGGAGTACATGGGGGTGTTGGGGTATGTGTGTGGGGAGTGTGTGTGTGAGCGTGGTGGTGGGGTAGGGGGTGGTAGCGGTGGTGGCACCCTGGTGTCAGGTGTGTGGGGCAGGGACGTTGGGGTGGGGGCTGGCCTGCCCTGGGGGGGTGTCGTCTGGGGGGTCCGGTCCTCCTGGGTTTCAGTTGGGCCGTCCGGGTCGGGTGGGGGGTGGCTGCTTCTGGGCGCTTGGGCCCTGGGCCCGGCGCTGTCTCTGCCCCGGGGGGCGCCCGGCGCCTGGCGGGGTCGACAGCTGCTGGTCTTGGTCCGCTGGGGCCTGGGCCCCCAGACCGCGGGGGGCTCCGGCTGGGGCCACCTTTTGCCGCCCTTTGGGGGATGCATGTCCGCTCTTGGGGGGGGGGGGGGGTAGCTGGGATCTGGGCCTCTGAGTGGCTGCTGGGGGCCTGGGTCGTGAGCCTTGCGGGCTTCCTCCTCCTTGCAGAGACGAGGCTGCATCTGCATGACTGTATCACCACGGAGACCCTTTATTATGCATGTTGACACTGTGACGCCTCTTCCCATTGCGATGACTAGGTTGTACCTCTTCTCTACTTCCCATTGCGATGACTAGGTTGTACCTCTTCTCTACTTCCCATTGCACTGACTAGGTTGTACCTCTTCTCTGCTTCCCATTGCGATGACTAGGTTTTATCTCTTCTCTACTTCCCATTGTGATGACTAGGTTGTACCTCTTCTCTACTTCCCATTGCGATGACTAGGTTGTACCTCTTCTCTACTTCCCATTGCGATGACTAGGTTGTACCTCTTCTCTGCGTAGTTCTGCGTGTGTTTGTATGATCTGAGGATATTTAAGCCACCTGCAGGTCCTCCTGTAGGGGATTGCTTGTTTTGTTTTCCAACAGAGACCTTGGTTGTTTAGGGATCGCTGTACAGATGTACCAGTGAACTGTGGAAGTGGATTCATGTTTTCTCTCCTCTCTCTCTTCCTCTTCCTTACTCCTTTCTCTCTGTTCCACTTTCTATCATTACCTCTGTTAACTTTCATTTCTCCTTGTCAGGCCCAGCAGTATGAAATGGAATGCTGTTATAGACAAATGTTTAAATAAAGAAATAAAATGAATAAACATGATATCAAGTGGAGCCTTATGTTCATAAAGCTCCGCTTGGTAAAGCAAAACTGTTCAACAAAATAAAGCAATCAGATTTCCATTCTGCTTGCTTCGATGCTGGACAGGACCAGTAGAAGAAGAAAAAAAAAAGATTTTATATTTACAAACCATAAAATACAATACTAATGATAAACAATATAAACCAGACAATCACATTTAAGACCGGACATAGTACTGTACAGTGTTTCCCAAGGATTTTAGGAGACTGTGGTGGGAGGGTCTCAGATTCTCCCTCCGCATTTTCAAGCCCAGCGCATCTCTTTAGCGCATTTTGTTCGCTGTTTACAAAAGTTGGTAAATAAGAATTTACTGATATTTTATGTTATATATTAATAGATACTTTATTTATTTATATTCATATACACCAACACATCCTCAACTACACTGACCAACTTCCTCTTTCTCTTAGTGTTGTCACGATACCTGAAATTCAGAAGTCAATACCAATACCAGTTAATTTTCCATGGTACTCGATACCAAACTGATACCACGGTCCTCCCCTCAAATAAGTCTGCAATATATCCACCTTTATTAAATTATTTACGTCTTTACAAGGTAAAAAAAAACTGAACAGATCAATAAAATCTTCCTGCAGTGGCATTTTGCCTTCAAGTATTTACAACAAACGTGCTTTTGTAACTATAATGAATAAAGTTTTATCAATCACGAACAAATAAATAGAAAACTATAAATACAATAATAAAATAGGTCTGTAATGGCATGAAGCCTTCATGTATTTGAAAGAAAACAATTGTGTTCAATGCTTTTTATCAGCCCTGAAAATGCCAACAGACACAGATCTAAACATTTGTATGAAGCCTCATGAACAAAGTTTCAACAAACACAACGGAAGTTATAGGATAAAAGATAACAGCACACACGTGTGAGAACATCCACTCGGAGTGAAGCAGTGCTGGACTGTCTGTTGGTTCATAGTCATGATGATGATGGATCACCCTCCAGAAAAATTATAAATAATTATCTATGAGTTTAATATATGATCTTCAAAGCCTTATTACCAATTCAAGCTCGCTGAATTAGTAGCGCCGCAGTTTTATTTCAAACTCCGCGACTCACGTGTTCTCAGCGTGGAAAGATGCGGGATGTCTGACAGCTGGCGTGGGATGATGCGTGGAGGTTGGAGCGGAGCACTCCGGCCGCATGTGGGCGGCTGGGATTAGGAACGGAGGCTGGGATCAGGAACGGAGGCTGGGATTAGGAACGGAGGCCCGCCAATCCTAAATGATTCTGGAGGAAACATTTATGGCTCCTTGTTGCTCTTTATTACCAACGAGATGAGGCGGAGCAGCAGCCCCGCTGCGCTCTGAGGAGACGTCTGAACAGAACTGTTTGGCGGATGAATCCCAGCTCATCCCTCCGGTACCATGAAAATATAGCTGGTACCGACAGTATAATGCTGGTAGCGACGGTACTGAAGTACAGAGTGCTGTGACAACACCCGTTCTCTGCTGTCAAACTCACCTGCTGTCCCTCTTTCGGGGGGGGGGGGGGGCTGCTCGGGTGAACAGCATAATGCATAACGGCAGAGGGATGAGACAAATGGCGCGAGCGGCAGTGGGAGAACTAGCGGGGAATCAGCACCATGGGGCGCATAAAGTTCGACTCGGTTCGGCTGGTTAGAAGTTGACTGGCTTGATGACATCATCAACATGGCCTCCTGCTCCATCATCCAGCTTGATAGCGCCTCTCTGTGTGGACGCAGACGTCCCGCTCCGCTCACGTATGTGGCTTTGGTGTCATTGCAATCTGATCTGATGGCTCGCGCCAAAATACATCTAGAAAAGACGACGTCTGTGAACGTGACCTGTGCGTGCCAGTGTGCATGCGCTCTGTTGCTCTCGCTTGCTCAAAGGCAGGAGGAGTAGCTACAGCTGTACACTGCAGAACTATGACCGGCTGGTTTGACTATTTTTTTCTCTCTTTTTTTTTTTTAAACATATAGGGTCATAGGAGACTGTGGCGGCTCCGAGTGAGACTGTGGCGGACCGCCACAGTCTCATTAATTAATGGGAAACACTGCTGTATGTTACACATTAACAACACGTATGAAACAATACTAATGATAAACAATATAAACCAGACAATCACATTTAAGACAGGACATAGTGCACACACGCCAGCCACTTTATTAGGCACACCTGCCTAACTGCTAGTTAAGGCAAATTTTTAATCAGCCAATCACATGGCAGCAACTCAATGCATGTAGACATGGTGAAGACGATCTGCTGCAGTTCAAACCACTATCAGAACGGGGAAGAACGGTGATTTACGTGACTTTGAACGTGGCATGGTTGTTGGTCTGAGTATTTCAGAAACTGCTCATCTACTGGGATTTTTCTGAACAACCATCTCTAGGGTTAGAATGGTCCCAAAAAGAGAAAATATCCAGTGAGCAGCAGTTCTGTGGGCACAAATGCCTTGTTGATGCCAGAGGTCAGAGGAGAATGGCCAGACTGGTTCCAGCTGATAGAAAGGCAGCAGGAACTCAAATAAGCACTTGTTCCAACCGAAGTCTGCAGAAGAGCATCTCTGAATGCACAACACATCCAACCTGGAAGCAGATGGGCTACAGCAGCAGAAGACCACACCAGGGTCTGGACCAGGATCCAGCAGAGACCAGGATCCAGCAGAGACCACAGCAGGAGCCACTCCTGTCAGCTAAGAACAGGAAACTGAGGCTACAATTCAAACAGACTCGCCAACATTGGACAATAGAAGATGGAGAAATGTTGCCTTGTCTGATGAGTCTCCATTTCTGCCAACAAATTCAGATGTAGGCTCAGAATCTGGTGTCAACAACATGAAAGCATGGATCCATCCTGCCTTGTATCAACAGTTCAGCTTGGTGGTGGTGGTGCAATGGTGTGGGAGAGATTTTCTTGGCCCACTTTGGGCCCCTTCGTACCAACGTGGCGGTTTAACCACCACAGCCTACCTGAGTATTGTTGCTGACCATGTCCATCCCTTTATGACCACAGTCTAGCATCCTCTGATGCTGCTTCCAGCAGGATAACGCGCCATGTCATAAACCGGGAATCATCTCAGACTGGTTTCTGGAACATGACAATGAGTTCATTGTACTCAAGTGTTCTCCACAGTCACCAGATCTCAATCCGACATCCGGGTTCTCCAGCTTCCTCCCACCATCCAAACACATGATATTAGGTTCACTGATCACTCTAAATCATCTCTAGGAGTGAATGTGAGTGTGAATGGTTGTCTGTCTCTCTGTGTTGGTCCTGAGACAGACCGGAGACCTGTCCAGGTGTACCTGCCTCTCGCCTGATAACAGCTGGATAGACTCCAGCAACCCTGAGCTGGATAAGCGCTACAGAAAATGACTGACTGCTTCAATGATGGGATTATATGTGTTAAACATGTTAATGGTTTGTGAACAAGTTTCAGTTCCCAGTCCCACCTAAAGTATGGAAGATAGTAGTGCTGGTTTGACATGTGAACATGAAAACTTCATGACAAAAACTGATGTTGAAAGATTTTATTGATCTGAAATTTTCATTTCAGTCATTTATTATTGATTGAACATATCACTCATTAGATGGGTTAACATGACAACAATACAGCATGAAAGATATATAGATATCAGATGTTCATTGCCCCCATGAAGACACGCTATCATCTGCTTACTGAATGCAACAGATACATAACCTAGTGGGTTGTCATGGCAACATGGTTAATGTTTGTTTTCAAATGATTATTTACAAACTGTGATGATCCTGTCCAAGATCCATCCATCCATCCATCCACCCATCCACCTTAGTAAAACTAGACTTTCATTCAGTCCCATCCTTGTGCTGGTTTACCAGTCCAAAGAGTCCACTGACTCTGACCTGACCCTCATCAGCATCTGATGAACTAGTCTAACTAACCCTGACCTGAATCCTAGCTGGCTTGCTCTAACGGGGCGGGACCACACCTGGTCTGCATCTGATGAACTTGTCTAACCCTGACCTGAATCCTAACGGGGCGGGACCACATCTGGTCTGCATCTGATGAACTACTCTAACCCTGACCTGAATCCTAACAGGCTCGCCCTAACGGGACGGGACCACACCTGGTCTGAATCTGGTGAACTAGTCTAACCCTGACCTGAATCCTAACGGGGCGGGACCACACCTGGTCTGCATCTGATGAACTTGTCTAACCCTGACCTGAATCCCAACAGGCTCGCCCTAACGGGGCAGGACCACACCTGGTCTGCATCTGATGAACTTGTCTAACCCTGACCTGAATCCCAACAGGCTCGCCCTAACGGGGCAGGACCACACCTGGTCTGCATCTGATGAACTTGTCTAACCCTGACCTGAATCCTAACGGGGCAGGACCACACCTGGTCTGCATCTGATGAACTTGTCTAACCCTGACCTGAATCCTAACAGGCTCGCCCTAACGGGGCGGGACCACACCTGGTCTGCATCTGATGAACTAGTCTAACCCTGACCTGAATCCCAACAGGCTCGCCCTAACGGGGCAGGACCACACCTGGTCTGCATCTGATGAACTTGTCTAACCCTGACCTGAATCCTAACGGGGCGGGACCACACCTGGTCTGCATCTGATGAACTTGTCTAACCCTGACCTGAATCCTCACAGGCTCGCCCTAACGGGACGGGACCACACCTGGTCTGAATCTGGTGAACTAGTCTAACCCCAACCCCTTACAGGCTCGCCCTAACGAGGCAGGACCACACCTGGTCTGCATCAGATAAACTTGTCTAACCCTGACCTGAATCCTAGCTGGCTCGCCCTAACGGGGCGGGACCACACCTGGTCTGCATCTGATGAACTTGTCTAACCCTGACCTGAATCCCAACAGGCTCGCCCTAACGGGGCAGGACCACACCTGGTCTGCATCTGATGAACTTGTCTAACCCTGACCTGAATCCTAACAGGGCAGGACCACACCTGGTCTGCATCTGATGAACTTGTCTAACCCTGACCTGAATCCTAACAGGCTCGCCCTAACGGGGCGGGACCACACCTGGTCTGCATCTGATGAACTAGTCTAACCCTGACCTGAATCCCAACAGGCTCGCCCTAACGGGGCAGGACCACACCTGGTCTGCATCTGATGAACTTGTCTAACCCTGACCTGAATCCTAACAGGCTCGCCCTAACGGGGCAGGACCACACCTGGTCTGCATCTGATGAACTTGTCTAACCCTGACCTGAATCCTAACAGGCTCGCCGGGGCGGGACCACACCTGGTCTGCATCTGATGAACTTGTCTAACCCTGACCTGAATCCTAACAGGCTCGCCCTAACGGGGCGGGACCACACCTGGTCTGCATCTGGTGAACTTGTCTAACCCTGACCTGAATCCTAACAGGCTCGCCCTAACGGGGCAGGACCACACCTGGTCTGCATCTGATGAACTAGTCTAACCCTGACCTGAATCCTAACAGGCTCGCCCTAACGGGGCAGGACCACACCTGGTCTGCATCTGGTGAACTAGTCTAACCCTGACCTGAATCCTAACAGGCTCGCCCTAACGGGGCAGGACCACACCTGGTCTGCATCTGATGAACTAGTCTAACCCTGACCTGAATCCTAACAGGCTCGCCCTAACGGGGCGGGACCACACCTGGTCTGCATCTGATGAACTTGTCTAACCCTGACCTGAATCCTAACAGGCTCGCCCTAACGGGGCGGGACCACACCTGGTCTGCATCTGATGAACTTGTCTAACCCTGACCTGAATCGTCTAACCCTGACCTGAATCCTAACGGGGCGGGACCACACCTGGTCTGCATCTGATGAACTTGTCTAACCCTGACCTGAATCCTAGCTGGCTCGACCTAACGGGACGGGACCACACCTGGTCTGAATCTGGTGAACTAGTCTAACCCCAACCCCTTACAGGCTTGCCCTAACGGGGCAGGACCACACCTGGTCTGCATCTGATGAACTTGTCTAACCCTGACCTGAATCCTAGCTGGCTCGCCCTAACGGGGCAGGACCACACCTGGTCTGCATCTGATGAACTTGTCTAACCCTGACCTGAATCCTAACGGGGCAGGACCACACCTGCTCTGCATCTGATGAACTTGTCTAATCCTGACCTGAATCCTCACAGGCTCGCCCTTACGGGGCGGGGCCACAACTGGTCTGCATCTGGTAATCTAGCTAACTAACCCTGATCTGAAGCCTAGCTGGCTTGCCCTTACAGGGCAGGACCTCATCTGGTCTGCATCTGGTGAAGTAGTCTAACTAACCCTGACCTGAATCCTAGCTGGCTCGCCCTAATGGGGCAGGACCACACCTGGTCTGCATCTGATGAACTTGTCTAACCCTGACCTGAATCCTAGCTGGCTTGCCCAAACGGGGCAGGACCACACCTGGTCTGCATCTGGTGAACTAGTCTAACTAACCCTGACCTGAATCCTAACAGGCTCGCCCTAACGAGGCGGGACCACAACTGGTCTGCATCTGGTAATCTAGCTAACTAACCCTGATCTGAAGCCTAGCTGGCTTGCTCTAACGGGGCAGGAACTCATCTGGTCTGCATCTGGTGAAGTAGTCTAACTAACCCTGACCTGAATCCTAGCTGGCTCGCCCTAATGGGGCAGGACCACACCTGGTCTGCATCTGGACCACGGGCTCCTGGAGACTTGCATCACTGCTGAGAGGAACTTTGAAAGACTGGGTTTTCAGATCCACTTTATTCAGGGCAGGTCTGGTCCTACAGGTGAGACAGACAGGTAAGTTTCAGAAGGGGTGGGGCCATGGTCTCAGGTGAGAAGGTGTGGAGATTCTTACCTGTGTAGAAAGATTTTGTCCTGCAGGACAGCCAAGTGAGAACCAGAAGCAGCAGGAGGACCAGGACCAATGATACAGACCTGCAGACACAGAAACACCATCAGAATCTGTACCCCAGGTATCCCATCAGAACCCAGGGACCCCAGGTATCCCATCAGAATCTGTACCCCAGGTACACCATCAGAATCTGTACCCCAGGTACACCACCAGAATCTGTGCCCCAGGTACACCATCAGAATCTGTACCCCAGGTATTCCATCAGAATCTGTACCCCAGGTACACTACCAGAACTTGTACCCCAGGTATTCCATCAGAATCTGTACCCCAGGTACACCATCAGAATCTGTACCCCAGGTATTCCATCACAATCTGTACCCCAGGTATCCCATTAGAATCTGTTCCCCAGGTACACCACCAGAACTTGTACCCCAGGTACACCACCAGAATCTGTACCCCAGGTATTCCATCAGAATCTGTACCCCAGGTACACCATCAGAATCTGTACCCCAGGTATTCCATCAGAATCTGTACCCCAGGTACACTACAGGAACTTGTACCCCAGGTATTCCATCAGAATCTGTAGCCCAGGTACACCATCAGAATCTGTACCCCAGGTGTTCCCTCAGAATCTGTACCCCAGGTACACTATCAAAACCTGTACCCCAGGTACACCATCAGAACCTGTACCCCAGGTATCAGGCCCCACCCCCATCAACCCAGCCAATATCAGACTTAAAGGGATAGTACACCCTCAGAATAATGGTCCTTCAACTTCTCCTCACCCTCATGCTGAGCAAGACTCTGGACATTGTACCTCCCCGATGCGCATCCATGCCAGTTCACCACACTACGGAAGCTGCAATGTTCACCGCCTACTCTGCCGATAATGCAAGCATAGAAGAAGAAATTCACTGTTTACATTGTGCTAAGAGCAACTGAGCTGCAGACAAACACAAGAGGAGTTGATGTTGATTTAAAACAAGAAAGAAAGAAAAAGAGAACGCTCGATCTCTTCTGCTGCGGCTTCTCTCATGGATGCTTTGCTGCAGCTACATGTTTTACTGTTTAGTCTATAAAACTCTAGTAAACGATGTGGTTTCCAGTAAATTCTGGACACTACCCACTCAGGACACTTGGATCACATTGGACGAGCAGTATGGAGGAATATTGACAAGTTTTTGTGGACATTTATGGACCTTTTTGGTTCCGTCGCCGCTGAACTCCATTATATGAAAGTTGGGAAAAAATGACACCACAGACCCCCCCCCCCCCAATGCCCCCCTCACCCCCCGGATCTCTGTCTGCATTTGAGATATTAAAAAATTGCTTCAGAGTCTCCTCAGCATAAGGATGAGGAGAAGAAGAAGAACATCATTCTGTGGGTGTACTATCCCTTTAATCAGTTCAGCCAATCCAATGCATCGTTCAGGAGCTGAGAGTGGACAGCTGTCTTCAAGAAAGATCTGGGTCACTCTGGACCTCAGAGTCCAGGAGTGGACCATGACAGATCTGGGTCACTCTGGACCTCAGAGTCCAAGAGTGGACCATGACAGATCTGGGTCACTCTGGACCTCAGAGTCCAAGAGTGGACCATGACAGATCTGGGTCACTCTGGACCTCAGAGTCCAAGAGTGGACCATGACAGATCTGGGCCTCTGGACCTCAGAGTCCAAGGGGGGACTAAGACATCTCGGGCCCTCTGTACCTCAGAGTCCAAGAGTGGACCATGACAGATCTGGGTCACTCTGGACCTCAGAGTCCAAGAGTGGACCATGACTGATCTGGGTCACTCTGGACCTCAGAGTCCAGGAGTGGACCATGACAGATCTGGGTCACTCTGGACCTCAGAGTCCAAGAGTGGACCATGACAGATCTGGGTCACTCTGTACCTCAGAGTCCAAGAGTGGACCATGACTGATCTGGGTACTCTGGACCTCAGAGTCCAGGAGTGGACCATGACAGATCTGGGTCACTCTGGACCTCAGAGTCCAAGAGTGGACCATGACTGATCTGGGTCACTCTGGACCTCAGAGTCCAGGAGTGGACCATGACAGATCTGGGTCACTCTGGACCTCAGAGTCCAAGAGTGGACCATGACAGATCTGGGTCACTCTGTACCTCAGAGTCCAAGAGTGGACCATGACTGATCTGGGTCACTCTGGACCTCAGAGTCCAGGAGTGGACCATGACAGATCTGGGTCACTCTGGACCTCAGAGTCCAGGAGTGGACCATGACTGATCTGGGTCACTCTGGACCTCAGAGTCCAGGAGTGGACCATGACAGATCTGGGTCACTCTGAACCTCAGAGTCCTGGGATCTGGTTCTTTGATGGGAAGCGGATGGGCTGCAGGTTCTGGTGGTACCGCTGGGTGTCTGATCAACAGTGTCGGTTAGTTATTGGTTCTTACACGGCAGTGACGATCAGCCAATCATATTCAGGATAGGGTTCTGTGGAAGAGAAGAACGGAGAGACGAGCTGAAGGTCTGGTTTCCTCTGAACGGACCAGGTACAACTCAGAAGTGCTGCATATGTTACCGATCTGTGAAGGTGAGGTGGTCCGCTGGTCAGTGGTCGTGAACCTGGTTCCGCACATGGAGTCTCTGTCGGTAGAACACTGGACCAGAGTCTCCTGCTGGGAAGCTGGAGGACAACACCACATTAAAACTGCTGTGGTCCAGGACATCTGATCCAGTTCCAGGTCTGGCCTGATGACCCATTTCACAAAGCTGGTTTGATTTGAATCAGAGTCCGTTTGCCCGGAAAGTCTGCCTTGTTGGGGGAGGTGTGAAGGTGTAAACGGACTGTGTTCCGGAACAAACAAGTGGACTTGGTCCACCTACAAACGCAGGTCTCAGTAAAATGCTGGGCATTGTGGGGAAAACGCTGGGAATTGTGGGTAAAAAGTTGGACATTGTTGGTAAAACGTTGGACATTGTTGGTAAAACACTGGACATTGTTGGTAAAATGTTGGACATTGTTGGTAAAACGTTGGACATTGGTAAAATGCTGGACATTGTAAAACACTGGACATTGTTGGCAAAACACTGGACATTGTTGGCAAAATGCTGGACATTGTTGGCAAAATGCTGGACATTGTTGGCAAAATGCTGGACATAGTTGGTAAAATGCTAGGCATTGTTGGTAAAACGCTGGACATTTTTGTTAAAACGTTGGACATTGTCGGTGAAATATTGGACATTGTTGGTGAAACGTTGGACATTGTTGGTAAATGTTGGACATTGTTGGTAAAATGTTGGACATTGTGGGTAAAACATTCGACATTGTTGGTAAAATGTTGAACATTTTGGTAAAATGTTTGACATTGGTAAAACGCTGGACATTGTTGGTAAAACGCTGGACATTGTTGGTAAAATGTTGGACATTGTTGGTAAAACATTGGACATTGTTGGTAAAACGTTGGACATTGTTGGTAAAACGTTGGACATTGTTGGTAAAATGTTGGACATTGTTGGTAAAACGTTGGACATTGTTGGTAAAATGTTGGACATTGTTGGTAAAACGTTGGACATTGTTGGTAAAATGTTGGACATTGTTGGTAAAATGTTGGACATTGTTTGTAAAACGTTGGACATTGTTGGTAAAATGTTGGACATTGTTGGTAAAACATTGGACATTGTTGGTAAAACGTTGGCCATTGTTGGTAAAATGTTGGACATTGTTGGTAAAACGTTGGACAGACCTCTGGAGAGATTGGGAATATTGTTCAGAAGGTTTCTCTACAGTGCACCTGAATGCAGCGTTACCTCTACCGAGATCTGGAACATTATTGAGAAGGTTTGTCTACGGTGCACCTGAATGCAGCATTACCTCTACGGAGATCGGGAACATTTTTCAGAAGGTTTCTCTACGGTGCACCTGAATGCAGCATTACCTCTACGGAGATCGGGAACATTTTTCAGAAGGTTTCTCTACGGTGCACCTGAATGCAGCATTACCTCTACGGAGATCGGGAACATTTTTCAGAAGGTTTCTCTACGGTGAACCTGAATGCAGCATTACCTCTAGGGAGATCGGGAAAATTATTCAGAAGGTTTGTTTACGGTGAACCTGAATGCAGCATTACCTCTATGGAGATCGGGAACATTTTTCAGAAGGTTTCTCTACGGTGCACCTGAATGCAGCATTACCTCTACGGAGATCGGGAACATTTTTCAGAAGGTTTCTTTACGGTGCACCTGAATGCAGCATTACCTCTATGGAGATCGGGAACATTATTCACAAGGTTTGTCTATGGTGCACCTGAATGCAGCGTTACCTCTACAGAGATCAGGAACATTATTCAGAAGGTTTGTCTACGGTGCACCTGAATGCAGCATTACCTCTACAGAGATCGGGAACATTATTCAGAAGGTTTGTCTACGGTGAACCTGAATGCAGCGTTACGTGTACGGAGATCAGGAACATTATTCAGAAGGGTTTGTCTACGGTGCACCTGAATGCAGCATTACCTCTACGGAGATTGGGAAAATTATTCACAAGGGTTTGTCTATGGTGCACCTGAATGCAGCATTACCTCTACAGAGATTGGGAACATTATTCAGAAGGGTTTGTCTACGGTGAACCTGAATGCAGCGTTACGTGTACAGAGATCGGGAACATTATTCAGAAGGTTTGTCTACGGTGAACCTGAATGCAGCGTTACGTGTACGGAGATCAGGAACATTATTCAGAAGGTTTGTCTACGGTGAACCTGAATGCAGCGTTACGTGTACGGAGATCAGGAACATTATTCAGAAGGGTTTGTCTACGGTGCACCTGAATGCAGCGTTACCTCTATAGAGATTGGGAACATTATTCAGAAGGGTTTGTCTACGGTGCACCTGAATGCAGCATTACCTCTACAGAGATTGGGAACATTATTCAGAAGGGTTTGTCTACGGTGCACCTGAATGCAGCATTACCTCTACAGAGATTGGGAACATTATTCAGAAGGGTTTGTCTACAGTGCACCTGAATGCAGCATTACCTCTACAGAGATTGGGAACATTATTCAGAAGGGTTTGTCTACGGTGCACCTGAATGCAGCATTACCTCTACAGAGATTGGGAACATTATTCAGAAGGGTTTGTCTCGGTGCACCTGAATGCAGCGTTCGTGTACGGAGATCAGGAACATTATTCAGAAGGGTTTGTCTACGATGAACCTGAATGCAGCGTTACGTGTACGGAGATCAGGAACATTATTCAGAAGGGTTTGTCTACGGTGCACCTGAATGCAGCGTTACGTGTACGGAGATCAGGAACATTATTCAGAAGGGTTTGTCTACGGTGAACCTGAATGCAGCGTTACGTGTACGGAGATCAGGAACATTATTCAGAAGGTTTGTCTGCGGTGCAACGTGAACGCCATCTCAGTTTGGAAGACCACGTCCACCTCCAGCCGAACCGAGTCTCAAATCGCACGTAGACGAGGGGACATTGCTTTCTGAATGTGCCCTTAGTCACTGGTTCTGTTGTGAGGAGGAACAGTCCTTAGGACCAGGACTGGAACCAGGACCAGGACCAGGACCAGGACAGCTAGTGTGTTTACCTGAGCAGTCGGTGCAGGGTTTACATTTGATCCCGACCTTCATCCCTCCAACGATGGAGCAGTTGGTGACCAGGAAGTAGCCTGGAGCAGAGACAGAGGTTAGACCTGGACCCTGGACCAGACCAGCATCAGGACCAGTTCTGACAGGTTTGTGTACCTGGCTCGCACGGTGGACACTGAGCTAGAACTGGACTCGGGTCCAACACCACCTTCAGCAGCACACAGGCAAGTCCCATCTGTAAACAGACACACAACTGTAAACAAACACATCTGTAAACAAACACACACATCTTTATAAAAAACATACATCTGTAAACAAACACATCTGTAAACAAACACACACACCTGTAAACAAACATATATGTTCAAAAACACACACACAACTGTTAACAGACACATATGTAAACAAACATAAATCTGTGAAAAAACACACATCCGTAAACAAACATACATCTGTAAAAAAACACACACATCTGTAAACAAACATACATCTGTAAACAAACACACACACAACTGTAAACAAACATACATCTGTAAACAAACACACACATCTGTAAACAAACACACATCTGTAAACAAACATACATCTGTAAACAGACACACAATCGTAAACAAACATACATCTGTCAACAGACACACAATCGTAAACAAACATACATCTGTGAACAACGCACACACATCTTTAAAAAAACATACATCTGTCAACAAACACACACATCTGTAAACAAACATACATCTGTAAACAAACACACACATATTTATAAAAAACATCATCTGTAAACAAACACACATCTGTAAACAAACATACATCTGTAAACAGACACACAATCGTAAACAAACATACATCTGTCAACAGACACACAATCGTAAACAAACATACATCTGTGAACAAACGCACACACATCTTTAAAAAAACATACATCTGTCAACAGACACACAATCGTAAACAAACATACATCTGTGAACAAACGCACACACATCTTTAAAAAAACATACATCTGTCAACAAACACACATCTGTAAACAAACATACATCTGTAAACAAACACACACATATTTATAAAAAACATACATCTGTTTGCATCTGTAAACATCTGTACAGCAGATGTTTACAGATCGCTGTTACCAGGTGTAAAGTATCTATTTTGTTCCCTGCCTTAGTTCCCGGTTACGAGCTCTAAAACAACACGAGTGTTCTAACAAGTCTGCTCTCCGTCTCCTAGCAACAGGAGTGGCACTAACCTGTAACCTGCATACCTGATCAGGCCCCGCCCTCCCTCCTCTCACCTGTCAGCAGCAGACAGGCCTGAACAGGAGCTGCACCCTGAAGATAAGCTCGTCATAAACCCGAACACTCCCAGGAACTGAGACCACATGAGACCTGGTACACGGGGGACTGGAGGAACCTGGATCTGCCAGACCTGGGTCAACCAGTCCAGATCTGGAAGGTCTAGGTCTAAAAGGTCCAGGTCTGACAGGTCCAGGTCTGAAAGGTCCAAGTCTGACAGGTCCAGATCTGACAGGTCCTAGTCTGACAGGTCCAGATCTCACAGGTCCAAGTCTGACAGGTCCAGATCTCACAGGTCCAAGTCTGACAGGTCCAGATCTGACAGGTCCTAGTCTGACAGGTCCAGGTCTTAATGGTCCAGGTCTGACAGGTGTAGATTTGACAGAGTCATATCTGACAGGTCCAGGTCTGACAGGTCCAAGTCTGACAGGTCCAGGTCTGACAGGTCCAAGTCTGACAGGTCCAGGTCTCACAGGTCCAAGTCTGACAGGTCCAGATCTGACAGGTCCTAGTCTGACAGGTCCAGGTCTTACATGGTCCAGGTCTGACAGGTGTAGATTTGACAGAGTCATATCTGACAGGTCCAGGTCTGACAGGTCCAAGTCTTACAAGTCCAGATCTCACAGGTCCAAGTCTGACAGGTCCAGGTCTGAAAGGTCCAAGTCTGACAGGTCCAGATCTGACAGGTCCTAGTCTGACAGGTCCAGATCTGACAGGTCCAAGTCTGACAGGTCCAGATCTTACAGGTCCAAGTCTGACAGGTCCAAGTCTGACAGGTCCAGATCTTACAGGTCCAAGTCTGACAGGTCCAAGTTTGACAGGTCCAGATCTGACAGGTCCAGGTCTGACAGGTCCAAGTCTGACAGGTCCAGATCTTACAGGTCCAAGTCTGAAGGTCCAGGTCTGAAAGGTCCAAATCTGACAGGTCCAGATCTGACAGGTCCTAGTCTGACAGGTCCAGATCTGACAGGTCCTAGTCTGACAGGTCCAGATCTTACAGGTCCAAGTCTGACAGGTCCAAGTCTGACAGGTCCAGATCTTACAGGTCCAAGTCTGACAGGCCCAAGTCTGACAGGTCCAGATCTGACAGGTCCAAGTCTGACAGGTCCAAGTCTGACAGGTCCAGATCTTACAGGTCCAAGTCTGACAGGTCCAAGTCTGACAGGTCTGAAAGGTCCAAATCTGACAAGTCCAGATCTCACAGGTCCACGTCTGACAGGTCCAAGTCTGACAGGTCCAGATCTTACAGGCCCAAGTCTGACAGATCCAGATCTTACAGGTCCAAGTCTGACAGGTCCAAGTCTGACAGGTCCAGATCTTACAGGTCCAAGTCTGACAGGTCCAAGTCTGACAGGTCTGAAAGGTCCAAATCTGACAAGTCCAGATCTCACAGGTCCAAGTCTGACAGGTCCAGATCTGACAGGTCCAAGTCTGACAGGTCCAAGTCTGACAGGTCCAGGTCTTTCAGGTCCAGATCTGAAAGGGCCAGGTCTGACAGGTCAAGATCTGACAGGTCCAAGTCTGACAGGTCCTACTCTGACAGGTCCAGGTCTGACAGGTCCATGTTTGACAGGTCCAGATCTGACAGGTCCAAGTCTGACAGGTCCAGGTCTTTCAGGTCCAGATCTGAAAGGGCCAGGTCTGACAGGTCAAGATCTGACAGGTCCAAGTCTGACAGGTCCTACTCTGACAGGTCCAGGTCTGACAGGTCCATGTTTGACAGGTCCAGATCTTACAGGTCCTACTCTGACTGGTCCAGGTTTTACAGGTCCAGATCTAACATGTCCAGATATGACAGGTCCAGATCTGAAAGGTCCTGGTCTGACAGGTCCAGGTCTAGAATGGTCCAGATCATACATGACCAGGTTTGACAGGTCCTAGTCTGACAGGTCCAGATCTGACAAGTTAAAGTTTGACAGGTCCTAGTCTGACAGGTCCAGGTCTTACTGGTCTACGTCTGACTGGTCCAGGCTTGACAGGTCCAGGTCTGACAGGTCCAGATCTCACAGGTCCTGGTCTGACAGGTCCAGATCTTACAGGTCCAGGTCTGACAGGTCCTAGTCTGACCGGTCCAGGTCTTACAGGTTGAGCCCTGACTGGTCCAGGCTTGACAGGTCCAGATCTGACAGGTCCAGGTCTGACAGGTCCTGGTCTGGCAGATCCAGGTCTGACAGGTCCTAGTCTGACTGGTCCAGGTCTTACAGGTCCAGGTCTGACAGATGCAGATCTGACAGGTCCAAGTCTGACAGGTCCTACTCTGACAGGTCTAGATCTGACAGGTCCAAGTCTGACAGGTCCTAATCTGATAGGTCCAGGTCTTTCAGGTCCAGATCTGAAAGGGCCAGGTCTGGCAGGCCCAGGTCTGACAGGTCCAGATCTGACAGGTCTAGGTCTGACAGGTCCAGGTCTGACGGGTCCAGATCTGGTAGGTCCAGGTCTGACAGGTTAAGTCTTACAGGTCTAGGTCGGACAGGCCCAGATCTGACATGTCCAAGTCTGACAGGTCCTAGTCTGACTGGTCCAGGTTTTACAGGTCCAGATCTAACATGTCCAGATGTGACAGGTCCAGATCTGAAAGGTCCTGGTCTGACAGGTCCAGGTCTAGAATGGTCCAGATCATACATGACCAGGTTTGACAGGTCCTAGTCTGACAGGTCCAGATCTGACAAGTTAAAGTTTGACAGGTCCTAGTCTGACAGGTCCAGGTCTTACTGGTCTACGTCTGACTGGTCCAGGCTTGACAGGTCCAGGTCTGACAGGTCCAGATCTCACAGGTCCTGGTCTGACAGGTCCAGATCTTACAGGTCCAGGTCTGACAGGTCCTAGTCTGACCGGTCCAGGTCTTACAGGTTGAGCCCTGACTGGTCCAGGCTTGACAGGTCCAGATCTGACAGGTCCAGGTCTGACAGGTCCTGGTCTGGCAGATCCAGGTCTGACAGGTCCTAGTCTGACTGGTCCAGGTCTTACAGGTCTAGGTCTGACAGGTGCAGATCTGACAGGTCAACGTTTGACATGTCCTAGTCTGACAGGTTAAAGTTTTACAGGTCCTAGTCTGGCAGGTCCAGGTCTTTCTGGTCTACGTCTGACTGGTCCAGGTCTTACAGGTCTAGGTCTGACAGGTGCAGATCTGACAGTTTAAGATCTGACAGGTCCAGGTCTGACAGGTTCAGGTCTGAAAAGTTCAAGATCTGACATGTCCAGGTCTGACAGGTCAACGTTTGACATGTCCTAGTCTGACGGGTTAAAGTTTTACAGGTCCTAGTCTGGCAGGTCCAGGTCTTTCTGGTCTACGTCTGACTGGTCCAGGCTTGACAGGTCCAGATCTGGCACATCCAGGTCTGACAGGTGCAGATCTGACAGGTTCAGGTCTGAAAAGTTCAAGATCTGACATGTCCAGGTCTGCCAGGTCCAGATCTAACAGGTCAACATTTGACATGTCCTAGTCTGACAGGTCCAGGTCTTACAGATCCAGGTCTTACAGATCCAGATCTGACAGGTCCAGGTCTGACAGGTCGAGATCTGACAGGTCCATGTCTGATAAGTCCAGATCTGACAGGTCCAGATCTGACAGGTCCAGGTCTGACAGGTCCAGGTCTGACAGGTCCAGATCTGACAGGTCCAGGTCTGACAGGTCGAGATCTGACAGGTCCATGTCTGATAAGTCCAGATCTGACAGGTCCAGATCTGACAGGTCCAGATCTGACAGGTCCAGGTCTGACAGGTCCAGGTCTGACAGGTCCAGATCTGACAGGTCCAGGTCTGACAGGTCGAGATCTGACAGGTCCATGTCTGATAAGTCCAGATCTGACAGGTCCAGATCTGACAGGTCCAGATCTGACAGGTCCAGGTCTGACAGGTCCAGATCTTACAGGTCCAGATCTGACAGGTCCAGGTCTGACAGGTCCAGATCTTACAGGTCCTGGTCCAACAGATCCAGGTCTTACAGGTCCTGGCTTGACAGATCCAGGTCTGACAGTTCCAGTTCTGGCTGGTCCAGGTCCAACAGGTCCAAGTCTTACAGGACCTGGTCTGACAGGTCCAGTTCTTACAGGTCCAGGTCTAAATGTAAACCAGGATCAGGTCAAGAGGTAAACCAGGACCAGGTCTACAGGTAAACCAGGACCAGGTCTAGAGCTACACCAGGACCAGGTCTAGAGGTAAACTAGGACCAGGTCTACAGATAAACCAGAACCAGGTCTACAGGTAAACCAGGACCAGGTCTAGAGGTAAAACAGAACCAGGTCTAAAGGTAAACCAGGACCAGGTCTAAAGGTAAACCAGGATCAGGTCTACAGATAATCCAGGACCAGGTCTACAGGTAATCCAGGACCAGGCCTAAAGGTAAACAAGGATAATATCAAGAGGTAAAGCAGGACCAGGTCTACAGGTAATCCAGTACCAGGTCTAAAGGGAAACCAGGATCAGGTCTACAGGTAATCCAGGACCAGGTCTAAAGGGAAACCAGGATCAGGTCTACAGGTAATCCAGGACCAGGTCTAAAGGTAAACCAGGATAAGATCTAGAGGTAAACACGGACCAGGTCGACAGGTAAACAAGGACCAGGTCTACAGGAAATCCAGAATCAGATCTAGAGGTAGACCAGGACCAGGTACCTGTCTTTCACTTACCTGGAAGTTGTCCATGACGTCTCGCAGTTCTCAGAGACAACAGCAGGATCTCTCTGCTCTTATAAGCCAGTGGCCCCGCCCCCTTCTGATGTCAGGAAGACTGCAGCGGTGTCCATGGAAACGGAGGTGTGTGTGTGTGTGTGTGGGTGTGTTTGCCTGAAACCAACGTGGTTTAAACTGCTGATCAAAGATCCTTCTAAACCCTGAAACTGGTTTCCACAGCAGAGACGGGTCCAGATCCACTATCCTGCACCTTAAGACCAGAGTCACTAAGTCCAGTCTCCCAGATCCACTATCCTGCACCTTTAGACCAGAGTCACTAAGTCCAGTCCTCCAGATCCACAATCCTGCACCTGTAGACCAGGATCCAATGTCCAGTCCCCCAGATCCACTAACCTGCACCTTTAGACCAGGGTCACTAAGTCCAGTCCCCCAGATCCACTATCCTGCACCTTTAGACCAGGGTCACTAAGTCCAGTCCCCCAGATCCACTATCCTGTACCTTTAGACCAGAGTCACTAAGTCCAGTCCCCCAGATCCACTATCCTGTACCTTTAGACCAGAGTCACTAAGTCCAGTCCCCCAGATCCACTATCCTGCACCTTTAGACCAGAGTCGCTAAGTCCAGTCCCCCAGATCCACTATCCTGTACCTTTAGACCAGAGTCACTAAGTCCAGTCCCCCAGATCCACTATCCTGCACCTTAAGACCAGAGTCACTAAGTCCAGTCCCCCAGATCCACTATCCTGCACCTTAAGACCAGAGTCACTAAGTCCAGTCCTCCAGATCCACTATCCTGCACCTTAAGACCAGAGTCACTAAGTCCAGTCCCCCAGATCCACTATCCTGCACCTTAAGACCAGAGTCACTAAGTCCAGTCTCCCAGATCCACTATCCTGCACCTTAAGACCAGAGTCACTAAGTCCAGTCTCCCAGATCCACTATCCTGCACCTTTAGACCAGAGTCACTAAGTCCAGTCCCCCCAGATCCACTATCCTGCACCTTAAGACCAGAGTCACTAAGTCCAGTCCCCCAGATCCACTATCCTGCACCTTAAGACCAGAGTCACTAAGTCCAGTCCCCCAGATCCACTATCCTGCACCTTAAGACCAGAGTCACTAAGTCAGGTCCTCCAGATCCACAATCCTGCACCTGTAGACCAGGATCCGATGTCCAGTTCCCCAGATCCACTAACCTGCACCTTTAGACCAGAGTCACTAAGTCCAGTCCCCCAGATCCACTATCCTGCACCTTTAGACCAGGGTCACTAAGTCCAGTAACCCAGATCCACTATCCTGCACGTGTAGACCAGGTCCCCAGGTCCAGTCCTCCAGATCCACTATCCTGCACCTTTAGACCAGAGTCACTAAGTCCAGTCCTCCAGATCCACTATCCTGTACCTTTAGACCAGGGTCACTAAGTCCAGTCTCCCAGATCCACTATCCTGCACCTTTAGACCAGAGTCACTAAGTCCAGTCCCCCAGATCCACTAACCTGCACCTTTAGACCAGAGTCACTAAGTCCAGTCTTCCAGATCTACGATCCTGCACCTGTAGACCAGGGTCACTAAGTCCAGTCCCCCAGATCCACTATCCTGCACCTTTAGACCAGAGTCACTAAGTCCAGTCCCCCAGATCCACTATCCTGCACCTTTAGACCAGAGTCACTAAGTCCAGTCTTCCAGATCCACTAACCTGCACCTTTAGACCAGGGTCACTAAGTCCAGTCCCCCAGATCCACTATCCTGCACCTTTAGACCAGGGTCACTAAGTCCAGTCCCCCAGATCCACTAACCTGCACGTGTAGACCAGGTCCCCAGGTCCAGTCCTCCAGCTTAGCAAATCAACCAATCATTGAATCCATTGACTTCCTCACAAACACCAAACTGACCTTTATCTCCTGTCAAACAGTTACCATGGTAACAAACTGTGGCGGCCCGCCCTGCACCGGTGTGGTGAACCCGTCATTAAGTCTCGGTGTTCTCCTGGAGGTCTACGATGTCGTCCGTGCACCTCCTCACGTAGGCCGTGACGGTCTCGGTGTTCTCCTGGAGGTCTACGATGTCGTCCGTGCACCTCCTCACGTAGGCCGTGATGGTCTCGGTGTTCTCCTGGAGGTCTACGATGTCGTCCGTGCACCTCCTCACGTAGGCCGTGATGGTCTCTGTGTTTTCCTGGAGGTCTACGATGTCGTCCGTGCACCTCCTCACGTAGGCCGTGACGGTCTCGGTGTTTTCCTGGAGGTCTACGATGTCGTCCGTGCACCTCCTCACGTAGACCGTGATGGTCTCGGTGTTCTCCTGGAGGTCTACGATGTCGTCCGTGCACCTCCTCACGTAGGCCGTGATGGTCTCGGTGTTTTCCTGGAGGTCTACGATGTCGTCCGTGCACCTCCTCACGTAGGCCGTGACGGTCTCGGTGTTTTCCTGGAGGTCTACGATGTCGTCCGTGCACCTCCTCACGTAGGCCGTGACGGTCTCGGTGTTTTCCTGGAGGTCTACGATGTCGTCCGTGCACCTCCTCACGTAGGCCGTGACGGTCTCGGTGTTCTCCTGGAGGTCTACGATGTCGTCCGTGCACCTCCTCACGTAGGCCGTGACGGTCTCGGTGTTCTCCTGCAGGTCTACGATGTCGTCCGTGCACCTCCTCACATAGGCCGTGACGGTCTCGGTGTTCTCCTGGAGGTCTACGATGTCGTCCGTGCACCTCCTCACGTAGGCCGTGAAGGTCTCGGTGTTCTCCTGGAGGTCTACGATGTCGTCCGTGCACCTCCTCACGTAGGCCGTGATGGTCTCGGTGTTCTCCTGGAGGTCTACGATGTCGTCCGTGCACCTCCTCACGTAGGCCGTGATGGTCTCGGTGTTCTCCTGGAGGTCTACGATGTCGTCCGTGCGCCTCCTCACGTAGGCCGTGACGGTCTCTGTGTTTTCCTGGAGGTCTACGATGTCGTCCGTGCGCCTCCCCACGTTGGCCGTGACGGTCTCCGTGTTCTCCTGCAGGTCTACGATGTCGTCCGTGCACCTCCTCACGTAGGCCGTGACGGTCTCGGTGTTCTCCTGGAGGTCTACGATGTCGTCCGTGCACCTCCTCACGTAAACCGTGACGGTCTCGGTGTTCTCCTGGAGGTCTGCGATGTCGTCCGTGCGCCTCCTCACGTAGGCCGTGACGGTCTCGGTGTTCTCCTGGAGGTCTGCGATGTCGTCCGTGCACCTCCTCACATGGGCCGTGACGGTCTCGGTGTTCTCCTGGAGGTCTGCGATGTCGTCCGTGCACCTCCTCACATGGGCCGTGACGGTCTCGGTGTTCTCCTGGAGGTCTGCGATGTCGTCCGTGCACCTCCTCACATGGGCTGTGACGGTCTCGGTGTTCTCCTGGAGGTCTACGATTTCGTCCGTGCACCTCCTCACGTAGACCGTGAAGGTCTCGGTGTTCTCCTGGAGGTCTGCGATGTCGTCCGTGCACCTCCTCACATGGGCCGTGACAGTCTCGGTGTTCTCCTGGAGGTCTGCGATGTCGTCCGTGCACCTCCTCACATGGGCCGTGACGGTCTCGGTGTTCTCCTGGAGGTCTACGATGTCGTCCGTGCACCTCCTCACATGGGCCGTGACGGTCTCGGTGTTCTCCTGGAGGTCTACGATGTCGTCCGTGCACCTCCTCACATGGGCCGTGATGGTCTCGGTGTTCTCCTGGAGGTCTACGATGTCGTCGTAAGTGGCTGCGTGTCTGAACATGCTCCAGTCGGTGGTGGAGAAACAGTCCCGGAGAGCCTCTGATGACCCTCTGGCCACACCCGGATCTCCTTCTCGGCTGGTTTAGTCACATTAACCAGTATGCAGGGATTAGCATAACAGTGGAGTGGTCTGAGGCTCCAAAGTGGGGGGTGGGGGGTTGGGGGGCTTTGTAGGCTCCCTTCTAAGTCATCTTAACATTGTCCATGATGTTGTTGCCTCTTGTAGGAAAGTTGACATGTCCATGTAGTTGTGGAAACACACTCTTGGGGGTGGCATAGTTGAAGTCTCCAGCCAGGATGAGGAAGGCATCGGGGGGGCTGTTAGCTGCTCACTGATGTGCTGGTGGAGTTCGTTCGGGGTTTGTCATTAAAACTGTATCTTACGTTGTGTTTATGGGTGACGTACAGAACCATGTCTGGCCTTTTTAGGTCAATGCTTCGTGTCAACGAGTTTTCGCATCTTGCAGGTTTTCATGAATAAACTCAATGTGAATCTGGATAAAACGATCTGATTGCTTGGGAGTTTTCCTGCGTTGACATGCATCACGCTCTTCTCTGGAAGACGGGATTTGTTCTATCTTAACCCTCATGACTGTGGGATGATCAGGAATCTTTATTCTTCAGTGAGATGTATCTGCCACCGTCGTCTCTCCTGCTGTTTCCATTCACTACGTAGAAGTACGCGTACATCTTCCTGGATCACCTCAATAATCATTTCTTTTTCAAACACACATTTTCTTTTGTCCAGAAAAAGGTACAGATTTCTACCAGGGCCCGTGACCTTGCCTTCATTTTGTTCCAAATAATGTTTGTATTCTCCACAAACTCATGCCGATAATGAAAATCCTGCTGTGCTGATAAAAGGAGCTGAACTTGAAGTGGTTCAACAGTTTAAATACTTGGGCCCTGAATTACAAAGAATCCAAATTGCGAGGCTAATGTTTTTGCCTCGCAGATAAATGGCATGCGTTGTCTCTTCAGCGTTTGCGGGTGATCTACAAAGATTACACATGCAATCTGTAACAAGAGCAAACAGCAGGATTTATTTGTCGTCACACAGTTTTATTGAGGGATAAGTCAAAAAGAATCAAAGCATCAACAATTTAGTTTGGTCCTCTTTTCCAATATGGACACAAGAAATAAGGACAAAAAAGACAGACCAGAACAGAACAAAACAAAAATGACAGATGAACAGGAACATGCCGCATCCCACCCACTCCCTTTCTTTAGGACTTATATGTTGTCACACCGAGGGTCAAAACAAACCTACCTCAATCAGAGTTAGTAATGTATTGCAGAAGGAGTTGCAAAATTTTATGGAATCATTGCAGTTTGTTTACTAATGAGAACCGTATTCTTTCCAGATGAGAGAGCCTCACCATTTCTTCCAGCCATAATTTGGTAGATGGGATTTCTGTTTATTTCCAAAACATCAAAATAAGCTTTTTCGCTGTGATGAAGGCATAAGATAATAGTTGTTGTTGACATTTATTAAATCAGGAGAGTACAATCCAAGTACAATCAAGAGTGGGTCCAGTCTCAATTCTGTATGAAACATATCTGATAAAGTTTTAAATACGCAAAGCCAAAATGGGGCTTAGTACATAAAGAGTAAGAGTGGAGAAGCGTAACTTCTTCAGTGTGGCATTTGTCACATAGTGGGGATGTATTAGGAAAGATTTTATGTAACTTTGCTTCGGAATAATGAAGTCTGTGAATGATTTTAAATTGAATAAGACGATGTCTAGAGTTAGCAGAGCACTTATGCACATTCACTAAAGCAGAATCCCAAATTTCATCACGTATCTTCATTCCCAATTCCTGCTCCCAGCCTGCCCTTAAGCCCTGCATGGATGGTAAGGACCTGGATAACAATAAATTATAAAATTGGGATATTAAGGGCCCGATTTACGAAAGGTTTGCGCTTGTTAAAACAGGCGCTATCTTCATTACGCACGCAATAATCCGTCAGAGCTGATTTACAAAGCAGGGCAAAAGGAGGTTTGCGCCTGTCACTGTCACTGGTGCATCTGTACAGTGATCCCTAAACAACCAAGGTCTCTGCTGGAAAACAAAACAAGCAATCCCCTACAGGAGGACCTGCAGGTGGCTTAAATATCCTCAGACAAACACACGCAGAACTACGCAGAGAAGAGGTACAACCTAGTCATCGCAATGGGAAGTAGAGAAGAGGTAAAACCTAGTCATCGCAATGGGAAGCAGAGAAGAGGTACAACCTAGTCATCGCAATGGGAAGTAGAGAAGAGGTACAACCTAGTCAGCGCAATGGGAAGTAGAGAAGAGGTACAACCTAGTCAGAGCAACGGGAAGCAGCATCACAGCATCATCATCATAATAAAGGGTGCTCCGTGGTGATACAGTCATGCAGATGCAGCCTCGTCTCTGCAAGGAGGAGGAAGCCCGCAAGGCTCACGACCCAGGCCCCCAGCAGCCACCCAGCCGCCCCACCCAAAGAACGGACATGCATCCCCAAAAGGGCGGCAAAAGGCGACCCTAGCCGGAGCCCCCCGCGGTCTGGGGGTCCAGGCCCCAGCGTGCCAAGACCAGCAGCTGCCGACAGCGCCGGGCCCAGGGCCCAAGCGCCCAGGAGAAAAATCCTTGGTAACCTCTATTCCAAGGTATTTGAACTTATTAAGAGTAATTTTAAAAGGAGTGTTCTTCAACGTTGAAGGGTTCTTCAGTTTGATTGGCATCAGTTCACTCTTAGACCAGTTGATTCTATAACCTGAAAATTTACCAAAATGAGAAGTTGTGTCCAAGACAGCTGGGAAAATGGCGGCTGAGTGGTGAGACCGGCGTTACACTCTCCCAAACTAAGCTTCAAATCTCAGGATTGTGTGGCTTGATTGTCATGTAGCATGAAAATTTTTGTTTGGTTATCAAAATAGCTTTTATCAATGCGGGGAACGCGACAGTCAAGTGCAGCCAAACGACACATTATGACAGAATTAAATAAGCAACCCAGCGACTCTAATGCAAGCCTGATGAACGCCATGGAGGATCTAATGGCCAAATACTTTCGGGAGGCTGAAGAAAAAGCCGAGGCCCGCATCAATCGGTTGGAGAAGCGGATCGATGGTCTACATTCAACATTAGCTAAACACTCGGATGAAATAAAAACTATAAGCGCTGCTGTGACTGGCTTGAAGGAGAGCATGACAAAAGCAGAGACTTCTATATCTACGTGTATGGAAACATTGAGTAAACAACAAAGAAAACTCAATGAAATGGAAGATCTTACACGCAGAAATAATTTGCTAATATTCCATTTGAAGGAGGGAGCTGAGGGCCAAAATGCTCTAAGTTACCTGAAGGAAAACATCCCCAAATGATTCCCTGCTCTTGCTGAAGCCTGCCCAGAGATGATGAGGAGTCACCGGCTTGGGCGTATGCTGGAGGCTCGCGTAGATGAAAAGCCTCGTCACCCGCGACCACTGATTGTCAACTGTCTCCGGTACACCGACAGGGACCGCATTCTTCAAGAATCCAGGAAATATCCTCCGGAGGTGTCTGGAATCCAACTCAAGTTCGCAGCGGATTACAGTGAGGCCACAGCTAAACTAAGGAAACCTTGCTATAAGGTGATGCATGAAGCCCGCGTCAAAGGGTTCCATGGCTTCCTCCTGTACCCAGCTACGATCAAGCTCACTAAAGGAAATAAGGATTACATATTCGACAAGGCAAGCCTGGCGGAAAACTTCATCTCGACGTTGGACAAGTAGGCCTATCAGTGGTGAAACATCACGGTAGGAGGCTTATGCTGTTTGGAAATGAACATGACGACAAATCAACAAATGATATCATTGTTGAAATGACACACTCTTAAGAAAAGAAAAAAGATTGAAATGGGAGAGTAGAGTTACAGCCTTAATGTATGCTGTTTTTGTTTATGATTGGGAGGGGGCAGGGGGAGGGGGTGGGTGGGGCGGACAGATGGTCGCCAAAGCATTGTTCTGTCTTTTTGTTTGTTTGCTTTATTATTGCTGTTGTCAATTTTGTAGTCCCTACATTTACTTCTTACTAGATGAACATGTACTCGATGTATTTATTTAAAAAATGTCCAGGAATTTCAGGCTATGGGGAGCTATGAAGGAAATGGAGTGCATGATTTTGATATAGATTTATACCCTGACAGTCACTTATGGAGTAATATTGATAATACTTGTGAATATTATACTGATGCTGAATTTAATTCCAAGTTTGGTTTAAGAGATGGTTTATCTTTTATTCATTTTAATATTAGAAGTCTCTATGCTAACTTCAGCAAGATTAAAGATTATTTGTGTTCAATTAATTGTCGATTTAAAATAATTGCTTTCTCTGAAACTTGGCTCTGTGATGATAAAGGAACTGATTTTGAAATTGAAGGATATAACTTGTTTCACACAAATCGCTCAGGAAAGAGAGGGGGAGGGGTAGCAATATTTGTGGATAATAAATTGAAATGTAATTTAATTGAGCTAATGTCTATTGGTATAAGTGGGATTATGGAAAGTGTGGCTATAGAAATTGAAATGCTGAATAGCAGGAATGTGATTGCTGCATGCATTTATAGAACACAAGGTTCAAATGTGGACATATTTTTGGAGAATTTTGAAAATTTAATAGATACACAAGATAACCAGAAGATTTTCTTAATAGGAGGTGACTTTAACATTGATTTTATAAACCCTCATGAATGCAGCTCCATTTCAAACTTCCTAGATACACTATCTGCTCGGTCCTTTTTCCCCTTGATATCACATCCAAGCAGAATCACCACTTCTTGTGCCACATTAATTGATAACATCATCACAAATGGCGTACACCACATTGCAAATAGTGGACTATTAATAGATGATACCAGTGACCATTTGCCTGTTTTTACTTTTTTGGATTTACAAGTCAAAAGATATAAAATCATAGATCAGCCTCCATTTTTCAGAGCCAGAACTGAGAAAGAAATAAATGAATTCAGAAATGAACTCCTAATGCAAGATTGGACTGGAGTATATACAGCTGATGTAAATGATACTTACAAAAATTTTTTAAATGTTTATTTGCGATTGTATAACAGGTGCTGTCCCTTAAAATCATATAAGAAACTCTCTACAAGTGGAAAACCTTGGTTTACATTAGGATTAATGAGAGCTTGCAAAAAGAAAAACAAACTATATAGAAACTATTTGAAAAAAAGAACAGCTGATAGTGAGTTAAAATATAAGACATATAAAAATAGACTAACAACAATTATGAGAACTGCTGAAAAGGATTATTATAATAGAAAACTGAGGGAAAATCATGGAAACATGAGAGCAACATGGAATGTGTTAAATAAAGCAATGGGCCTCAAACCTAAACAAAGACATCTACCAGGCCATTTCATTGGGGCTAATGTTGTATATAATGACAATAAAAATATTGCTAGTGAATTTAACTCATATTTTACTAATATTGGAGCTAACATTGCAAATTCTATGAACACAACTAACCAAAAGAATATCTGTACAATGGGAAGCAGAATAATGCAGTCTATGTTTGTTGGGGAGGTCCATGAACAGGAAATCTTGTCCATTGTAAAGAAATGTAAAAATAAAATGTCTATAGACAGTGACGGACTAGATATGATAATTATTAAAAGAACCATCGACTGCATTATAACACCGCTGACCTTCATCTGTAATTTGTCTTTACAAACTGGTGTTTTTCCAGAACAAATGAAATTAGCTAAAGTCACCCCTGTCTTTAAAAGTGGAGACAAACATAACTTTAATAATTACAGACCGGTGTCACAGCTCTCTCAGTTTTCTAAAATCCTTGAGAAATGGTTCACTCTAAAACTCAATAATTTTTTAGAGAAACATAAACTTATAAGTAAAAAACAGTATGGATTCAGAGCTCAAAGATCTACCAGTTTAGCATTATTAGAACTGATTGAAACAATTACAGCTGCAATTGAAAGAAAAGAATACATAGTGGGAGTGTTTATTGACCTACGTAAAGCATTTGACACCATAAATCATGAGCTGCTTTTGTCCAAATTGTATAAATATGGGATTAGGGGTACAGCTTATCAGTGGATTCAAAGTTACATTTTAAATCGTCAGCAGTATGTACAGATCAATGGGATAAATTCTGAATGTAGAGAGGTCACATGTGGTGTTCCACAAGGGTCTGTTTTGGGGCCTTTGCTTTTCCTTTTGTTTATTAATGACATTTGTGAATCATCTAATATGCTAAATTTTTTGTTATTTGCTGATGATACAAGTATTTATTACTCAGGGAATAATTTGTTGGAAATAACAGAAATGATAGGTGAAGAAATGATAAAAGTAAGAAACTGGTTCACAGACAATAGATTGTCCTTGAATTGGGATAAAACAAACTACATGATTTTTGGTAACAAGAGACAAAAGGATAATGTGAAATTGTTTATTGATGGAGTTCTTATTGAAAGAGTTAAAGTAGTTAAGTTTCTCGGTGTTGTCTTAGATGAAAAATTAAAGTGGAAAGCTCATATAGATTACATTAAAAGAAAAAATTAGTAAAAGTGTTGGCATTTTATTTAAAGTAAAGGATTTGTTGGACTGTGGTTTGTTGCGCATACTGTACTGTTCAATGATTCTCCCATACTTTAGTTATTGTTCTGAAGTCTGGGGAAATACTTACAGCTGCACAACTAAGCCATTGTACTTGTTGCAAAAAAGAGCTATTAGAATTATGAACAAGGAAGGTTACAGAGTGCATACCAATGACCTATTTGTTGCAACTAGATTACTGAAATTTAAGGATCTTGTGGACCTAAAAATTGTGCTTATCATGTGGAAAGCTAGACAAAAAAGTTTGCCAGAGGATATTCAGAATTTATTTAATACTGTAACTCAAAGCGCTGGCCGCAGAAGTATATTTAATTTCCAAATCATGTTTGCACGGACAACAATGAAACAGAAGTGCCCTTCAGTGTATGGAGTTAAGCTATGGAATGTGCTGAATGAAGACATGAAACGTTGTACTAATGTATATATATTGAAAAAAATGTATAAGGATAAAATACTACAAGAGTATATAAAACTAGAAGACAAATGAATGTGACTACAGTAATATAAGAAACTTTTTATTGATGTTTTGTTTTGTTTTGTTTGTTTTGATATTGTTTTGTTTTTTTTGAAGATGTTGTTTTGTTAGTCTTGGCGACTTGGTGAGGAGATGGGGGTTAACTGGGAAAACTGAGTGCTTTTTTTTTTTTTTCTTTTAATTTTGCGACAGTACAAGGGCAGAAGATACAAGATTTTCTTCATTCTGTTCCTGTTGTTCAGGGAAACTATTGATGTACGTAATATGAAATGAAAGAAAGATGTGAACAATAAACAATAAACATAGTACACTGTAGATTGGTTATGAACAACAGCATATCATCTGCATATAGCGAAATTTTATTTATAGTTCCTTGAGTATTATAACCCTGTACAAGGGGATTGGATCGAATTGTCTGTGCGAGCGGTTTTAGGGCCAAGGCAAAAAGTAACGGTGATAAAGAGCACCCCTGTCTGGTGCCCCTGCATAACTGAAATGTCGAAGAGGATGTCTTATTAGTGATGATTCTAGCACAGGGTTGATGATAAAGGATTTTTAAACATTTTTCAAATTGTACACCAAGATCATATCGTCTCAGGGTTGCAGAGGTAAGGCCATTCTAACTGGTCAAAAGCCTTTTCTGCATCGAGGGAGAGGACAGCAAAATCAGAAGTCTCCTCCCTCCGAGAACAAATAACATTATAAAGACGTCGCAAATTAAAAAAGGAATGTCTGTTTGGTATAAAACCAGTCTGATCGGGATTAATTAATTTGTAAATTAAAACAGTCTATTAGCTAAAGTTTTGGCTAGTATCTTTTGATCATAAGTCAGCAGTGATATTGGTCTGTAATTTCCTACTTCCTCAGGGTCTTTAACCTTTTTTGGTGTAACTATTATAGTGGCCTCTCTCATAGTAGGAGGTAAAATGTTATCTAGATTTGCTTGGATGTACATTTTTAACAAATAAGGTGACAAGAGATCACTGAATTCTTTATAAAATTCACCCGGATATCCATCTGGACCGGCTGTTTTCCCACTTTTTAGTGCTTTAATAGTAGCCTGTATGTCTGAGATTTGTATTTGCATTGCAACTCTCTAAAAACTTCTGTATACTTAAATCATCTTTTACAGCTCTTGGGGAGTACAATGATTCATAGAACTTTTTAAATCTATGATTAATGTCTTTTTGTGAAGTTACAATTTCTCCATTATCTGATTTCACTCTATTGATTGTACGGCATTTTCCATTTTCCTTAATTGCCTTGCCAGTAGTTTATTGGGTTTTTCCCCAATTTCAAAATATTTCTGTTGCGTAAAAATGAACGTCCTAACAATGCAATCTGACAGCAATTGATTATACTTGTATCTTAGGGAGAGAATTTTTTTTGCGAGTTTCTGTAGAGGGATGTGTAGTGTTTTCCTTGTCCAAACATCTAATTTGTTGCTCTAAGTCCATCAATTCTGCTTGGTTCCTTTTCTTCTTTGCTGCTTGAAAAGATATAATACATCCCCTCAAATAAGCTTTTCAAAGTTTCCCATAGTGTTGATGGGGACGTTCCTGGGAGATCATTCATTTCAAAGAAGAAATAAATCTGTTCTTTTGATAAACTTGCAGAATTCTGGCTCTTTTAACAGTTGTGGATCTAGTTTCCATGTCTTTTCTGGTTTATACAAATGATCTAAATTTAAAGATAAAGAAAGAAGGGCATGGTCTAAGATGGTTATATCATGGTATTTTACTTCATTGGTATAGGGCAATAATTTCGCATCCACAAATAAATAATCAATTCGTGTATACACATTATGAACGTTTGAGTGAAATGAGTAGGCTCTGGATTGAAGAGCCTCCAGCTATCAAACAAGTTGGTGTTTTTAGATATTCCCTCAGGAAGATGCTGGCATTAGAGGCTGATGCTCTACGTGAGGATGAGCGGTCTAAATATGTATCTAGTACAAGGTTCAAGTCCCCTCCTATGATTAGGTTGGTCTGTGAAAAATCAGGGATTTGGGCTAAGACATGTTTGTAAAATAGAGGAAAATCTATGTTGGGGGAACAGAATACATTTCCCCTACTAATATTAGATATCTGCCTTCTCTATCAGATATAGTTGATTTACGGGTAAAAAGTGTACCTTTCTTGAATAGTATAGACACACCTCTGGCTCTGACTGTACAAGTAGAATGATAGGGTTGCCCCATCCACCTACATTTTAGTTTTATGTGTTCATTTTTTTTCATGTGGGTTTCTTGCAGAAAAATTACATCGCTGGATAATGATTTTAGGTGTGCCAGTATCTTACCCCTTTTCACTGGATTATTTGATACTTTAAAGGTGTCATAACCTGCTGTTTTACATCCACAATCCTTCTTAAATTATCTTCAAATGAATTCTTAATCATATTTGGGTGGGAGGAAAATGTAATGAGCTCATTTTAACCTCTTTTTATCCCCAACTATTGTTTGTCGTGAGAATACGTACGAGAATCAGAGCTGTCTGTAAGCGCGTTCACGAGGAAATGTCAAAGCCAAAACAAAGTTTTATCAGGACAGAGCAGGTGAAGGAAATGATGTCCCAGCAGAGAAAAACGTGATAAAAACGTAACGGTGCGGTTGATGGAGAGGATCCGGAGTAAAAGGGCTGGACTCTGATGGATTAAGGAGCGGACGTCTGACGTGAAGTTAACCAAACACTGTTAGCTTCTGTAGCTACATTAGCAGCTTGTCCGCTCGTCTACCACCGTTTCCTGGTCTCTGACACAAAAGATAATAAGTTACACAGCAGCAACACTTACCGACTGCACATCCTCACTGATAAATATAATCCACTGCTCCCTGGTAAAGCTGTCCCTCCTGTTACACTGAAAACTGATGAATTTCTGCCGAGGCAACTCAGCACAGCTATCTCCCTCCTCCTCCTAGTCGTCGGAGTTACCTGCCACAGTCTACTCCGTGGCAGGTAATCAGCTGCCTTCAGGTGGCGCTAAAGAGGCTAGCTTAGCAGCTAGCAGCCTCTCTCGCTCACGTCATTGGGAGTAAGAAATTCATTTTGCACACTGTGGAAAGCGTGTGCTTGTGGCTGATTCTGGTGAGAAGAGAGCGCCCGCACTCAAAGACGAAGTTACTTTCACTCTCCGGAGTTTCTGGCTTGTTATAACTGAGGTCCTGTTCCAGTTCACATGTTCTAACGGGAAAAAGTGGCATTTCTGGGTGATGACTCCTTTAACGTTCCATGTGACCATCGTAATCTGTCCGCCCTTCTTTGTTAGTGTTGCGTTAACTTGCATAACTCAGACTTAAATGAGAGTATAGAGCTTTTCACACGATTCTCATTTTTTGAGTTTTTGAATTTGAGGTTTTCTTAAGCTGCAACTTCTAATCAGCAACATCCAAACAAATAAAAGTTGCAAATACATTGATTCACATATTATTTATCTAAACAATATGTAAATTGCACCTTTTAAGTTGAATTATGGAAATACATGAACTTTTTCAGGATATTCTAATTTTTGGGGTAGTACCTGTAATGTGTGTGTGTGTGTGTGTGTATGAATGTATGTATATATATACATTTATGTGTATTAGTGTGTGTATGTATGTATATACATACAATGAGTGATTATTTTAACTTTTCAGAGACATCAATACCTTTATTCTGTTTTTATTCTCATTTTTATTACTTTTACTCTTGTCTCTTAATGTTTCAGTGTTTTATTTATTTTTTTATTTATCTATTAGTGTTTTATCGTTCGTGTGTGTTGACTTGTCAGGGGATGAAGGATGGAAATGAGCTTTGATTTGATCTTCTTTAATGTGAACTGTCCCTTTTTAAATAAATAAACTCAAACTGAGTGGGTGCTGAAACTCCTTCATCATCCTCTCCAGGTGAAACTAATGTGGGCTCAAACTGGTCCTTCCAGCTAAAAATACCTACCCGTCTGAACAGGTGAGCACCTGCAGGTCTGAGCGCTGTTGCCATGGTAACAGCTGGAAACAGGCCCACAGCTAATGCAGGTGGAGACATGTTAGTACCCGACCGTCATTGTCACCGTCATCACCGTCATCATACCGTAGCATCTTCTGCTGCTGATCCAGGGTCGGTAGGTGGGGGCAGCTGCTTAGGCGGGCAAGCCCAGACCCCCCCCCCCACCACCAGCTCATCCGGGGTATTCCCAGTCCAGCTGGGAGACGTACAGGAGCAGCGGTGTGAAAGTTCCCCTTCAGGCTGAATGCTGTGGGTCTTCCTGCAGGTTCCAGCTACGTTCCTGCAGGTTCCAGCTAAGTTCCTGCAGGTTCCAGCTACGTTCCTGCAGGTTCCAGCTACGTTCCTGCAGGTTCCAGCTACGTTCCTGCAGGTTCCAGCTACATTCCTGCAGGTTCCAGCTAAGTTCTGAGGTTCAGCGCGTTCTGAGGTTCAGCTACGTCTGAGGTTCAGCTACGTTCTGAGGTTCAGCTCGTCTGAGGTTCAGCTAAGTTCCTGCAGGTTCCAGCTACGTTCCTGCAGGTTCCAGCTACGTTCCTGCAGGTTCCAGCTACGTTCCTGCAGGTTCCAGCTAAGTTCCTGCAGGTTCCAGCTAAGTTCCTGCAGGTTCCAGCTACGTTCTTGCAGGTTCCAGCTACGTTCCTGCATTCGCTCGTTCCTGCAGGTTCCAGCTAAGTTCCTGCAGGTTCCAGCTACGTTCCTGCAGGTTCCAGCTACGTTCCTGCAGGTTCCAGCTACGTCCTGCAGGTACAGCTACGTCCTGCAGGTTCCAGCTAAGTTCCTGCAGGTTCCAGCTACATTCCTGCAGGTTCCAGCTACGTTCCTGCAGGTTCCAGCTACATTCCTGCAGGTTCCAGCTACGTTCCTGCAGGTTCCAGCTACATTCCTGCAGGTTCCAGCTAAGTTCCTGCAGGTTCAGCTAAGTTCCTGCAGGTTCCAGCTACGTTCCTGCAGGTTCCAGCTACGTTCCTGCAGGTTCCAGCTAAGTTCCTGCAGGTTCCAGCTACGTTCCTGCAGGTTCCAGCTACGTTCCTGCAGGTTCCAGCTCGTTCCTGCAGGTTCAGCTAAGTTCTGCAGGTTCCAGCTACGTTCCTGCAGGTTCAGCTGTTCCTGCAGGTTCAGCTAAGTTCCTGAGGTTCAGTACGTCTGGGTTCGCTCATCTGCAGGTTCAGCTACGCGGTTCAGTTCCTGCAGGTTCCAGCTGTCCTGAGGTTCTGAGGTTCCAGCTACGTCCTGCAGGTTCCAGCTACGTTCCTGCAGGTTCCAGCTACGTTCCTGCAGGTTCCAGCTACGTTCCTGCAGGTTCCAGCTAAGTTCCTGCAGGTTCCGCTCGTTCTGCAGGTTCCAGCTAGTTCCTGCAGGTTCCGCTCGTTCCTGCAGGTTCCAGCTACGTTCCTGCAGGTTCCAGCTAAGTTCCTGCAGGTTCCAGCTGTTCCTGCAGGTTCCAGTGTTCCTGCGGTCAGAGTTCCTGCAGGTTCCAGCTAAGTTCCTGCAGGTTCCAGCTACGTTCCTGCAGGTTCCAGCTAAGTTCCTGCAGGTTCCAGCTAAGTTCCTGCAGGTTCCAGCTACATTCCTGCAGGTTCCAGCTACGTTCCTGCAGGTTCCAGCTACGTTCCTGCAGGTTCCAGCTACGTTCCTGCAGGTTCCAGCTAAGTTCCTGCAGGTTCCAGCTACGTTCCTGCAGGTTCCAGCTACGTTCCTGCAGGTTCCAGCTACGTTCCTGCAGGTTCCAGCTACGTTCCTGCAGGTTCCAGCTAAGTTCCTGCAGGTTCCAGCTAAGTTCCTGCAGGTTCCAGCTACGTTCCTGCAGGTTCCAGCTACGTTCCTGCAGGTTCCAGCTACGTTCCTGCAGGTTCCAGCTAAGTTCCTGCAGGTTCCAGCTACGTTCCTGCAGGTTCCAGCTAAGTTCCTGCAGGTTCCAGCTACGTTCCTGCAGGTTCCAGCTACGTTCTGCAGGTTCCAGCTACGTTCCTGCAGGTTCCGCTACGTTCCTGCAGGTTCCAGCTAAGTTCCTGCAGGTTCCAGCTACGTTCCTGCAGGTTCCAGCTACGTTCCTGCAGGTTCCAGCTAAGTTCCTGCAGGTTCCAGCTACGTTCCTGCAGGTTCCAGCTAAGTTCCTGCAGGTTCCAGCTACATTCCTGCAGGTTCCAGCTACGTTCCTGCAGGTTCCAGCTACATTCCTGCAGGTTCCAGCTACGTTCCTGCAGGTTCCAGCTACATTCCTGAGGTTCCAGCTACGTTCTTGCAGGTTCCAGCTACGTTCCTGCAGGTTCCAGCTACGTTCCTGCAGGTTCCAGCTACGTTCCTGCAGGTTCCAGCTAAGTTCCTGCAGGTTCCAGCTACGTTCCTGCAGGTTCCAGCTAAGTTCCTGCAGGTTCCAGCTACGTTCCTGCAGGTTCCAGCTAAGTTCCTGCAGGTTCCAGCTACGTTCCTGCAGGTTCCAGCTACGTTCCTGCAGGTTCCAGCTAAGTTCCTGCAGGTTCCAGCTAAGTTCCTGCAGGTTCCAGCTACGTTCCTGCAGGTTCCAGCTAAGTTCCTGCAGGTTCCAGCTACGTTCCTGCAGGTTCCAGCTAAGTTCCTGCAGGTTCCAGCTAAGTTCCTGCAGGTTCCAGCTCGTTCCTGCAGGTTCCAGTGTTCCTGCAGTTCCTGTTCCTGCAGGTTCCTGCAGGTTCCAGCTACGTTCCTGCAGGTTCCAGCTAAGTTCCTGCAGGTTCCAGCTAAGTTCCTGCAGGTTCCAGCTACGTTCCTGCAGGTTCCAGCTACGTTCCTGCAGGTTCCAGCTAAGTTCCTGCAGGTTCCAGCTAAGTTCCTGCAGGTTCCAGCTACGTTCCTGCAGGTTCCAGCTACGTTCCTGCAGGTTCCAGCTACGTTCCTGCAGGTTCCAGCTACGTTCCTGCAGGTTCCAGCTACGTTCTTGCAGGTTCCAGCTACGTTCCTGCAGGTTCCAGCTACGTTCCTGCAGGTTCCAGCTACGTTCCTGCAGGTTCCAGCTACGTTCCTGCAGGTTCCAGCTAAGTTCCTGCAGGTTCAGGCCGCCGAAGTGCAAATGTGAGAGCTGATACTGCTGATGGAATAAACTATTAAAAACTTTAATTACAAATTCTTCTTTTTTTTTACACTTTATTAAGTTTTCAATTTGATTTAATTCAACAATAGCATATGCAAACTTAAAAAAAAAATTAAAAGAATAAATTATTTAACGGACACTGCAAACAGAACAGATATAAACAACAGAATGAGTCAGAGAGCAGACTGTTCACATGTAAAAATAATAAACAAAACTACATTTGATTTGCTCTAATTATGACTTAAATCTTAAATCCTGCTGTACGTCTGCTGCTGAACATGCAGAGCAGCAGCGTTCTGCATCAGCTGATACGTACCTGATGACCACCTCACACATCTCTCTGAATCAGACCTGACATGCTACCATGTCATGAATATCTCAGTTTTTAGTTCACCAAACAATGTTTGCAGATATAGAAGTTACCTTTAGAAGTTTCATAAACAGAGGAAGATATTCACCATGAAAGCAACATGGTCAAATCAGAATCTGACCTGTAGAAAGATGTTTTTTCGAATGTCTTTTCCGTGGAGCTTCTCACAAAGCTAAATTTTCCCACATTCAGAAGGATGCTAATACGCATGTGCACCAAAAATCACAGCAGAAGCTTGATGCGTGCGCAGGTAACCGGCGTGTCTCAGCTGTACTCAGTCTGCCCGACTCTAACCCCCCCTATTCATAGAAATACAGGCTTTGACCAGGAGATGGCGCATCCCTCCCAGCATCCTCATCCTCAGTCATTCTGATGTTATCTGAATTTCCTCTGACGCCGGAAGCAGCGACTGACTGGTGGTCCGCCAACATTTATAAAAAGCATAAGTAAATACTCATCATTTGGTTTGAGGCGTGAGACTATAACATGTCCCGGTGTCCAGGTATTCCTTCCTGATCTCACAAAAACAGGACAATAAGCAGGAAGCCTCATTTTCCTCTCTCCAGAACTAAATGCTCAGTTTCATGAGGAGGAACGAAAATCACTGCATTATGAAATTAATGGTGGAGCCTTTTCATTCCCTGCACCGCTTAAAAAAACTTTAAGAATATAGAAAGTTAGTTTATCAGATCGTTTTAAACGAATTCTGGTCACAGACTCTTGGCTTGTTTTGATTTAAAGGTTGAATAAGGAACATTTTTATTAAAAGCTATATTTAAAAAAAAAATAATACCTCCACAGGTCGTTTGGGGGGGGTACAGAATGAAAGTACAACATTTCCCAGAAAAATAATATTTAGCCTAAAAATAATTATAAAATCAATTTTTACGGGTTCGATAATGGCATTTTATTTACGTCTATAAGCCGATACACGCCGCCATTGCAGGTTATTTAATACGATCTCTGTGTGGAAACAATATTTCGGTCGCAGTCAGGCTGCTACAGGAAAACGGTGGAGATGAAGAGTGAAGCAGCTGCTTCATAACCTGCAGATGTTGTTATCTGTTTCAGTGACCTGAGAAGAGCAAAACCTGGAGGACATTTAGGTGAAGACTTCACTAAATGGACCCCAGAAACGTTTTCCACGGAGTCAAAACACGGAAATGGAGACTTTCCTCCTGGATCAGTAAGCTAGCTTGTTTGCTAACATGGCTAACGTTAGCTGTCAGTTATAAACTCCTCTGTGTTACTTGTTGGACATGTTGCAGACTGTTGGACATGCTGCAGACTGTTGGACATGCTGCAGACTGTTGGACGTGCTGCAGACTGTTGGACATGCTGCAGACTGTTGGACATGCTGCAGACTGTGGGACATGTTGCAGACTGTGGGACATGCTGCAGACTGTTGGACATGCTGCAGACTGTTGGACATGCTGCAGACTGTTGGACATGCTGCAGACTGTGGGACATGCTGCAGACTGTGGGACATGCTGCAGACTGTGGGACATGCTGCAGACTGTTGGACATGCTGCAGACTGTGGGACATGCTGCAGACTGTTGGACATGCTGCAGACTGTGGGACATGCTGCAGACTGTTGGACATGCTGCAGACTGTGGGACATGCTGCAGACTGTGGGACATGCTGCAGACTGTTGGACATGCTGCAGACTGTTGGACATGCTGCAGACTGTTGGACATGCTGCAGACTGTGGGACATGCTGCAGACTGTGGGACATGCTGCAGACTGTGGGACATGCTGCAGACTGTTGGACATGCTGCAGACTGTTGGACATGCTGCAGACTGTGGGACATGCTGCAGACTGTTGGACATGCTGCAGACTGTGGGACATGCTGCAGACTGTGGGACATGTTGCAGACTGTGGGACATGCTGCAGACTGTGGGACATGATGCAGACTGTTGGACATGCTGCAGACTGTGGGACATGCTGCAGACTGTGGGACATGATGCAGACTGTGGGACATGATGCAGACTGTTGGACATGCTGCAGACTGTGGGACATGCTGCAGACTGTTGGACATGCTGCAGACTGTGGGACATGCTGCAGACTGTGGGACATGCTGCAGACTGTTGGACATGCTGCAGACTGTGGGACATGCTGCAGACTGTGGGACATGATGCAGACTGTGGGACATGCTGCAGACTGTGGGACATGCTGCAGACTGTGGGACATGCTGCAGACTGTTGGACATGCTGCAGACTGTGGGACATGATGCAGACTGTTGGACATGCTGCAGACTGTGGGACATGATGCAGACTGTTGGACATGCTGCAGACTGTGGGACATGATGCAGACTGTTGGACATGCTGCAGACTGTGGGACATGATGCAGACTGTGGGACATGCTGCAGACTGTTGGACATGCTGCAGACTGTGGGACATGCTGCAGACTGTGGGACATGATGCAGACTGTTGGACATGCTGCAGACTGTGGGACATGATGCAGACTGTTGGACATGCTGCAGACTGTGGGACATGCTGCAGACTGTTGGACATGCTGCAGACTGTTGGACATGCTGCAGACTGTGGGACATGCTGCAGACTGTTGGACATGCTGCAGACTGTGGGACATGCTGCAGACTGTGGGACATGCTGCAGACTGTGGGACATGCTGCAGACTGTTGGACATGCTGCAGACTGTGGGACATGCTGCAGACTGTGGGACATGCTGCAGACTGTTGGACATGCTGCAGACTGTTGGACACGCTGCAGACTGTTGGACATGCTGCAGACTGTGGGACATGCTGCAGACTGTGGGACATGCTGCAGACTGTGGGACATGCTGCAGACTGTGGGACATGCTGCAGACTGTGGGACATGCTGCAGACTGTTGGACACGCTGCAGACTGTGGGACATGCTGCAGACTGTGGGACATGCTGCAGACTGTGGGACATGCTGCAGACTGTTGGACATGATGCAGACTGTTGGACACGCTGCAGACTGTGGGACATGCTGCAGACTGTGGGACATGCTGCAGACTGTTGGACACGCTGCAGACTGTGGGACATGCTGCAGACTGTGGGACATGCTGCAGACTGTTGGACACGCTGCAGACTGTGGGACATGCTGCAGACTGTGGGACATGTTGCAGACTGTGGGACATGCTGCAGACTGTTGGACATGCTGCAGACTGTTGGACATGCTGCAGACTGTGGGACATGCTGCAGACTGTTGGACATGCTGCAGACTGTGGGACATGCTGCAGACTGTGGGACATGATGCAGACTGTGGGACATGCTGCAGACTGTGGGACATGCTGCAGACTGTTGGACATGCTGCAGACTGTGGGACATGCTGCAGACTGTGGGACATGCTGCAGACTGTTGGACATGCTGCAGACTGTGGGACATGCTGCAGACTGTGGGACATGATGCAGACTGTGGGACATGATGCAGACTGTGGGACATGCTGCAGACTGTTGGACAGGCTGCAGACTGTAGGACATGCTGCAGACTGTTGGACATGCTGCAGACTGTTGGACATGCTGCAGACTGGTGGACATGCTGCAGACTGTGGGACATGCTGCAGACTGTGGGACATGCTGCAGACTGTTGGACATGCTGCAGACTGTGGGACATGATGCAGACTGTGGGACATGCTGCAGACTGTTGGACATGCTGCAGACTGTGGGACATGATGCAGACTGTTGGACATGATGCAGACTGTTGGACATGCTGCAGACTGTGGGACATGCTGCAGACTGTTGGACATGCTGCAGACTGTGGGACATGCTGCAGACTGTGGGACATGATGCAGACTGTTGGACATGCTGCAGACTGTGGGACATGCTGCAGACTGTTGGACATGCTGCAGACTGTGGGACATGCTGCAGACTGTGGGACATGCTGCAGACTGTTGGACATGCTGCAGACTGTGGGACATGCTGCAGACTGTGGGACATGATGCAGACTGTTGGACATGCTGCAGACTGTTGGACATGCTGCAGACTGTTGGACATGCTGCAGACTGTGGGACATGCTGCAGACTGTGGGACATGCTGCAGACTGTGGGACATGCTGCAGACTGTGGGACATGCTGCAGACTGTTGGACATGCTGCAGACTGTGGGACATGATGCAGACTGTGGGACATGCTGCAGACTGTTGGACATGCTGCAGACTGTGGGACATGCTGCAGACTGTTGGACGTGCTGCAGACTGTGGGACATGCTGCAGACTGTGGGACATGCTGCAGACTGTGGGACATGCTGCAGACTGTTGGACATGCTGCAGACTGTGGGACATGCTGCAGACTGTGGGACATGCTGCCGACTGTGGGACATGCTGCAGACTGTAGGACATGCTGCAGACTGTTGGACATGCTGCAGACTGTGGGACATGATGCAGACTGTTGGACATGCTGCAGACTGTTGGACATGCTGCAGACTGTGGGACACGCTGCAGACTGTGGGACATGCTGCAGACTGTTGGACACGCTGCAGACTGTGGGACACGCTGCAGACTGTTGGACATGCTGCAGACTGTGGGACATGCTGCAGACTGTTGGACACGCTGCAGACTGTTGGACATGCTGCAGACTGTGGGACATGCTGCAGACTGTGGGACATGCTGCAGACTGTTGGACACGCTGCAGACTGTGGGACACGCTGCAGACTGTGGGACATGATGCAGACTGTTGGACATGCTGCAGACTGTTGGACATGCTGCAGACTGTGGGACATGCTGCAGACTGTGGGACATGCTGCAGACTGTTGGACATGCTGCAGACTGTAGGACATGCTGCAGACTGTGGGACATGATGCAGACTGTTGGACATGATGCAGACTGTTGGACATGCTGTAGACTGTGGGACATGCTGCAGACTGTAGGACATGCTGCAGACTGTTGGACATGCTGCAGACTGTGGGACATGATGCAGACTGTTGGACATGCTGCAGACTGTTGGACATGCTGCAGACTGTGGGACATGATGCAGACTGTTGGACATGCTGCAGACTGTTGGACATGCTGCAGACTGTGGGACATGCTGCAGACTGTGGGACATGCTGCAGACTGTTGGACATGATGCAGACTGTAGGACATGCTGCAGACTGTGGGACATGATGCAGACTGTTGGACATGATGCAGACTGTTGGACATGCTGTAGACTGTGGGACATGCTGCAGACTGTGGGACATGCTGCAGACTGTGGGACATGCTGCAGACTGTGGGACATGCTGCGGACTGTGGGACATGCTGCAGACTGTAGGACATGCTGCAGACTGTGGGACATGCTGCAGACTGTTGGACATGCTGCAGACTGTTGGACACGCTGCAGACTGTGGGACATGCTGCAGACTGTGGGACATGCTGGAGACTGTGGGACATGCTGCAGACTGTGGGACATGCTGCAGACTGTTGGACATGCTGCAGACTGTGGGACATGCTGCAGACTGTGGGACATGTTGCAGACTGTGGGACATGCTGCAGACTGTGGGACATGCTGCAGACTGTGGGACATGCTGCAGACTGTGGGACATGCTGCAGACTGTGGGACATGCTGCGGACTGTGGGACATGCTGCAGACTGTAGGACATGCTGCAGACTGTGGGACATGCTGCAGACTGTTGGACATGCTGCAGACTGTTGGACACGCTGCAGACTGTGGGACATGCTGCAGACTGTGGGACATGCTGGAGACTGTGGGACATGCTGCAGACTGTGGGACATGCTGCAGACTGTTGGACATGCTGCAGACTGTGGGACATGCTGCAGACTGTGGGACATGTTGCAGACTGTGGGACATGCTGCAGACTGTGGGACATGCTGCAGACTGTAGGACACGCTGCAGACTGTGGGACATGCTGCAGACTGTGGGACATGCTGCAGACTGTAGGACATGCTGCAGACTGTGGGACATGCTGCAGACTGTGGGACATGCTGCAGACTGTGGGACATGTTGCAGACTGTGGGACATGCTGCAGACTGTTGGACACGCTGCAGACTGTGGGACACGCTGCAGACTGTGGGACATGCTGCAGACTGTTGGACATGCTGCAGACTGTAGGACATGCTGCAGACTGTTGGACATGCTGCAGACTGTGGGACATGCTGCAAACTGTTGGACATGCTGCAGACTGTGGGACATGCTGCAAACTGTTGGACATGCTGCAGACTGTGGGACATGCTGCAGACTGTGGGACATGCTGCAGACTGTGGGACATGCTGCAGACTGTGGGACATGTTGCAGACTGTGGGACATGCTGCAGACTGTTGGACACGCTGCAGACTGTGGGACACGCTGCAGACTGTGGGACATGCTGCAGACTGTTGGACATGCTGCAGACTGTGGGACATGCTGCAGACTGTGGGACACGCTGCAGACTGTGGGACATGCTGCAGACTGTTGGACATGCTGCAGACTGTGGGACACGCTGCAGACTGTGGGACATGCTGCAGACTGTTGGACATGCTGCAGACTGTAGGACATGCTGCAGACTGTTGGACATGCTGCAGACTGTGGGACATGCTGCAGACTGTGGGACATGCTGCAGACTGTTGGACATGCTGCAGACTGTGGGACACGCTGCAGACTGTGGGACACGCTGCAGACTGTTGGACATGCTGCAGACTGTAGGACATGCTGCAGACTGTTGGACACGCTGCAGACTGTGGGACACGCTGCAGACTGTGGGACATGCTGCAGACTGTTGGACATGCTGCAGACTGTGGGACATGCTGCAGACTGTGGGACATGCTGCAGACTGTTGGACATGCTGCAGACTGTAGGACATGCTGCAGACTGTTGGACATGCTGCAGACTGTGGGACATGCTGCAGACTGTGGGACATGCTGCAGACTGTTGGACATGCTGCAGACTGTTGGACGTGCTGCAGACTGTTGGACATGCTGCAGACTGTGGGACATGCTGCAGACTGTTGGACATGCTGCAGACTGTGGGACATGCTGCAGACTGTGGGACATGATGCAGACTGTGGGACATGCTGCAGACTGTTGGTCTCTTGCGTATCGAGGATCATCCCCCCCCCTCCCCCCCCAAAGCAGCTCCTGAACGGAAACATCACACAAACTGGACTTCCCCTCGGTTTGATTCAGGAAAAGCCTTTTTAAAGTTGTATTTTCAAACACATCTATATAAATGTTTTGGATGGAACACAGTAGCTAATCATGTTTATACATGTTTTCAGTGAAAATAACGGCAGTTCAGGAGTTTCATGAACGCGCATCAGCGTGCTCGCAGGAGTTGAAGATGCAGCGCTGTCCACATCACCATGTCTGCGCAGTGAGACAGAACTGTCCAAACACGCAGCCATGTTTCCTGCTCTTACTTGTCCCGTCCAGCATCGTAGCAGCAGAACAACGGTCTGGCTGCTTTGTTGTGTTGAACAGAATTATCAGTGTGTGAAGCTTCTGCGGGATTGCAGATAATATGATGCTAACTGATATTCCAGTCTGCCGCAGACTGTAGGCTTACCGATGCATAATAACTATCAGCTCAACCCAAACACAATATGAACACGATATACTGTCATAAGCAATGATTGTTGGAGCCAGCCTCCGGAGCTCGGCTCGGCTGGGGGGCGCACCACATCTGTGATGGCGCATGGCGGTGAAAGCAGCCTGCAGGCTTATTGGGCTCAGTCAGCGTCCCCTGAAGTCAAACTTTGTATCGTGGCCCGATGAACAGCTGCAGACTGACCAGCTGCGGGTTCTGTGTTCACAGCTGACAGCGTCACAGCGACAAACATTGGATTGTTGCTCAGATGCTTCTTGTGAAAAACTTGTGATTTTAACGGTAAAAACAAGATCAATATCTTAAGAATCAATTCAATATTTGAAGAGTTAATTAGCAAAAACCGACAAACACAATTTAGAAAAAATGGAGTTAACTGCTTTTGCAAATAAACTCTTCATTTATTTCCTTAGTAAGACCATGGTCTAACATGCTCTTCAAGGTGTCCTATCAGAAATGAAAAGGCCAGACGACGTGGAGGCGTGAACCGTCTGACATGAAGGAGGGAGGTTGTTGCCTCCGCGAGTCAGTGGACGTCTCATCGGGCGTCCGCTTCAGTGGACACAATGATTATACCATGAGAATCACACACAGGTATTCCCCCAAAAATTAGAATTTGAAAAAGTTCATTTATTTCTATAATTCAACTTAAAAGTTGCAATTTACATATCGTATAGATAAATAATATGTGAAACAATATATTTGCAGCTTTTATTTGTTTGGATGTTGCTGATTAGAAGTTGCAGATTAAGAAAACCTCAAATTCTAAAACTCAAAAAATTAGAAAATTGCATGAAATCAATGAAAAAAGGACTTTAAATACAAAAATATGCATCATCCTGCAGTAAAATCTTGCATGTGTACTTAGTACTTGGTTTGGTCCTCTTGCATGAATGACTCCTTAACCCGGCGTGGCATGGATGCTAGCAGCTTTAACGCACCGTGGCATGGATGCTAGCAGCTTTAACGCAGCGTGGCATGGATGCTAGCAGCTTTAACCCGGTGTGGCATGGATGCTAGCAGCTTTAACCCGGCGTGGCATGGATGCTAGCAGCTTTAACGCAGCGTGGCATGGATGCTAGCAGCTTTTACCCGGCGTGGCACGGATGCTAACAGCTTTAACCCGGCGTGGCACGGATGCTAGCAGCTTTAACCCGGCGTGGCATGGATGCTAGCAGCTTTAACCCGCCGTGGCATGGATGCTAACAGCTTTAACCCGCCGTGGCATGGATGTTAGCATCTTTAACGCAGCGTGGCATGGATGCTAGCAGCTTTTACCCGGCGTGGCACGGATGCTAGCAGCTTTAACCCGCCGTGGCACAGATGTTAGCAGCTTTAATCCACCGTGGCATGGATGTTAGCATCTTTAACCCGCCGTGGCATGGATGCTAGCAGCTTTAACCCGCTGTGGCATGGATGTTAGCATCTTTAACCCGGCGTGGCATGGATGCTAGCATCTTTAACCCGCCGTGGCATGGATGCTAGCAGCTTTAAACCACCGTGGCATGGATGCTAGCAGCTTTAACCCGCCGTGGCATGGATGCTAGCAGCTTTAACCCGCCGTGGCATGGATGTTTGCATCTTTAACCCGCCGTGGCATGGATGCTAGCAGCTTTAACCCGGCGTGGCATGGATGTTAGCATCTTTAACCCGCCATGGCATGGATGCTAGCAGCTTTAACCCGGCGTGGCACGGATGCTAGCAGCTTTAACCCAGCGTGGCACGGATGCTAACAGCTTTAACCCGGCGTGGCACGGATGCAAGCAGCTTTGAACCCGGCGTGGCATGGATGCTAACAGCTTTAACCCGGCGTGGCACGGATGCTAACAGCTTTAACCCGGCGTGGCACGGATGCTAGCAGCTTTAACCCAGCGTGGCACGGATGCTAGCAGCTTTAACCCGCCGTGGCACGGATGTTAGCATCTTTAATCCACCGTGGCATGGATGTTAGCATCTTTAACCCGCCGTGGCATGGATGTTAGCATCTTTAACCCGCCGTGGCATGGATGCTAGCAGCTTTAACCCGCCGTGGCATGGATGTGAGCATCTTTAACCCGGCGTGGCATGGATGCTAGCAGCTTTAACCCGCCGTGGCATGGATGCTAGCAGCTTTAACCTGCCGTGGCATGGATGCTAGCAGCTTTAACCCGCCGTGGCACTGATGTTAGCATCTTTAATCCACCGTGGCATGGATGTTAGCATCTTTAACCCGCCGTGGCATGGATGTTAGCATCTTTAACCCGCCGTGGCATGGATGCTAGCAGCTTTAACCCGGCGTGGCATGGATGTTAGCATCTTTAACCCGGCGTGGCATGGATGCTAGCAGCTTTAACCCGCCGTGGCATGGATGCTAGCAGCTTTAACCCGCCGTGGCATGGATGCTAGCAGCTTTAACCCAGCATGGCATGGATGTTTGCATCTTTAACCCGGCGTGGCATGGATGCTAGCAGCTTTAACCCGCCGTGGCATGGATGTTAGCATCTTTAACCCGGCGTGGCATGGATGCTAGCATCTTTAACCTGGCGTGGCATGGATGTTGGCATCTTTAACCTGCCGTGGCATGGATGCTAGCAGCTTTAACCCGGCGTGGCATGGATGTTTGCATCTTTAACCCGCCGTGGCATGGATGTTAGCATCTTTAACCCGCCGTGGCATGGATGCTAGCAGCTTTAACCCGCCGTGGCATGGATGTTTGCATCTTTAACCCGCCGTGGCATGGATGTTAGCATCTTTAACCCGCCGTGGCATGGATGCTAGCAGCTTTAACCCGCCGTGGCATGGATGTTAGCATCTTTAACCCGCCGTGGCATGGATGCTAGCAGCCTTAACCCGGTGTGGCATGGATGCTAGCAGCTTTAACCCGGCGTGGCATGGATGCTAGCAGCTTTAACCCGCCGTGGCATGGATGTTAGCATCTTTAACCCGCCGTGGCATGGATGCTAGCAGCTTTAACCCGGCGTGGCATGGATGTTAGCATCTTTAACCCGGCGTGGCATGGATGCTAGCAGCTTTAACCCGGCGTGGCATGGATGCTAGCAGCTTTAACCCGCCGTGGCATGGATGTTAGCATCTTTAACCCGCCGTGGCATGGATGCTAGCAGCTTTAACCCGGCGTGGCATGGATGTTAGCATCTTTAACCCGGCGTGGCATGGATGCTAGCAGCTTTAACCCGCCGTGGCATGGATGCTAGCAGCTTTAACCCGCCGTGGCATGGATGCTAGCAGCTTTAACCCAGCATGGCATGGATGTTTGCATCTTTAACCCGGCGTGGCATGGATGCTAGCAGCTTTAACCCGCCGTGGCATGGATGTTAGCATCTTTAACCCGGCGTGGCATGGATGCTAGCATCTTTAACCTGGCGTGGCATGGATGTTGGCATCTTTAACCTGCCGTGGCATGGATGCTAGCAGCTTTAACCCGGCGTGGCATGGATGTTTGCATCTTTAACCCGCCGTGGCATGGATGTTAGCATCTTTAACCCGCCGTGGCATGGATGCTAGCAGCTTTAACCCGCCGTGGCATGGATGTTTGCATCTTTAACCCGCCGTGGCATGGATGTTAGCATCTTTAACCCGCCGTGGCATGGATGCTAGCAGCTTTAACCCGCCGTGGCATGGATGTTAGCATCTTTAACCCGCCGTGGCATGGATGCTAGCAGCCTTAACCCGGTGTGGCATGGATGCTAGCAGCTTTAACCCGGCGTGGCATGGATGCTAGCAGCTTTAACCCGCCGTGGCATGGATGTTAGCATCTTTAACCCGCCGTGGCATGGATGCTAGCAGCTTTAACCCGGCGTGGCATGGATGTTAGCATCTTTAACCCGGCGTGGCATGGATGCTAGCAGCTTTTACCCGGCGTGGCACGGATGCTAGCAGCTTTAACCCGCCGTGGCACAGATGTTAGCAGCTTTAATCCACCGTGGCATGGATGTTAGCATCTTTAACCCGCCGTGGCATGGATGCTAGCAGCTTTAACCCGCTGTGGCATAGATGTTAGCATCTTTAACCCGGCGTGGCATGGATGCTAGCATCTTTAACCCGCCGTGGCATGGATGCTAGCAGCTTTAAACCACCGTGGCATGGATGCTAGCAGCTTTAACCCGCCGTGGCATGGATGCTAGCAGCTTTAACCCGCCGTGGCATGGATGTTTGCATCTTTAACCCGCCGTGGCATGGATGCTAGCAGCTTTAACCCGGCGTGGCATGGATGTTAGCATCTTTTACCCGCCATGGCATGGATGCTAGCAGCTTTAACCCGCCGTGGCATGGATGTTAGCATCTTTAACCCGCCGTGGCATGGATGTTAGCATCTTTAACCCGGCGTGGCACGGATGCTAGCAGCTTTAACCCGGCGTGGCATGGATGCTAGCAGCTTTAACCCGCCATGGCATGGATGTTAGCATCTTTAACCCGCCGTGGCATGGATGCTAGCAGCTTTAACCCGGCGTGGCATGGATGTTAGCATCTTTAACCCGGCATGGCATGGATGCTAGCAGCTTTAACCCGCCGTGGCATGGATGCTAGCAGCTTTAACCCGGCGTGGCATGGATGTTTGCATCTTTAACCCGGCGTGGCATGGATGTTAGCATCTTTAACCCGCCGTGGCATGGATGCTAGCAGCTTTAACCCGGCGTGGCATGGATGCTAGCAGCTTCCTGTCATTAACAGGAAGTCCCTGTTAATGACACACAGAATGGGCAGATCTCCACCAAACTTTGCACTAATGATTACAGGCATACCTTGAACCGTTTTGTATCATTTAATGACGTCATGGCCACGCCCCTTGAAAACAGGAAGTGTCTTTTTTTAGGGACTTCATCACCTGCATTTCCAGAAAACCCTGAAGAAGCACAATTTTCTTCATGTGAGGGTTAAGATACACTAACAGAGGCAGTGTAGCCGGAGCATCGCCGAAGGCGCAAGGGGGTTCATCGCCGCTTAATGCCTTATTTATTATTTTTATTATTATCATTATTATAATAGTAATAATAATAATAGCTATTATTATTATCATTATTACAATCATGAATATGATAATAATAATAATTAGCATTATTATTATTATTATTATTGGGGTCAGGAACACCAACATCTGCTATCTGGGGGGTCAGGAACAACAACGTCTGCTATCTGGGGGGTCAGAACATAATAATAATTATTATTATCATTATTCGTGAAACCTAAATGTGTCCACTTCTAACCTTGGAGTCATCTGGTTAATGAACCACACAGACGGCTGTTTTTGTTTTCTTTAATATCTCTTTAAAATCATTTGGTAAACACAAGGACATTTTCAGGCAGGAGAATTCAACCAATCACAAAGAAGTTACAGCATATGACATCATACAGCAGGACCATCTGATTGGCTGGTCACACTGAAGGAAGACAGTTGGTGGAGAGTAGCACAGGTGGGAGGGGGCGTTTCCAGGTGACACGTGATTGACAGGTGTGTTTGTGTATGTTGTTGTGTCAGGATCCGCCCCACGGTGACGATAATAAACAAAAACGTAAACAAATCAACAGTGACCAAAAAGAAAACACGTAACAGCTTACCCTCTACTGGTCCAGTAACTAACCTGCTAACTAACTTATCTAAACTCTTAACTAACCAACTACCTAATTAACCAACAGGCCAATCGGCTGCAGCCACAAGGAAGAGGAGATTCATGACAATGTAGCCATGGTTACGAAGGACAGAGTCTGATTGGCTGTAAATCCAGGTGCTTCTGTCAGAGGAAAAAAAAGGGGGGCACACGATGAGAACTGGTTCTGGACTGGTTTGTAGACAGACCTAAGAACTGGTTCTGGACTGGTTTGTAGACAGACCTAAGAACTGGTTCTGAACTGGTTTGTAGACAGACTGAAGAACTGGTTCTGAACTGGATTGTAGACAGACCTAAGAACTGGTTCTGAACTGGATTTGTAGACAGACCTAAGAACTGGTTCTGAACTGGTTTGTAGACAGACCTAAGAACTGGTTCTGAACTGGTTTGTAGGCAGACCTAAGAACTGGTTCTGGACTGGTTTGTAGACAGACCTAAGAACTGGTTCTGAACGGGATTGTAGACAGACCTAAGAACTGGTTCTGAACTGGTTTGTGGACAGACTGAAGAACTGGTTCTGAACTGGATTGTAGACAGACCTAAGAACTGGTTCTGAACTGGTTTGTAGACAGACTGAAGAACTGGTTCTGGACTGGTTTGTAGACAGACCTAAGAACTGGTTCTGAACTGGTTTGTAGACAGACTGAAGAACTGGTTCTGAACTGGATTGTAGACAGACCTAAGAACTTGTTCTGAACTGGTTTGTAGGCAGACCTAAGAACTGGTTCTGGACTGGATTGTAAACCTAAGAACTTGTTCTGAACTGGTTTGTAAACCTAAGAACTGGTTCTGAACTGGTTTGTAAACCTAAGAACTTGTTCTGAACTGGTTTGTAAACCTAAGAACTGGTTCTGAACTGGTTTGTAGACAGACCTAAGAACTGGTTGTGGACTGGTTTGTAGACAGACCTAAGAACTGGTTCTGAACGGGATTGTAGACAGACCTAAGAACTGGTTCTGAACTGGTTTGTAGACCTAAGAACTGGTTCTGGACTGGTTTGTAGGCAGACCGAAGAACTGATTCTGGACTTGTTTGTAGGCAGACCTAAGAACTTGTTTTGAACTGGTTTGTAAACCTAAGAACTGGTTCTAGACTGGTTTACAGACAGACGTAACAACTGGTTCTGGACTTGTTTGTAGACCTAAGAACTGGTTCTGGACTTGTTTGTAGACCTAAGAACTGGTTCTGGACTGGTTTGTAGACCTAAGAACTGGTTCTGGACTGGTTTGTAGGCAGACCGAAGAACTGATTCTGGACTTGTTTGTAGGCAGACCTAAGAACTTGTTTTGAACTGGTTTGTAAACCTAAGAACTGGTTCTAGACTGGTTTACAGACAGACGTAACAACTGGTTCTGGACTTGTTTGTAGACCTAAGAACTGGTTCTGGACTGGTTTGTAGACAGACCTAAGAACTGGTTCTGGACTGGTTTATAGACCTAAGAACTGGTTCTGGACTCTCGATGGTGAGTGAGCTGGACCTGGATTTGGACGTGGTTCCATTCGGTGAACCGGCTCTTGGGCCAGATGTCACAGTTCAGGTGGTTTTGGTTTTATTCCAGATCCTAAACTATATTCAAGACTACATTTTGTTGTTTTTGTTTCATCATGTGTAACAATTGTAAACAAACAGAAACAATAAATAACGGATGAATAAACAAATAAATAAATAAATAAATAAGAAACAGAGGAATAAATAAATAAACAGAGTTAATGTGCAGATCAGTGATTGGATCTTTGATTCATGCAGAATGATTGATGACGGGCTTTCGTCCTCAGTGGCAGTGACATCACAGCATGTGCACGTGCTAATTTGTCGCTTTAAAGGTGGGTGTGTTGCTGTTAAAGCTGCACTCAGGATAAAACCACAGAACAGTAAACAAGTCAGGGAAACTAAACATCTCTAAAAGTCAGCCAGCGAAGGCATCATGAAGCTGGTCCATGAACGCATCATGAAACTGGAGAAGAAACGCAGCTGGAACAGGGACATGAGGCCGAGTGCAGCTTTAACTTGAGTTACCACAAGTTAACTTCAGTTAACTATCAAGTTAACTCCAGTTAACTTGTGTTGACTCCAGATAACTCATACTATGAATTAACACAAGTTAACTTCAGTTAACTGATGAGTTAACTCCAGATAACTCCTGCTATGTATAAACACAAGTTAACTTCAGTTAACTAACAAGTTAACTCCAGATAACTCATACTATGAATTAACACAAGTTAACTTCAGTTAACTAACAAGTTAACTCCAGATAACTCCTGCTATGAATAAACACAAGTTAACTTCAGTTAACTAACAAGTTAACTCCAGATAACTCATGCTATGAATTAACACAAGTTAACTTCAGTTAACTAGCATTAACCAGATAACTCATACTATTAATTAACACAAGTTAAGTTCAGTTGACTAATGAGTTAACTCCAGTCAACTTGCGTTAACTCCAAATAACTCATACTTTGAATTTACACAAGTTAGCTTCAGCTCACCGAGTTAACTACAGATAATTCATGCGGTGCATTAACAGAAGTAAACTTAACTAATATTGTTAACTGGAGTTAACTGGAGTTAACATGTGACTGTGTGTGTGTGTGTGTGTGCGTGTGCGCAGTGCAGGTGTTTATTTCTCGTTGATCCGCAGCTTGAAGGACACCCGTCCGGCGAACTTGTCCCGCTCGCTGCCAAGCAGCAGCGTGTTGGACGTGACTTTACACTCGATGTTGATGTCTGTGTTCACGGAGGCGTTCAGGAACTTCACAGCCACCAGAGGCTGAGTGTAGTTCACCTGAGACAGTGAACGCATCACAGGTCAGCATCACACAGGTGGAACAGAGAGAGCTCAGTCACTACTGTGTACTCAGTATGTACTCATGATGTACTGCTATATACTGAGAGTGTTAATGAGTATATACAGAGGGTGTACTAAGTGCACACTGAGTGTATACTGAGTACACAATCGGTATACACTCATTACACACTCTATATTCTTAGTACACAATCAGTATAGACTAAACTAAGTGTATACTGAGTGTGTACTAAGTGTATACTGAGCATGTAATGAGTGAATACTGATTGTGTAGTGAATGTGTACTGGTTGTGTATTGGGTGAGACTGTGTGTACTACGTTACCTGAGCTCTCTTGCCATAGTACGGGTAGTACATGAGGTTAAAAGTTCCGTTGGCGGGATAATAAGAAAGAGGCCCAATGTTCTCACTGTCCTCCCTCTGTACACACAAACACGTCCATCAATACATCTGATCAGATCAGTCATCAATAACCTGCAGTCTGTTGTTCTACTGTGCTTTACTGTTCTTCTACTACAGAACTTTGCTTTAGTCTGCTGGTTTAACTCGCCGTACCGTCTCCATACTGCCCTCTAATGTTTCTTAACTACAGTTCACTGATTCTTTACTGCACACAACTGTTATCTACTGCTCTATACTGCGTTCTACTGTTCTCTACTGCTCTCTACTGCTCTCTACTGTTCTCTACTGTTCTCTACTGCTCTCTACTGCTCTCTACTGTTCTCTACTGTTCTCTACTGCTCTCTACTGTTCTCTACTGCTCTCTACTGCTCTCTACTGCTCTCTACTGTTCTCTACTGCTCTCTACTGCTCTCTACTGCTCTCTACTGTTCTCTACTGCTCTCTACTGTTCTCTACTGCTCTCTACTGCTCTCTACTGTTCTCTACTGCTCTCTACTGTTCTCTACTGCTCTCTACTAGTCTCTTCTGTTCTCTACTGCTCTACTGTTCTCTACTGCTCTCTACTGCTCTCTACTGTTCTCTACTGTTCTCTACTGCTCTCTACTGCTCTCTACTGTTCTCTACTGTTCTCTACTGCTCTCTACTGTTCTCTACTGCTCTCTACTGCTCTCTACTGCTCTCTACTGTTCTCTACTGCTCTCTACTAGTCTCTTCTGTTCTCTACTGCTCTACTGTTCTCTACTGTTCTCTACTGTTCTCTACTGCTCTCTACTGTTCTCTACTGCTCTCTACTGCTCTCTACTGCTCTCTACTGTTCTCTACTGTTCTCTACTGCTCTCTACTGTTCTCTTCTGTTCTCTACTGCTCTACTGTTCTCTACTGTTCTCTACTGTTCTCTTCTGTTCTCTACTGTTCTCTTCTGTTCTCTACTGCTCTCTACTGTTCTCTACTGTTCTCTAATGCTCTCTACTGTTCTGTTCTCTACTGCTCTCTACTGTTCTCTACTGCTCTCTAATGCTCTCTACTGTTCTCTACTGTTCTCTTCTGTTTTCTACTGCTCTCTACTTTTCTCTACTGCTCTCTACTTTTCTCTACTACTCTCTACTGCTCTCGTCTTTTCTCTACTGCTCTCTACTACTCTCTACTGCTCTCTTCTTTTCTCTACTGCTCTCTACTGCTCTCGTCTTTTCTCTACTGCTCTTTATTTCTCTACTGCTCTCTACTGTTCTCTACTGTTCTCTACTGCTCTCTAAAGCACTCTACTGCCCTCTACTGCTCTCTTCTGTTCTCTGCCACTCTCTACTGCTCTCTTCTGTTCTCTACTGCTCTCTACAGCACTCTACTGCTCACTACTGCACTCTACAGCACTCTACTAGTCTCTACTGTTCTCTACTGCTCTCTCCAGCACTCTACTGTTCTCTACTGCTCTCTACAGCACTGTACTGTTCTCTACTATTCTCTACTGTTCTCTACTGCTTGCTTCTGCTCTCTACTGCTTTCTTCTGCTCTCTCCTTTTCTCTACTGCTCTCCTCTGTTCTCTACTGCTCTCTACTGCTCTCTTCTGCTCTCTACTGCTCTCTACTTTTCTCTACTGCTGTCTACTGCTCTCTTCTGTTCTCTACTGCGCTCTACTGCTCTCTTCTGCTCTCTACTTTTCTCTACTGCTCTCTTCTGTTCTCTACTGCTCTCTACTGTTCCCTCCTCTCTACTGCTCTCTACTGCTCTCTTCTGCTCTCTACTTTTCTCTACTGCTCTCCTCTGTTCTCTACTGCTCTCTACTGCTCTCTTCTGCTCTCTACTGCTCTCTACTTTTCTCTACTGCTGTCTACTGCTCTCTTCTGTTCTCTACTGCGCTCTACTGCTCTCTTCTGCTCTCTACTTTTCTCTACTGCTCTCTTCTGTTCTCTACTGCTGTCTACTTTTCTCTACTGCTCTCTACTGTTCTCTACTGCTCTCTTCTTTTCTCTACTGCTTTCTTTATTTCTCTACTGCTCTCTACTGTTCTCTACTGCTCTCTTCTGTTCTCTACTGCTCTCAACTGTTCTCTACTGCTCTCTACTGCTCTCTACTGTTCTCTACTGCTCTCTCTTCTGTTCTCTACTGCTCTCTACTGCTCTCCTCTGCTCTCTACTGCTCTCTTCTGCTCTCTACTGCTCTCTACTTTTCTCTACTGCTCTCCTCTGTTCTCTACTGCGCTCTACTGCTCTCTTCTGCTCTCTACTTTTCTCTACTGCTCTCTTCTGTTCTCTACTGCTGTCTACTTTTCTCTACTGCTCTCTACTGTTCTCTACTGCTCTCTACTTTTCTCTACTGCTCTCTTCTGTTCTCTACTGTTCTCTTCTTTTCTCTACTGCTCTCTTTATTTCTCTACTGCTCTCTTCTGCTCTCTACTGCTCTCTTCTTCTCTACTGCTCTCTACTTTTCTCTACTGCTCTCTTCTGTTCTCTACTGCTGTCTACTTTTCTCTACTGCTGTCTACTTTTCTCTACTGCTCGCTTTATTTCTCTTTTGCTCTCAACAGCTCTCTTCTGCTCTCATTTGTTCTCTACTGCTCTCATCTGTTCTCTACTACTCTCTTCTGTTCTCTTCTGTTCTCTACTGCTCTCTACTGCTCTCATCTGTTCTCTACTGCTCTCTACCGTTCTCTACTGCTCTCTTCTGTTCTCTGCCGTTCTCTACTGCTCTTTTCTGTTCTCTTCTGCTCTCTACAGCACTTTACCGTTCTCTACTGCTCTCTACAGCACTGTACTGTTCCCTACTATTCTCTACTGTTCTCTACTGCTCGCCTCTGCTCTCTACCGCTCTCTGCAGCACTCTACAGTTCTCTACTGCTCTTGTCTGCTCTCTACTGTACTCTACCTTTTTTACTGCTCTCTACTGTTATCTACTGTACTTTACCATTCTCTACTGCAGTGTTTCGCAATCCTGGTCCTCAAGTACCACTGCCCTGCATGTGTCCCAGGTGTCCATACTTTAACACACCTGAGTCAAATAAATGGATCATCAGCAGGCTTGCAAAGAACATGATGAGTGGTTCAATTGGTCTGCATCAGGTATGCTGGAGTTGGTAAGACCCAAAGTGTGCAGGGAAGTGGTACTTGAGGACCAGGATTGAAAAACAATGCTCTACTGCACTCTACGGTTCTCTACTGCACTCTACTGTTCTCTATTGCAGCTTACTTCAGCTCTGAGGGGACCGAGAGCGGGGTGCTATGATCTTTATTTTTGGGTTCTATGTTCTACTTTCTGGAACCTGAACTCGTTCTTACCCACTCATCTTTCCCCACTTTGTAAGGCTAGAGGTGGAGATGGACACATGAAATAAAGACAGACAGCAGTGTGGACATACAGACTCAGACAGACATGTGGACAGACACACAGACTCACCTTGGCTCCACAGGTGATGTAAGGGGACTGGCCGTCCTTCCCAGGTAACATCCCGATCACCTGGAGACAGACGAGAGTCAGACCAGGAAGAGGACAAATGTCCCCGAAGGAGGCCAAAGGTCAACCTACCCGGTTCAGTTTGATGAAGACACAGGGCTGACCCTTGTCGTAACCATAGAAACGGTCCAACACCCCAGAACAATCCCCCAACATCGTCCTATTGAACTGACAGGAGCGCTTAGGATTGTTCCTCACCTGAAGACAGGTGGACGCACGTCAAAGAGAGAGGTAGAGACAGAAAGGTGGACACATGTCAAAGAGAGAGGTAGAGACAAACAGGTGGACAAATGTCAAAGAGAGAGAGTGACAGACAGGTGGACAAACGTCAAAGACAGAGGTAGAGACAGACAGGTGGACGCACGTCAAAGAGAGAGGTAGAGACAGACAGGTGGACGCATGTCAAAGAGAGAGGTAGAGACAGACAGGTGGACGCACGTCAAAGAGAGAGGTAGAGACAGACAGGTGGACGCACGTCAAAGACAGAGGTAGAGACAGACAGGTGGACGCACGTCAAAAAGAGAGGTAGAGACAGACAGGTGGACGCATGTCAAAGAGAGAGGTAGAGACAGACAGGTGGACAAACATCAAAGAGAGAGGTAGAGACAGACAGGTGGACGCACGTCAAGAGAGAGGTAGAGACAGACAGGTCAGAGACATTTAGAGACAGACAGGTTTACCTCTCCGCTGTCCTCCTGGATGAAGTACTGGTCCGGGGGACAGTTATCGTTGGTCTGGGCCTGGTAGGTGTCGTTGTAAGCTGCAGAGAGACATATGGAGACAGACAGGTAGGACAGATGATGGACAGACCAGAGGACAGTAAGACTGCTGTTTAATTTCACGGCCTCCTCAGGGACCTGAAGTCCTCAGCGTCCAGCGCTGGGAGTAAATCCCGATTTATCCAGCGCATGTTTAAGTGTTAGAACATTGACAGAATTCACCATCTGCTACCTCGTCTCAGAAATAATGTCCAATGTTAGGACAGCTCTGACCAGCAGAGAAAAGACAGGTTTGGATGCTGATGCTGGGAGTCTTTAAGCAGTTTCTCCCCTCATGGTTCTATGCTACATGTTAGCATTACAACATGTTAGCATTGCTCTGTGTCAGCTTTCCCACATGTTAGCATTGCGACACGTTAGCATTGAAGCTTCCTGGTGTCTGCAGACCTCTGCTGGACTGGAGGGCTCATGATGAACTCAGTACAGGGTTGCCATGACAACGGGGTTAGAGAACAATTGTAAATAGTAGTTAACAGTCATCTTACGGGACAGAAAGTTGTTGAGCGTCTGGACGAAGCCATCCCAGCTCTCGGTTTCTGAAACCGAGAAACTGATTTCCAGCTGATCTCCCTTCGGACGAATCATCATCCCTGGAAAAAAAAAACACTGCTGGTTAACCAATCACAGCCTCAGACTGGTGTAGAGGCCGCTTCCAATCAGAATCTGAACAACCAATCACAGCTTCAGACTGGTGTAGAAGCCTCTTACAACTGGAATCTAACTAAACAACCAATCAAGGTCATTTTCAGTGGAGTGTCCACATTCACACCCCAGTGTCCCCACATTCACGCCCTGGTGTTTAGGAGCGGATGGTCTAAGGACCAGGTCTATGGAACACCTGGTCCAGCTGACCCGGTGTGTGGGCTAAGGACAAGGTCTGAGGAACACCTGGTCCAGCTGCCCTGGTGTATAGGATCAGGTGGTCTAAGGACCAGGTCTGAGGAACACCTGGTCCAGCTGACACGGTGTTTAGGAGCAGATGGTCTAAGGACCAGGTCTGAGGAACACCTGGTCTAGCTGACCCGGTGTTTAGGAGCAGGTGGTCGAAGGACCAGGTCTATGGAACACCTGGTCCAGCTGACCCGGTGTTTAGGAGCAGGTGGTCTAAGGACCAGGTCTATGGAACACCTGGTCCAGCTGACCCGGTGTTTAGGAGCAGGTGGTCTGAGGACCAGGTCTGAGGAACACCTGGTCTAGCTGACCCGGTGTTTAGGAGCAGGTGGTCTAAGGACCAGGTCTGAGGGACACCTGGTCCAGCTGACACGGTGTTTAGGAGCAGGTGGTCTAAGGACCGGGTCTGAGGAACACCTGGTACAGCTGACCCGGTGTTTAGGAGCAGGTGGTCTAAGGACCGGGTCTGAGGAACACCTGGTACAGCTGACCCAGTGTTTAGGAGCAGGTGGTCTAAGGACCAGGTCTGAGGAACACCTGGTCCAGCTGACCCGGTGTTTAGGAGCAGGTGGTCAAAGGACCAGGTCTGAGGAACACCTGGTCCAGCTGACCCGGTGTTTAGGAGCAGATGGTCTAAGGACCAGGTCTGAGGAACACCTGGTCTAGCTGACCCGGTGTTTAGGAGCAGGTAGTCTAAGGACCAGGTCTGAGGAACACCTGGTCTAGCTGACCCAGTGTTTAGGAGCAGGTGGTCTAAGGACCAGGTCTGAGGAACATCTGGTCCAGCTGACCCCTTGTTTAGGAGCAGGTGGTCTAAGGACCAGGTCTGAGGAACACCTGGTCTAGCTGACACGGTGTTTAGGAGCAGGTGGTCTAAGGACCAGGTCTGAGGAACACCTGGTCCAGCTGACCCGGTGTTTAGGAGCAGGTGGTCTAGGGACCAGGTCTGAGGAACACCTGGTACGGCTGACACGGTGTTTAGGAGCAGGTGGTCTAAGGACCAGGTCTGAGGAACACCTGGTCCAGCTGACCCGGTGTTTAGGAGCAGGTGGTCTGAGGACCAGGTCTGAGGAACACCTGGTCCAGCTGACCCGGTGTTTAGGACCAGGTGGTCGAAGGACCAGGTCTGAGGAAAACCTGGTCCAGCTGACCCGGTGTTTAGGAGCAGGTGGTCTAAGGACCAGGTCTGAGGAACACCTGGTCTAGCTGACCCGGTGTTAAGGAGCAGGTGGTTGAAGGACCAGGTCTGAGGACCAGGTCTGAGGAACACCTGGTCCAGCTGACCCGGTGTTTACGAGCAGGTGGTCTAAGGACCAGGTCTGAGGACCACCTGGTCTAACTGACCCAGTGTTTAGGAGCAGGTGGTCTAAGGACCAGGTCTGAGGACCAGGTCTGAGGAACACCTGGTCCAGCTGACCCGGTGTTTAGGAGCAGGTGGTCTAGGGACCAGGTCTGAGGAACACCTGGTCTAGCTGACCCGGTGTTTACGTGCAGGTGGTCTAAGGACCAGGTCTGAGGACCAGGTCTGAGGAACACCTGGTCCAGCTGACCTGGTGTTTAGGAGCAGGTGGTCTAAGGACCAGGTCTGAGGAACACCTGTTCCAGCTGACCCGGTCTTTGGTCTAAGGATCAGGTCTGAGGAACACCTGGTCCAGCTGACCCGCTGTTTGGTCTAAGGACCAGGTCTGGGAACATCTGGTCCAGCTGACACGGTGTTTAGGAGCAGGTGGTCTAAGGACCAGGTCTGAGGAACACCTGGTCCAGCTGACCCGGTGTTTAGGAGCAGGTGGTCTAAGGACTAGGTCTGAGGAACACCTGGTCCAGCTGACCCGGTGTTAAGCAGCAGGTGGTCTAAGGACCAGGTCTGAGGAACACCTGGTCCAGCTGACCCGGTGTTTACGAACAGGTGGTCTAAGGACCAGGTCTGAGGAACACCTGGTCTAGCTGACCCGGTGTTTAGGAGCAGGTGGTCTAGGGACCAGGTCTGAGGAACACCTGGTCCAGCTGACCCGGTGTTTAGGAGCAGGTGGTCTAAGGACCAGGTCTGAGGAACACCTGGTCTAGCTGACCCCTTGTTTAGGAGCAGGTGGTCTAAGGACCAGGTCTGAGGAACACCTGGTCCAGCTGACACGGTGTTTAGGAGCAGATGGTCTAAGGACCGGGTCTGAGGAACACCTGGTCCAGCTGACCCGGTGTTTAGGAGCAGGTGGTCTAAGGACCAGGTCTGAGGACCACCTGGTCCAGCTGACCCGGTGTTTAGGAGCAGATGGTCTAAGGACCAGGTCTGAGGAACACCTGGTCTAGCTGACCCGGTGTTTAGGAGCAGGTGGTCTAAGGACCAGGTCTGAGGAACACCTGGTCTAGCTGACCCAGTGTTTAGGAGCAGGTGGTCTAAGGACCAGGTCTGAGGAACACCTGGTCCAGCTGACCCCTTGTTTAGGAGCAGGTGGTCTAAGGACCAGGTCTGAGGAACACCTGGTCTAGCTGACACGGTGTTTAGGAGCAGGTGGTCTAAGGACCAGGTCTGAGGAACACCTGGTCTAGCTGACCCGGTGTTTAGGAGCAGGAGGTCTAAGGACCAGGTCTGAGGAACACCTGGTCCAGCTGACCCGGTGTTTAGGAGCAGGTGGTCTAGGGACCAGGTCTGAGGAACACCTGGTACGGCTGACCCGGTGTTTAGGAGCAGGTGGTCTAAGGACCAGGTCTGAGGAACACCTGGTCCAGCTGACCCGGTGTTTACGAACAGGTGGTCTAAGGACCAGGTCTGAGGAACACCTGGTCCAGCTGACCCGGTGTTTAGGACCAGGTGGTCGAAGGACCAGGTCTGAGGAAAACCTGGTCCAGCTGACCCGGTGTTTAGGAGCAGGTGGTCTAAGGACCAGGTCTGAGGAACACCTGGTCTAGCTGACCCGGTGTTAAGGAGCAGGTGGTCTAAGGACCGGGTCTGAGGACCAGGTCTGAGGAACACCTGGTCCAGCTGACCCGGTGTTTACGAGCAGGTGGTCTAAGGACCAGGTCTGAGGACCACCTGGTCTAACTGACCCAGTGTTTAGGAGCAGGTGGTCTAAGGACCAGGTCTGAGGACCAGGTCTGAGGAACACCTGGTCCAGCTGACCCGGTGTTTAGGAGCAGGTGGTCTAGGGACCAGGTCTAAGGAACACCTGGTCTAGCTGACCCGGTGTTTACGTGCAGGTGGTCTAAGGACCAGGTCTGAGGACCAGGTCTGAGGAACACCTGGTCCAGCTGACCTGGTGTTTAGGAGCAGGTGGTCTAAGGACCAGGTCTGAGGACCAGGTCTGAGGAACACCTGGTCCAGCTGACCCGGTAATTAGGAGCAGGTGGTCTAAGGACCAGGTCTGAGGAACACCTGGTCTGAGGAACACCTGGTCCAGCTGACCCGGTGTTTAGGAGCAGATGGTCTAAGGACCAGGTCTGAGGAACACCTGGTCCAGCTGACCCGGTGTTTAGGAGCAGGTGGTCTAAGGACCAGGTCTGAGGAACACCTGGTCCAGCTGACCCGGTGTTTAGGAGCAGGTGGTCTAGGGACCGGGTCTGAGGAACACCTGGTCCAGCTGACCCGGTGTTTAGGAGCAGGTGGTCTAAGGACCAGGTCTGGGAACATCTGGTCCAGCTGACACGGTGTTTAGGAGCAGGTGGTCTAAGGACTAGGTCTGAGGAACACCTGGTCCAGCTGACCCGGTGTTAAGGAGCAGGTGGTCTAAGGACCAGGTCTGAGGAACACCTGGTCCAGCTGACCCGGTGTTTAGGAGCAGGTGGTCTAAGGACCAGGTCTGAGGAACACCTGGTCCAGCTGACCCGGTGTTTAGGAGCAGGTGGTCTAAGGACCAGGTCTGAGGAACACCTGGTCCAGCTGACCCGGTGTTTAGGAGCAGGTGGTCTAAGGACCAGGTCTGAGGAACACCTGGTCCAGCTGACCCGGTGTTTGGGAGCAGGTGGTCTAAGGACCAGGTCTGAGGACCAGGTCTGAGGAACACCTGGTCCAGCTGACCTGGTGTTTAGGAGCAGGTGGCCTGAGGACCAGGTCTGAGGAACACCTGTTCCAGCTGACCCGGTCTTTGGTCTAAGGATCAGGTCTGAGGAACACCTGGTCCAGCTGACCCGCTGTTTGGTCTAAGGACCAGGTCTGGGAACATCTGGTCCAGCTGACACGGTGTTTAGGAGCAGGTGGTCTAAGGACTAGGTCTGAGGAACACGTGGTCCAGCTGACCCGGTGTTAAGGAGCAGGTGGTCTAAGGACCAGGTCTGAGGAACACCTGGTCCAGCTGACACGGTGTTTAGGAGCAGGTGGTCTAGGGACCAGGTCTGAGGAACACCTGGTCCAGCTGACCCGGTGTTTAGGAGCAGGTGGTCTAAGGACCAGGTCTGAGGAAAACCTGGTCCAGCTGACACGGTGTTTAGGAGCAGGTGGTCTGAGGACCAGGTCTGAGGAACACCTGGTCTAGCTGACCTGGTGTTTAGGAGCAGGAGGTCTAAGGACCAGGTCTGAGGAACACCTGGTCCAGCTGACCCCTTGTTTAGGAGCAGGTGGTCTAAGGACCAGGTCTGAGGAACACCTGGTCTAGCTGACACGGTGTTTAGGAGCAGGTGGTCTAAGGACCAGGTCTGAGGAACACCTGGTCTAGCTGACCCGGTGTTTAGGAGCAGGAGGTCTAAGGACCAGGTCTGAGGAACACCTGGTCCAGCTGACCCGGTGTTTAGGAGAAGGTGGTCTAAGGACCAGGTCTGAGGAACACCTGGTCCAGCTGACCCGGTGTTTACGAACAGGTGGTCTAAGGACCAGGTCTGAGGAACACCTGGTCCAGCTGACCCGGTGTTTAGGACCAGGTGGTCGAAGGACCAGGTCTGAGGAAAACCTGGTCCAGCTGACCCGGTGTTTAGGAGCAGGTGGTCTAAGGACCAGGTCTGAGGAACACCTGGTCTAGCTGACCCGGTGTTAAGGAGCAGGTGGTTGAAGGACCAGGTCTGAGGACCAGGTCTGAGGAACACCTGGTCCAGCTGACCCGGTGTTTACGAGCAGGTGGTCTAAGGACCAGGTCTGAGGACCACCTGGTCTAGCTGACCCAGTGTTTAGGAGCAGGTGGTCTAAGGACCAGGTCTGAGGACCAGGTCTGAGGAACACCTGGTCCAGCTGACCCGGTGTTTAGGAGCAGGTGGTCTAGGGACCAGGTCTGAGGAACACCTGGTCTAGCTGACCCGGTGTTTACGTGCAGGTGGTCTAAGGACCAGGTCTGAGGACCAGGTCTGAGGAACACCTGGTCAGCCACCTGGTGTTTAGGAGCAGGTGGTCTAAGGACCAGGTCTGAGGACAAGGTCTGAGGAACACCTGGTCCAGCTGACCCGGTAATTAGGAGCAGGTGGTCTAAGGACCAGGTCTGAGGAACACCTGGTCTGAGGAACACCTGGTCCAGCTGACCCGGTGTTTAGGAGCAGATGGTCTAAGGACCAGGTCTGAGGAACACCTGGTCCAGCTGACCCGGTGTTTAGGAGCAGGTGGTCTAAGGACCAGGTCTGAGGAACACCTGGTCCAGCTGACCGGTGTTTAGGAGCAGGTGGTCTAGGGACCGGGTCTGAGGAACACCTGGTCCAGCTGACCCGGTGTTTAGGAGCAGGTGGTCTAAGGACCAGGTCTGGGAACACCTGGTCCAGCTGACACGGTGTTTAGGTGCAGGTGGTCTAAGGACTAGGTCTGAGGAACACCTGGTCCAGCTGACCCGGTGTTAGGGTGGGTGGTCTAAGGACCAGGTCTGAGGAACACCTGGTCCAGCTGACCCGGTGTTTAGGAGCAGGTGGTCTAAGGACCAGGTCTGAGGAACATCTGGTCCAGCTGACACGGTGTTTAGGAGCAGGTGGTCTAAGGACTAGGTCTGAGGAACACCTGGTCCAGCTGACCTGATGGTGGCAGGTGGTCTAAGGACCAGGTCTGAGGAACACCTGGTCCAGCTGACCCGGTGTTTGGAGCAGGTGATCTAGGGACCAGGTCTGAGGAACACCTGGTCCAGCTGACCTGGTGTTTAGGTGCAGGTGGTCTAAGGAGCAGGTCTGAGGAACACCTGGTCCAGCTGACCCGGTGTTTAGGTGCAGGTGGTCTAAGGACCAGGTCTGAGGACCAGGTCTGAGGAACACCTGGTCCAGCTGACCTGGTGTTTAGGAGCAGGTGGTCTAAGGACCAGGTCTGAGGAACACCTGGTCCAGCTGACCTGGTGTTTACGTGGGTGGTCTAAGGAGGACCAGGTCTGAGGAACACCTGGTCCAGCTGACCTGGTGTTTAGGAGCAGGTGGTCTAAGGACCAGGTCTGAGGACCAGGTCTGAGGAACACCTGGTCCAGCTGACCTGGTGTGGTTAGGAGCAGGTGGTCCAGGACAGGTGGCTAAGGAGCAGGTCTGAGGAACACCTGGTCCAGCTGACCTGATGGTGGGTGGTCTAAGGACCAGGTCTGAGGAACACCTGGTCCAGCTGACCTGGTGTGTGGTCTAAGGAGCAGGTCTGAGGAACACCTGGTCCAGCTGACCTGATGGTGTGTGGTCTAAGGAGCAGGTCTGAGGAACACCTGGTCCAGCTGACCTGATGGTGGGTGGTCTAAGGAGCAGGTCTGAGGAACACCTGGTCCAGCTGACCCGGTGTGTGGTCTAAGGACCAGGTCTGAGGAACACCTGGTCCAGCTGACCCGGTCTTTGTTCTAAGGACCAGGTCTGAGGAACACCTGGTCCAGCTGACCCGGTGTTTAGGAGCAGGTGGTCTAAGGAGCAGGTCTGAGGAACACCTGGTCCAGCTGACCTGATGGTGGGTGGTCTAAGGAGCAGGTCTGAGGAACACCTGGTCCAGCTGACCCGGTCTTTGTTCTAAGGATCAGGTCTGAGGAACACCTGGTCCAGCTGACCCGGTGTGTGGTCTAAGGACCAGGTCTGGGGAACTCCTCCCTGCTCAGGTGAGCGCTCACCTGGGGTGGCCAGGCGGTCCTGCCAGGTGGGCTTGTAGTCGTCGAGCGTCAGCAGCATGATGTACATGGTGAGGGCGAACATCCCGGCCAGAAACAGGTAGAAGATCAGGTAGAAGAGCAGGATCAGACCTGGGGGGGGGGGAAGACCACAGTTATTCAGATCCTCAGTACGTCATCCCCTCCCCCTCCTCTAAATGTCATCTTTATAATCCTCTTGTGTTGGGCCCCGCCCCCTGCAGATGACCTATATACAGCATGAATGGAGGGGGAAGGGAGGCTTATCCATCCGTCTTTCTGCCTCTCCATCTTTTTTGCCATCATTCCTCTCAATGTTGTCAGCCTGACAGGTGTCAATCAACCGAAACCATGGAAACAGAATCCCGCCATCTGACTGACAGTCTGGTGGGACCTGCACCAGTTCAGGCTACCAGTTCAACCAGGACTGACAGGACTCCTGGAATAAGGTTGTTGAAACCAAGGACACTTTCAAGGATTTCTGGAACTTTCCACGCAGCTTCTGATCAGCTTTCAGGTCCAGAACAGCTCAATTATACCTGTATACAAGCAAAAGAGACCCCAAACCTCCCCCTAGACCTCTGGATGTCTGGTCTGGAACTGTATACGAGATAAAGAGACCCCCAAACGTTCCCCTAGACCTCTGGATGTCTGGTCTGGAACTGTAATACGAGATAAAGAGACCCACAAACCTCCCCCTAGACCTCTGAATGTCAGGTCTGGAACTATATACGAGATAAAGAGACCCCCAAACGTTCCCCTAGACCTCTGGATGTCTGGTCTGGAACTGTATACGAGATAAAGAGACCCCCAAACCTCCACCTAGACCTCTGAATGTCAGGTCTGGAACTGTATATAGAGATAAAGAGACCCACAAACCTCCCCCTAGACCTCTGAATGTCAGGTCTGGAACTATATACCAGATAAAGAGACCCCCCAAACCTCCCCCTAGACCTCTGGATGTCTGGTCTGGAACTGTATACGAGATAAAGAGACCCCCAAACGTCCCCCTAGACCTCTGGATGTCTGGTCTGGAACTGTATACGAGATAAAGAGACCCCCAAACCGCCACCTAGACCTCTGGATGTCAGGTCTGGAACTGTATATAGAGATAAAGAGACCCATAAACCTCCCCCTAGACCTCTGAATGTCAGGTCTGGAACTATATACGAGATAAAGAGACCCCCAAACCTCCCCCTAGACCTCTGGATGTCTGGTCTGGAACTGTATATAGAGATAAAGAGACCCACAAACCTCACCCTAGACCTCTGGATGTCTGGTCTAGAACTGTAATACGAGATAAAGAGACCCACAAACCTCCCCCTAGACCTCTGAATGTCAGGTCTGGAACTATATACGAGATAAAGAGACCCCCAAACCTCCCCTAGACCTCTGAATGTCAGGTCTGGAACTATATACGAGATAGAGACCCCCAAACCTCCCCCTAGACCTCTGAATGTCAGGTCTAGGACTGTAATACGAGATAAAGAGACCCACAAACCTCCCCCTAGACCTCTGAATGTCAGGCCTGGAACTGTATATAGAGATAAAGAGACCCCCCAAACCTCCCCCTAGACCTCTGGATGTCAGGTCTGGAACTGTAATACGAGATAAAGAGACCCACAAACCTCCCCCTAGACCTCTGAATGTCAGGTCTAGGACTGTAATACGAGATAAAGAGACCCACAAACCTCCACCTAGACCTCTGGATGTCAGGTCTGGAACTGTATGCGAGATAAAGAGACCCCCAAACCTCCACCTAGACCTCTGGATGTCAGGTCTGGAACTGTATATAAGATAAAGAGACCCACAAACCTCCCCTTAGACCTCTGAATGTCAGGTCTGGAACTATATACCAGAGAAAGAGACCCCCCAAAACCTCCCCCTAGACCTCTGGATGTCAGGTCTGGAACTGTATACGAGATAAAGAGACACCCAAACTTCCACCTAGACCTCTCGATGTCAGGTCTGGAACTGTATATAGAGATAAAGAGACCCACAAACCTCCCCCTAGACCTCTGGATGTCTGGTCTAGAACTGTAATACGAGATAAAGAGACCCACAAACCCCCCCTAGATCTCTGGATGTCAGGTCTGGAACTGTATACGAGATAAAGAGACCCCCAAACCTCCCCCTAGACCTTTGGATGTCTGGTCTGGAACTGTAATACGAGATAAAGATACCAACAAACCTCCCCTAGACCTCTGAATGTCAGGTCTGGAACTGTATATAGAGATAAAGAGACCCACAAACCTCCCCTAGACCTCTGGATGTCTGGTCTAGAACTGTAATACGAGAAAAAGAGACCCACAAACCTCCCCCTAGACCTCTGAATGTCAGGTCTGGAACTATATACGAGATAAAGAGACCCCCAAACCTCCCCCTAGACCTCTGAATGTCAGGTCTAGGACTGTAATACGAGATAAAGAGACCCCCAAACCCTCCCCCTAGACCTCTGAATGTCAGGTCTGGAACTGTTTATAGAGATAAAGAGACCCCCAAACCTCCCCCTAGACCTCTGGATGTCAGGTCTAGGACTGTAATATGAGATAAAGAGACCCACAAACCTCCACCTAGACCTCTGGATGTCAGGTCTTGAACTGAATATAGAGATAAAGAGACCCACAAACCTCTCCCTAGACCTCTGGATGTCAGGTCTGGAACTGTATATGAGATAAAGAGACCCCCAAACCTCCCCCTAGACCTCTGAATGTCAGGTCTGGAACTATATACCAGATAAAGAGACCCCCCCAAAACTCCCCCTAGACCTCTGGATGTCAGGTCTGGAAATGTATACGAGATAAAGAGACCCCCTGAACCTCCACTTAGACCTCCGGATGTCAAGTCTGGAACTGTATATAGAGATAAAGAGACCCACAAACCTCCCCCTAGACCTCTGAATGTCAGGTCTAGAACTGTAATACGAGATAAAGAGACCCACAAACCTCCCCCTAGACCTCTGGATGTCAGGTCTGGAACTATATACGAGATAAAGAGACCCCCAAACCTCCCCCTAGACCTCTGGATGTCAGGTCTGGAACTATATACAAGATAAAGAGACCCCCAAACCCTCCCCTAGACCTCTGGATGTCAGGTCTGGAACTGTAAACGAGGTTAAGAGACCCCCAAACCTTCCCCTAGACCTCTGGATGTCAGGTCTGGAACTGTATACGAGCGACAGAGAACCCCAAACCGACACCTGTGGAGGTCTGGTCTGGAATTGTATATGAGACACAGACACCCCCAAACCTCCCCCTACACCTGTGGAGATCTGCTCTGAAACTGTAAATGAGCCATGGAGACCCCCAAACTCCCCCTACACCTGTTGAGGTCTGGTTTGAAACTGTAAATGAACCAGAGAGAACCCTAAACTTCCCCTATACCTGTGGAGGTCTGGTCTGAAACTGTAAATGAGCCACAGAGACCCCCAAACCTCCCCCTAAACCTGTGGGGGTCTGGTCTGAAACTGTAAATGAGCCATGGAGACCCCCAAACTTCCCCCTACACCTGTGGAGGTCTGGTTTGAAACTGTATATGAACCAGAGAGAACCCTAAACTTCCCCTATACCTGTGGAGGTCTGGTCTGAAACTGTAAATGAGCCACAGAGACCCCCAAACCTCCCCCTAAACCTGTGGAGGTCTCGTCTGGAACTGAATACGAGCCACAGAGACACCAAACATCCGCTTACACCTGTGAAAGTGTGGTCTGGAATTGTATACAAGCCAAAGAGACCCCCAAACCTCTCAATAAACCTTTGGAGTTCTGGTCCAGAACTGTAGAAGAGCTAAAGAGACCCACAAACCTCCCCCTAAACCTTTGGAGGTCTGGTCTCGAACTGTAAATGAGCCACAGAGACCCCCAAAACCTCCCCCTGAACCTCTGGATGTCTGGTCTGAAACCGTGTACGAGATAAAGAGACCCACAAACCTCCCCTTAGACCTCTGTATGTCAGGTTTGGAACTGTAAACGAGATAAGGAGACCCCCAACCCTCCCCCTAGACCTCTGGATGTCAGGGCTGGAACTGTATATGAGATAAAGAGACCCCCAAACCTCCCCCTAGACCTCTGAATGTCAGGTCTGGAACTGTATATAGAGATAAAGATACCCACAAACCTCCCCCTAGACCTCTGGATGTGAGGTTTGGAACTGTAAACGAGATAAGGAGACCCCCAACCCTCCCCCTAGACCTCTGGATGTCAGGTCTGGAACTATATATAAGATAAAGAGACCCCCAAACCCCCCTTAGACCTCTGGATGTCAGGTCTGGAACTGTAAACGAGGTAAAGAGACCCCCAAACCTTCACCTAGACCTCTGGATGTCAGGTCTGGAACTATGTACCAGATAGAGACCCCCCAAACCTCCCCTAGACCTCTGGATGTCAGGTCCGGAACTGTATACGAGATAAAGAGACCCCCAAACCTACACCTGTGGAGGTCTGGTCTGGAATTGTATATGAGACACAGACACCCCCAAACCTCCCCCTACACCTGTGGAGGTCTGGTCTGAAACGGTAAATGAGCCACAGAGACCCCCAAACCTCCCCCTACACTTGTGGAGGTCTCGTCTGGAACTGAATACAAGCCACAGAGACAGCAAACATCCGCTTACACCTGTGGAGGTGTGGTCTGGAATGGTATACGAGCCAAAGAGACCCCCAAACCTCTCAATAAACCTTTGGAGTTCTGGTCCAGAACTGTATACAAGCTAAAGAGACCCTCAAACCTCCCAACCTGTGGAAGTCTGGTCCAAAACTGTATACAAGCCAAGAGACACCCAAACCTCTCACTAGACCTTTGGATATCTGGTCTGGAACTGTATACGAGCTAAAGAGACCCCCCAAACCTCCCCCTAGACCTCTGGATGTCAGGTCTGGAACTGTAAACGAGGTAAAGAGACCCCCAAACCTTCCCCTAGACCTCTGGATGTCAGGTCTGGAACTGTAAACGAGGTAAAGAGACCCCCAAACCTTCCCCTAGACCTCTGGATGTCAGGTCTGGAACTGTATACGAGTGACGGAGACCCCCAAACCTACACCTGTGGAGGTCTGGTCTGGAATTGTATATGAGGCACAGACACCCCCCAAACCTCCCCCTACACCTATGGAGATCTGGTCTGAAACTGTAAATGAGCCATGGAGACCCCCAAACCTCCCCCTACACCTGTCGAGGTCTCGTCTGGAACTGAATACGAGCCACAGAGACACCAAACATCCGCTTACACCTGTGGAGGTCTGGTCTGGAATTGTATACGAGATAAAGAGACCCCCAAACCTTCCCCTACACCTGTGGAGATCTGGTCTGAAACTGTAAATGAGCCACGGAGACCCCCAAACCCTCCCCCTACACCTGTGGAGGTCTCGTCTGGAACTGAATACGAGCCACAGAGACACCAAACATCCGCTTACACCTGTGGAGGTGTGGTCTGGAATTGTATACGAGCCAAAGAGACCCCCAAACCTCTCAATAAACCTTTGGAGTTCTGGTCCAGAACTGTATAAGAGCTAAAGAGACCCTCAAACCTCCCCACCTGTGGAAGTCTGGTCCGAAACTGTATACAAGCCAAGAGACACCCAAACCTCTCACTAGACCTTTGGAGATCTGGTCTGGAACTGTATACGAGCTAAAGAGACCCACAAACCTCCCCCTAAACCGTTGGAGGTCTGGTCTCGAACTGTATATGAGCCACAGAGACCCCCAAACCTCCCCCTGAACCTCTGGATGTCTGGTCTGAAACCGTGTACGAGATAAAGAGACCCACAAACCTCCCCCTAGACCTCTGGATGTCAGGTTTGGAACTGTAAACGAGGTAAAGAGACCCCCAAACCTCCCCCTAGACCTCTCGATGTCAGGTCTAGAACTGTAATACGAGATAAAGAGACCCACAAACCTCCCCCTAGACCTCTGAATGTCAGGTCTAGAACTGTAATACGAGATAAAGAGACCCACAAACCTCCCCCTAGACCTCTGAATGTCAGGTCTAGAACTGTAATACGAGATAAAGAGACCCCCAAAACTTCCCCTAGACCTCCGAATGTCAGGTCTAGAACTGTAATACGAGATAAAGAGACCCCCAAAACTTTCCCCTAGACCTGTGGAGGTCTGGTCTGGAACTATATGAACCACAGAGAACCCCAAACTTCCCCAACACCTGTGGAGGTCTGGTCTGGAACTATATGAACCACAGAGAACCCCCAAACTTCCCCAACACCTGTGGAGGTCTGGTCCGGAACTATATGAAACACAGAGAACCCCAAACTTCCCCTTCTCTGGCCTGCTGCATGTCAATCATAAGGACACGTCCTTACTTATGTTTAATTTGAGGAATAAATAACATCTGAATGAATGAGTTATAAAAAAAAATTCACCCCCCTCACAGTTGACATGAAGGTAAACTTGACCTATTAAACCTTAAATTATTTTCTTTTCTTTTCTTCTTTACTTGTCCTGTCCAGCATCATAGCAGCAGAATGGAAATCTGATTGCTTTATTTTGTTGAACAGTTTTGCTTTACCAAGCGGACCTTTATGAACATAAGGCTCCACTTGATATCCTGTTTATTCATTTATTTCTTTAATTAAACATTTGTCTATTACACCATTCCATATCATACTGCTGGGCCTGACAAGGAGAAATGAAAGTTAATAGAGGTAATGATAGAAAGTGGAACAGAGAGAGAGGAGTAAGGAAGAGGAAGAGAGAGAGAGAGAGAAAGAGAGAGAGAGGGAGAGAGCGGAGTGAGGAAGAGGAAGAGAGAGAGGAGAGAAAACATGAATCCACTTACACAGTTCACCGGTGCATGACTGGTAAAATGATTTTTACCAGACTTTTTTTTTAACCAGGCTGTAAACACGTTTATTTCTGCTGTGAAGTTGGCGTTTTTAACATGGGAGTCTGTGGGGATTTGCTCAGTCGTGCAGCCCCTAGTGGATGAAGGGAGAACTACAAAAAATGGCGTCATCACTGGCCACCGGGGGTTGCTGCCACGCCGGGTCACAGACCCGGTTACTGAGATGTCTGACCCACGCCGGGTCACAGACCCGGTTACTGAGATGTCTGACCCACGCCGGGTCACAGACCCGGTTACTGAGATGTCTGACCTACGCCGGGTCACAGACCCGGTTACTGAGATGTCTGACCTACGCCAGGTCACAGACCCGGTTACTGAGATGTCTGACCCACGCCGGGTCACAGACCCGGTTACTGAGATGTCTGACCCACGCCGGGTCACAGACCCGGTTACTGAGATGTCTGACCCACGCCGGGTCACAGACCCGGTTACTGAGATGTCCGGGTCACAGACCCGGTTACTGAGATGTCTGACCCACGCCGGGTCACAGACCCGGTTACTGAGATGTCTGACCCACGCCGGGTCACAGACCAGGTTACTGAGATGTCTGACCCACGCCGGGTCACAGACCCGGTTACTGAGATGTCTGACCCACGCCGGGTCACAGACCCGGTTACTGAGATGTCTGACCTACGCCGGGTCACAGACCCGGTTACTGAGATGTCTGACCCACGCCGGGTCACAGACCCGGTTACTGAGATGTCTGACCCACGCCGGGTCACAGACCCGGTTACTGAGATGTCCGGGTCACAGACCCGGTTACTGAGATGTCTGACCCACGCCGGGTCACAGACCCGGTTACTGAGATGTCTGACCTACGCCGGGTCACAGACCCGGTTACTGGAGATGTCTGACCCACGCCGGGTCACAGACCCGGTTACTGAGATGTCCGGGTCACAGACCCGGTTACTGAGATGTCTGACCCACGCCGGGTCACAGACCCGGTTACTGAGATGTCTGACCTACGCCGGGTCACAGACCAGGTTACTGAGATGTCTGACCCACGCCGGGTCACAGACCCGGTTACTGAGATGTCTGACCCACGCCGGGTCACAGACCCGGTTACTGAGATGTCTGACCTACGCCGGGTCACAGACCCGGTTACTGAGATGTCTGACCCACGCCGGGTCACAGACCCGGTTACTGAGATGTCTGACCCACGCCGGGTCACAGACCCGGTTACTGAGATGTCTGACCCACGCCGGGTCACAGACCCGGTTACTGAGATGTCCGGGTCACAGACCCGGTTACTGAGATGTCTGACCCACGCCGGGTCACAGACCCGGTTACTGAGATGTCCGGGTCACAGACCCGGTTACTGAGATGTCTGACCCACGCCGGGTCACAGACCCGGTTACTGAGATGTCTGACCCACGCCGGGTCACAGACCCGGTTACTGAGATGTCCGGGTCACAGACCCGGTTACTGAGATGTCTGACCCACGCCGGGTCACAGACCCGGTTACTGAGATGTCTGACCCACGCCGGGTCACAGACCCGGTTACTGAGATGTCTGACCCACGCCGGGTCACAGACCCGGTTACTGAGATGTCTGACCTACGCCGGGTCACTGACCCGGTTAGTGAGATGTCTGACCCACGCCGGGTCACAGACCCGGTTACTGAGATGTCTGACCCACGCCGGGTCACAGACCCGGTTACTGAGATGTCCGGGTCACAGACCCGGTTACTGAGATGTCTGACCCACGCCGGGTCACAGACCCGGTTACTGAGATGTCCGGGTCACAGACCCGGTTACTGAGATGTCTGACCCACGCCGGGTCACAGACCCGGTTACTGAGATGTCCGGGTCACAGACCTGGTTACTGAGATGTCTGACCCACGCCGGGTCACAGACCCGGTTACTGAGATGTCCGGGTCACAGACCTGGTTACTGAGATGTCTGACCCACGCCGGGTCTACCTCTACTTAGTCCGGCTCTGGTTTCCTCCTGGGGGGTTAATGTCATCAAATGTGTCCTCTGCTGAAGATTAAGTCACCTCGCAGGATCACAACAGTGCTGAGGATCAGACTCAGACCTGGAAGTGGTCCACACGAGTCCAGCTGAGGATCAGACTCAGACCTGGAGGTGGTCCACACGAGTCCAGCTGAGGATCAGACTCAGACCTGGATGTGGTCCACACGAGTCCAGCTGAGGATCAGACTCAGACCTGGAAGTGGTCCACACGAGTCCAGCTGAGGATCAGACTCAGACCTGGATGTGGTCCACACGAGTCCAGCTGAGGATCAGACTCAGACCTGGAAGTGGTCCACACGAGTCCAGCTGAGGATCAGACTCAGACCTGGATGTGGTCCACACGAGTCCAGCTGAGGATCAGACTCAGACCTGGAAGTGGTCCACACGAGTCCAGCTGAGGATCCGACTCAGACCTGGAGGTGGTCCACACGAGTCCAGCTGAGGATCAGACTCAGACCTGGATGTGGTCCACACGAGTCCAGCTGAGGATCAGACTCAGACCTGGAAGTGGTCCACACGAGTCCAGCTGAGGATCAGACTCAGACCTGGATGTGGTCCACACGAGTCCAGCTGAGGATCCGACTCAGACCTGGAAGTGGTCCACACGAGTCCAGCTGAGGATCAGACTCAGACCTGGATGTGGTCCACACGAGTCCAGCTGAGGATCAGACTCAGACCTGGAGGTGGTCCACACGAGTCCAGCTGAGGATCAGACTCAGACCTGGATGTGGTCCACACGAGTCCAGCTGAGGATCAGACTCAGACCTGGATGTGGTCCACACGAGTCCAGCTGAGGATCAGACTCAGACCTGGATGTGGTCCACACGAGTCCAGCTGAGGATCAGACTCAGACCTGGATGTGGTCCACACGAGTCCAGCTGAGGATCAGACTCAGACCTGGAGGTGGTCCACACGAGTCCAGCTGAGGATCAGACTCAGACCTGGATGTGGTCCACACGAGTCCAGCTGAGGATCAGACTCAGACCTGGAGGTGGTCCACACGAGTCCAGCTGAGGATCAGACTCAGACCTGGATGTGGTCCACACGAGTCCAGCTGAGGATCAGACTCAGACCTGGAAGTGGTCCACATGAGTCCAGCTGAGAATCAGACTCAGACCTGGATGTGGTCCACACGAATCCAGGTCCAGGTCCCGTCCAGGGTCCAGCTGGTCCTGTTATACGTGTTGTAGTCACCTGACTGAATATGACATGATGACAGGAGTCAAACAGAAATGGTGTCCTGCACCTTTAAGAGGACCACGGTCACCATGGCAACACTGATCCCACTGCCTGTCTGTGTGTATACAGATTAACGTCCAATCAAACTCGTCTCTCAGCTGTAATCCAGATTAACTTACACCCCTCGGGATGTTGTGTGTGTGTGTCCTTCAGGGTCGTCAAGGCCAAACATCCACCACCCAGTGCACGATGGGAGCGATGACGTCGTCATCATCATCATCAGACAGAAGTTATGTAAAGGCTGTTTTAACTCATGTTTCTGCATCTGAACCTTCATCACTGATGAACACTGTTGTCATGGTGATGACATCATCAGTGTGAGCTCAAGGCTGCAGAATAAAGTTTGATTTGGATGTTAGAACCAGTGATGGAATAACAGCATTAGACAGATACGGTGTTACTAACGGCAAGACTTTCCCAGTACAGGGTAATCTAACGACCCCATGGTGACAATGTCTTTCCTGTCCCCGTCACATCTCCCATTCCCAATCCGTTCCCGTCACAGTTCCCATCACAGTTCCAGTTCCCGTTCTTGTCACAGTTCCCGTTGCCATCACAGTTCCAGTTCTGTTCCTGTCACAGTTCCCGTTCCCGTCACAGTTCCCATCACAGTTCCCGTCACAGTTCCAGTTCCCGTTCCTGTCACAGTTCCCATTCCTGTCACAGTCCCCATTCCCATCACAGTTCCAATTCCGTTCCCGTTCCTGTCACAGTTCCTGTTCCTGTCACAGTTCCCATTCCTGTCACAGTTCCAGTTCCCGTCACAGTTCCAGTTCCTGTTCCCGTTCCTGTCACAGTTCCCGTTCCCATCACAGTTCCAGTTCCTGTTCCCGTCACATCTCCCATTCCCAATCCGTTCCCGTCACAGTTCCAGGTCCTGTTCTTGTCACAGTTCCCGTTCCCATCACAGTTCCAGTTCCTGTTCCCGTCACATCTCCCATTCCCAATCCGTTCCCGTCACAGTTCCAGTTCCCTTTCCTGTCACAGTTCCCATTCCCATCACAGTTCCAGTTCCTGTTCCAGTCACATCTCCCATTCCCATCACAGTTCCAGTTCCCGTTCCTGTCACAGTTCCCGTCACAGTTCCCGTTCCCGTCACAGTTCCCATTCCCATCACAGTTCCAGTTCCCGTTCCTGTCACAGTTCCCGTTCCCATCACAGTTCCAGTTCCTGTTCCCGTCACATCTCCCATTCCCAATCCGTTCCCGTCACAGTTCCCGTCACAGTTCCAGTTCCCGTTCCTGTCACAGTTCCCGTTCCCATCACAGTTCCAGTTCCTGTTCCCGTCACATCTCCCATTCCCATCACAGTTCCAGTTCCCGCTCTTGTCACAGTTCCGTTCCCATCACAGTTCCAGTTCCTGTTCCCGTCACATCTCCCATTCCCAATCCGTTCCCGTCACAGTTCCCGTCACAGTTCCAGTTCCTGTTCCCGTCACATCTCCCATTCCCAATCCGTTCCCGTCACAGTTCCCATCACAGTTCCAGTTCCTGTTCCCGTCACATCTCCCATTCCCAATCCGTTCCGTCACAGTTCCCGTCACAGTTCCAGTTCCCGTTCTTGTCACAGTTCCGTTCCCATCAAAGTTCCAGTTCCTGTTCCCGTCACATCTCCCATTCCCAATCCGTTTCCGTCACAGTTCCCGTCACAGTTCCAGTTCCGTTCCTGTCACAGTTCCCGTTCCCATCACAGTTCCAGTTCCTGTTCCCGTCACATCTCCCATTCCCATCACAGTTCCAGTTCCAGTTCCTGTCACAGTTCCCGTTCCCATCACAGTTCCAGTTCCCGTTCCTGTCACAGTTCCCGTCACAGTTCCCGTCACAGTTCCCGTTCCGTTCCTGTCAGTTCCCGTTCCCGTCACAGTTCCCATTCCCATCACAGTTCCACTTCCCGTTCCCGTCACAGTTCCCGTTCCCATCACAGTTCCAGTTCCCGTTCCTGTCACAGTTCCCGTCACAGTTCCTGTCACAGTTCCCGTTCCCGTTCCTGTCAGTTCCCGTTCCCGTCACAGTTCCCATTCCCATCACAGTTCCACATCCCGTTCCCGTCACAGTTCCCGTTCCCATCACAGTTCCAGTTCCTGTTCCCGTCACATCTCCCATTCCCAATCCGTTCCCGTCACAGTTCCCGTCACAGTTCCAGTTCCCGTTCCTGTCACATCTCCCATTCCAATCCGTTCCCATCACAGTTCCCGTCACAGTTCCCATTCCCATCACAGTTCCAGTTCCCGTTCCTGTCACAGTTCCCGTTCCCATCACGGTTCCCATTCCCATCACAGTTCCAGTTCCCGTTCCTGTCACAGTCCCCATTCCAATCCGTTCCCATCACAGTTCCCGTCACAGTTCCCATTCCCATCACAGTTCCAGTTCCCGTTCCCGTCACAGTTCCCGTTCCCATCACAGTTCCAGTTCCTGTTCCCGTCACATCTCCCATTCCCAATCCGTTCCTGTCACAGTTCCCGTCACAGTTCCAGGTTCCCGTTCCTGTCACAGTTCCCGTTCCCATCACAGTTCCCATTCCCATCACAGTTCCAGTTCCCGTTCCTGTCACAGTCCCCATTCCCATCACAGTTCCAGTTCCCGTTCCCGTTCCTGTCACAGTTCCAGTTCCTGTCACAGTTCCCATTCCCATCACAGTTCCAGTTCCCGTTCCCGTTCCTGTCACAGTTCCCGTTCCTGTCACAGTTCCCATTCCCATCACAGTTCTAGTTCCCGTCACAGTTCCCATTCCCATCACAGTTCCCGTTCCCGTCACAGTTCCCATTCCCATCACAGTTCCAGTTCCCGTTCCCGTTACAGTTCCCATTCCCATCACAGTTCCAGTTCCCGTTCCTGTCACATCTCCCATTCCCAATCCGTTCCCGTCACAGTTCCCGTCACAGTTCCCATTCCCATCACAGTTCCAGTTCCCGTTCCTGTCACAGTTCCCATTCCCATCACAGTTCCAGTTCCCGTTCCTGTCACGGTTCCTGTTCCCGTCACAGTTCCCATTCCCATCACAGTTCCAGTTCCTGTTCCTGTCACAGTCCCCATTCCCATCACAGTTCCAGTTCCCGTTCCGTTCCGTTCCTGTCACAGTTACCATTCCCATCACAGTTCCAGTTCATGTTCCCATCACATCTCCCATTCCCAATCCGTTCCCGTCACAGTTCCGGCCACAGTTCCCATTCCCATCACAGTTCCCGTTTCCATTCCTGTCACATCTCCCATTCCCAATCCGTTCCCGTCACAGTTCCCGTCACAGCTCCCATTCCCATCACAGTTCCAGTTCACCGTTCCTGTCACAGTTCCCATTCCCATCACAGTTCCAGTTCCCGTTCCTGTCACAGTTCCCGTTCCCTTCACAGTTCCATTCCCATCACAGTTCCAGTTCCCGTTCCTGTCACAGTTCCCATTCCCATCACAGTTCCAGTTCCCGTTCCCGTCACATCTCCCATTCCCAATCCGTTCCCGTCACAGTTCCCATCACAGTTCCAGTTCCCGTCCTTGTCACAGTTCCCGTTGCCATCACAGTTCCAGTTCCTGTTCCTGTCACAGTTCCCGTTCCCGTCACAGTTCCCATCCCAGTTCCCGTCACAGTTCCAGTTCCCGTTCCTGTCACAGTTCCCATTCCTGTCACAGTCCCCATTCCCATCACAGTTCCAGTTCCCGTTCCCGTTCCTGTCACAGTTCCCATTCCTGTCACAGTTCCCATTCCCATCACAGTTCCAGTTCCTGTTCCCGTTCCTGTCACAGTTCCCGTTCCCATCACAGTTCCAGTTCCTGTTCCCGTCCCATCTCCCATTCCCATCACAGTTCCCGTCACTGTTCCAGGTCCTGTTCTTGTCACAGTTCCCATTCCCATCACAGTTCCAGTTCCTGTTCCTGTCACATCTCCCATTCCCAATCCGTTTCCGTAACAGTTCCCGTCACAGTTCCAGTTCCCTTCCTGTCACAGTTCCCATTCCCATCACAGTTCCAGTTCCCGTTCCTGTCACAGTCTCCCATTCCCGTCACAGTTCCAGTTCCTGTTCCCGTCACAGTTCCCATTCCCATCACAGTTCCAGTTCCCGTTCCTGTCACATCTCCCATTCCCAATCCCGTCACAGTTCCCATCACAGTTCCAGTTCCGTTCCTGTCACAGTTCCCGTTCCCATCACAGTTCCAGTTCCTGTTCCCGTCACATCTCCCATTCCCAATCCGTTCCCGTCACAGTTCCCGTCCAGTTCCAGTTCCCGTTCTTGTCACAGTTCCCATTCCCATTACAGTTCCAGTTCCCATTCCTGTCACATCTCCCATTCCCAATCACAGTTCCCGTCCAGTTCCTGTCACAGTTCCAGTTCCCGTTCCTGTCACAGTTCCCATTCCCATCACAGTTCCAGTTCCTGTTCCCGTCACATCTCCCATTCCCATCACAGTTCCGTTCCCGTTCCTGTCACAGTTCCCGTTCCCATCACAGTTCCAGTTCCTGTTCCTGTTCCCGTCACAGTTACCATTCCCATCACAGTTCCAGTTCCCGTTCCTGTCACATCTCCCATTCCCCCAACCGTTCCCGTCACAGTTCCCATTCCCATCACAGTTCCAGTTCCCGTTCCTGTCACAGTCCCCATTCCCATCACAGTTCCCATTCCCATTCCTGTCACAGTTCCCATTCCCACCGTTCCCGTTCCCAGTTCCCCGTCACAGTTCCAGTTCCTGTTCCCATCACATCTCCCATTCCAATCCGTTCCCATTCACAGTTCCCGTCACAGTTCCCATTCCCATCACAGTTCCAGTTCCCGTTCCCGTCACAGTTCCCATTCCCATCACAGTTCCAGTTCCAGTTCCGTTCCCGTTCCTATCACAGTTCCCGTTCCTGTCACAGTTCCCGTTCCCGTTCCCGTCACAGTTCCCATTCCCATCACAGTTCCAGTTCCCGTTCCTGTCACAGTTCCCGTTCCCATATCCGTTCCCGTCACAGTTCCCGTCATAGTTCCCATTCCCATCACAGTTCCAGTTCCCGTTCCTGTCACAGTTCCCATTCCCAATCCGTTCGCGTCACAGTTCCCGTCACAGTTCCCATTCCCATCACAGTTCCAGTTCCCGTTCCTGTTCCCCGTCACAGTTCCCATTCCCATCACAGTTCCAGTTCCCGTTCCTGTCACATCTCCCATTCCCAATCCGTTCCCGTCACAGTTCCCGTCACAGTTCCCATTCCCATCACAGTTCCAGTTCTAGTTCCTGTCACAGTTCCCATTCCCATCACAGTTCCAGTTCCCGTTCCTGTCACAGTTCCCGTTCCCTTCACAGTTCCCATTCCCATCACAGTTCCAGTTCCTGTTCCCGTTCCTGTCACAGTTCCAGTTCCCGTTCCTGTCACAGTTCCCATTCCCATCACAGTTCCAGTTCCCGTTCCTGTCACGGTTCCTGTTCCCGTCACAGTTCCCATTCCCATCACAGTTCCAGTTCCCGTTCCTGTCACAGTCCCCATTCCCATCACAGTTCCAGTTCCCGTTCCTGTTCCTGTCACAGTTACCATTCCCATCACAGTTCCAGTTTGTGTTCCCATCACATCTCCCATTCCCAATCCGTTCCCGTCACAGTTCCGGCCACAGTTCCCATTCCCATCACAGTTCCCGTTCCCGTCACAGTTCCCATTCCCATCACAGTTCCCGTTCCCGTTCCTGTCACATCTCCCATTCCCAATCCGCTCCCGTCACAGTTCCCGTCACAGTTCCCATTCCCATCACAGTTCCAGTTCCCGTTCCTTTCACAGTTCCCGTTCCCGTCACAGTTCCAGTTCCCGTTCCTGTCACAGTTCCCGTTCCCTTCACAGTTCCCATTCCCATCACAGTTCCAGTTCCCGTTCCCGTTCCTGTCACAGTTCCCGTTCCCATCACAGTTCCAGTTCCCGTTCCCGTTCCTGTCACAGTTCCCATTCCCATCACAGTTCCAGTTCCCGTTCCTGTCACAGTTCCCGTTCCCTTCACAGTTCCCATTCCCATCACAGTTCCAGTTCCCGTTCCGTTCCTGTCACAGTTCCCGTTCCCTTCACAGTTCCCATTCCCATCACAGTTCCAGTTCCCGTTCCGTTCCTGTCACCGTTCCCGTTCCCGTCACAGTTCCCATTCCCATCACAGTTCCAGTTCCCGTTCCCGTTCCTGTCACAGTTCCCGTTCCCGTCACAGTTCCCATTCCCATCACAGTTCCAGTTCCCGTTCCGTTCCTATCACAGTTTCCGTTCCTGTCACAGTTCCCGTTCCCGTCACAGTTCCCATTCCCATCACAGTTCCAGTTCCCGTTCCTGTCACATCTCCCATTCCCAATCTGTTCTCGTCACAGTTCCCGTCACAGTTCCCATTCCCATCACAGTTCCAGTTCTCGTTCCTGTCACAGTTCCCATTCCCATCACAGTTCCAGTTCCCGTTCCCGTTCCCGTCACAGTTCCCATTCCCATTACAGATCCAGTTCCCATTCCTGTCACATCTCCCATTCCCATCACAGTTCCAGTTCCAGTTCCTGTCACAGTTCCAGTTCCCTTCACAGTTCCCATTCCCATCACAGTTCCAGTTCCCGTTCCTGTCACAGTTCCCGTTCCCGTCACAGTTCCAGTTCCTGTTCCCGTCACAGTTCCCATTCCCATCACAGTTCCAGTTCCCGTTCCTGTCACATCTCCCATTCCCAACCGTTCCCATCACAGTTCCCATTCCCATCACAGTTCCAGTTCTCGTTCCTGTCACAGTTCCCATTCCCATCACAGTTCCAGTTCCCGCTTCCCGTTCCCGTCACAGTTCCCATTCCCATTACAGATCCAGTTCCCATTCCTGTCCATCTCCCATTCCCATTCCCATCACAGTTCCAGTTCCAGTTCCTGTCACAGTTCCAGTTCCCTTCACAGTTCCCATTCCCATCACAGTTCCAGTTCCTGTCATAGTTCCCGTTCCCGTCACAGTTCCCGTTCCCGTTCCTGTCACAGTTCCCGTTCCCGTCACAGTTCCAGTTCCTGTTCCCGTCACAGTTACCATTCCCATCACAGTTCCAGTTCCCGTTCCTGTCACATCTCCCATTCCCAACCGTTCCCGTCACAGTTCCCATTCCCATCACAGTTCCAGTTCCCGTTCCTGTCACAGTCCCCATTCCCATCACAGTTCCAGTTCCCATTCCCATTCCTGTCACAGTTCCCATTCCCGTCACAGTTCCAGTTCCTGTGCCCATCACATCTCCCATTCTCAATCCGTTCCCATCACAATTCCAGTTCCCGTTCCCGTCACAGTTCCCATTCCCATCACAGTTCCAGTTCCCGTTCCCGTCACAGTTCCCATTCCCATCACAGTTCCAGTTCCCGTTCCCGTTCCTATCACAGTTCCCGTTCCTGTCACAGTTCCCGTTCCCGTTCCCGTCACAGTTCCCATTCCCATCACAGTTCCAGTTCCCGTTCCTGTCACAGTTCCCGTTCCCAATCCGTTCCCGTCACAGTTCCCGTCATAGTTCCCATTCCCATCACAGTTCCAGTTCCCGTTCCTGTCACAGTTCCCATTCCCAATCCGTTCGCGTCACAGTTCCCGTCACAGTTCCCATTCCCATCACAGTTCCAGTTCCCGTTCCTGTCACAGTTCCCGTTCCTGTTCCCGTCACAGTTCCCATTCCCATCACAGTTCCAGTTCCCGTTCCTGTCACATCTCCCATTCCCAATCCGTTCCCGTCACAGTTCCCGTCACAGTTCCCATTCCCATCACAGTTCCAGTTCTAGTTCCTGTCACAGTTCCCATTCCCATCACAGTTCCAGTTCCCGTTCCTGTCACAGTTCCCGTTCCCTTCACAGTTCCCATTCCCATCACAGTTCCAGTTCCTGTTCCCCGTTCCTGTCACAGTTCCCGTTCCCGTCACAGTTTCCATTCCCATCACAGTTCCAGTTCCCGTTCCTGTCACAGTCCCCATTCCCATCACAGTTCCAGTTCCCGTTCCCGTTCCTGTCACAGTTCCTGTTCCCGTCACAGTTCCCATTCCCATCACAGTTCCAGTTCCTGTTCCCGTCGCATCTCCCATTCCCAATCCGTTCCCGTCACAGTTCCCGCCACAGTTCCCATTCCCATCACAGTTCCCGTTCCCGTCACAGTTCTCATTTCCATCACAGTTCCAGTTCCCGTTCCAGTCACAGTTCCCGTTCCCGTCACAGTTCCCATTCCCATCACAGTTCCAGTTCCCGTTCCTGTCACAGTCCCCATTCCCATCACAGTTCCAGTTCCCGTTCCCGTTCCTGTCACAGTTCCCGTTCCCGTCACAGCTCCCATTCCCATCACAGTTCCAGTTCCTGTTCCCGTCACATCTCCCATTCCCAATCCGTTCCCGTCACAGTTCCCGCCACAGTTCCCATTCCCATCACAGTTCCCGTTCCCGTCACAGTTCTCATTTCCATCACAGTTCCAGTTCCCGTTCCCATTCCTGTCACAGTTCCCGTTCCCGTCACAGTTCCCATTCCCATCACAGTTCCAGTTCCCGTTCCTGTCACAGTTCCCATTCCTATCACAGTTCCAGTTCCTGTTCCCGTTCCTGTCACAGTTTTCGTTCCCGTCACAGTTCCCATTCCTATCACAGTTCCCGTTCCCGTTCCTGTCACAGTTTTCGTTCCCGTCACAGTTCCCATTCCCATCACAGTTCCAGTTCCTGTTCCCGTTCCCGTCACAGTTCCAGTTTCCATTCCCGTTCCTGTCACAGTTGCTGTTCCCGTCACAGTTCTTGTTCCGGTTCCCGTTCCTGTCACAGTTCCCGTTCCCATTCCGTTCCCGTCACAGTTCCCATTCCCGTCACAGTTCCAGTTCTCGTTTCCGTTCCTGTCATAGTTCCCATTCCTGTCACAGTTCCCGTTCCCGACACAGTTCCCGTTACAGTTCCCATTCCCATCACAGTTACCGTTCCCATTATCCGGTTACAGTTCCCATTCCATTCCCGTCACAGTTCCCTTTCCGTTCCCGTTCATGTCAGAGTTCCCGGCCTACTCCCGTCACAGTTCCCGTTCCCGTCACAGTTCCCATCACAGTTCCATAACAGTTCCCGTTCCCATTCCGTTCCCGTTCCTGTCACAGTTCCTGGCCTGCTCCCGTCACAGTTCCCATTCCCATTATCCGGTTACAGTTCCCATTCCGTTCCTGTCACAGTTCCGGGCCTGCTCCCATCACAGTTCCCATTCCGTTCCAGTCACAGTTCCCATTCCCGTCCCAGTTCCAATCCTGTTACTGTTCTCTTCCCGTTCCTGTCACAGTTCCCGGCCTGTTCCCGTCACAGTTCCCATCACAGTTCCAGTGTTCGTCACAGTTCCCCTTCTCGTTATCCAGTTATAGTTCCCATTTCGTTCCCGTCACAGTTCCCGTCACAGTTCCTCTACCTGTTCCAGTTCCCGTTCCCGTCACAGTTCCTGTTCCTGTTATCCTGTAACAGTTCCCGCTCCGTTCCCGTCACAGTTCCCATCACAGTTCCCGTTACCAATACACTTCCCGTTCCCATTCCGATTCCATTACCATTACCGTCACAGTTCCCGTTCCCATTTCTGTTACCGTTCATGTTACCATTACCGTTCCTGTTACCGTTCCTGTTACTGTTCCTGTTACCGTTACCATCCCCATTCCTGTCACAGTTCCTGTTCCATTCCCGTTCCATTCCCGTTAAGCTTGCTGTTACCGTTCCCATCACAGTTCCCATTCCCGTTCAGTTACCGTTACCGTCCCCGTTCCCGTCACAGTTCCTGTTGCTGTTACCGTTTCTGTTCCTGTTACCGTTCCCTTTCTGTTCACGTTCCTGTTACCATTACCGTTCCTGTTCCTGTTATCGTTTCGTTCCCGTTCTTGTTAACGTTCCCGTTACTGTTACCGTTCTTGTTAACGTTCCCGTTACTGTTCCTGTTCCCGTTCCCATCCGCTTTCCTGTCACAGTTCCCGTTCCCGTTCCTGTTCCATTTCCGTTACCATTCCCGTCACAGTTCCTGTCACATTTCCCGTTCCTGTTCCCGTCTCTGTTACTGTTCCTGTTCCGGTTACCGTTTCTGTTCCTGTTCCCGTTCCCATTCTGTTCCCGTTCCTGTTCCTGTTCCCGTTTCCATTTCCAGTCCGGTCACTGTTCCCGTTGCCATTCCGGTCCCGTTCCCGTCACAGTTCCCGTTCCAGCGGGATGATAGAACCAGAAGGACAGCAGAACCAGCAGGATGGCAGAACCAGCAGGACGGCAGAACCAGCGGGACGGTAGAACTAGCAGGACGGTAGAACTAGTGGGACAGCAAAACCAGCGGGAGAGCAGAACCAGTGGGATGGTAGAACCAGCAGGATGGCCGAACCAGCGTGACTGCAGAACAAGTGGGACGACAGAACCAGCGGGAGAGCAGAACCAGTGGGACGGTAGAACCAGTGGAATGGTAGAACCAGCAGGATGGTAGAACCAGTGGGATGGCAGATCCAGCAGAATGGTAGAACCAGAAGGAGCGTAGAACCAGCAAATGTCAGAACCAGCGGGGTCAGAACAACCAGTGGAACTGGTAAAACCAGCGAAACTGTAAGACAACCAATACGGTGGAACCAGAGAGACAGTGGAACCAGAGGACCAGTGTAACCTGGGGGATGGCAGAACCAGCAACAGGTAGCAAAAGAGGAACAGTAGAACAATTGGGGCAGTGGAACCAGCGGGATGGCAGACCTAGCAAAACGTCAGAACCAGCTGGACGGCAGAAATTGTGGTACAGTAGAACCAACGGGATGGTAGAACAAGCAGGACTGGAGAACCAGCGGGATGGTGGAACCAGCAGGACACCGGAACCAGCGGAACTGTACATCCAGCAGGATAGTAGAACCAGCAATACAGCAGAACCAGCAGGACCGTAGGACGAAAAGGACATTAGAACCAGCCGAACAGTAGAAACAGCGAAACGGTAGAACCAGCGGGATCGTAGAATCAGCAATATGGCAGAAAGGTAGAACCAGAAGGACAGTACAACCATGGGGCTTGTAGGACCAGGAATACAGCAGAACCAGGTGGTCAGAACAACCAGCAGGACGGTAGAACCAACGAAACAGTAGAAAAAGAAATACGGCCGAACCAGGGGGGAAGTAGAACCAGTGGAACAGTGGAACAGTGGAACCAGCGGTACCGTAGAAACAGGGGGACAGCAGAACCAGCAGGACGTCAGAACCAGCTGGATGGTAGATCCAGCAGAACGGTAGAACCAGTAAGATCGTAGAACCAGCAATACAGCAGATCCAACAGGACGGTAGAACCAGCGGGATGGTGGAACCAGCAGGACAGAAGAACCAGAGGAAAAGTACAACCATCGGGATCGAAGAACCAGGAATACAACAGAATAAGTGGGTCAGAACAACCAGCGGGACGGTGGAACCAGCAAAACAGTAGAACAACCAATACGGCAGAACCAGAGGGACACTGGAACCAGAGGACCAGTGGCACCAGGGGGATGGCAGAACATGCAAAAGGTAGCAACAGCGGAGTAGTGAAACCAGCATAATGTCAGAACCAGCGGGACGGTAGATTCAGCTGAGCAGTAGAACCAGACGGATTGTAGAACCAGCAATACGGCAGAACCAGCGGGATGGTAGGACCAAAAGGACATTAGAACCAGCAGAACAGTAGAACCAGTGGGATCGTAGAACCAGGAATACAGCAGAACAGTTCTTACCAGTGGGTAAGAACAACAAGCGTGACGGTAGAACGTACGAAACAGTAGAAAAAGTAATATGCCAGAACCAGCGGGGCAGCAGAACCAGCAGGGCAGTAGAACCAGCGGAACAGTGGAACCAGCGGAACTGTAGAACCAGCGGGACGACAGAACCTGCAGGACTGGAGAACCAGCGGGACATTAGAAACAGCCAGACGGTAGAACCAGTTGGACAGCGGAACCAGTGGGACGGTAGAACCAGTGGGAGGGTAGAACAAGTGGGATGGTAGATCCAGCAGAACGGTAGAGCCAGTAGGATTGCAGAACCAGCAATACTGCAGAACCAGCAGAATGGTAGAACCAATGGGACAGAAGAACCAGCGGGACGGTGGAACCAGCAAAACATCAGAACCAGCAAAACAGTAGAACAAGAAGGACAGTATAACCATTGGGATCATAGAACCAGGAATACAGCAGAACCAGTGGGTCAGAACAACCAGTGGGACGGGTAAAACCAGCCAAACAGTAGAACAACCAATACAGCAGAACCAGAGGGACAGTGGAACCAGATGACTAGTGGAACCAGTGGGAGGGCAGAACCAGCAACAGGTAGCAACATAGGAACAGTAGAACAAGCGGCCGGTGGAACCAGCGGACAAAACGTCAGAACCAGCGGGACGGCAGAAATTGTGGGACAGTAGAACCAGCGGGATGGTAGATCCAGCAGGACGGTAGATCCAGCAGGACGGTAGAACCAGCGGGACATCAGAACCGGTGGGACAGTAGATCCAGCAGAACGGTAGAACCAGTAGGATCGTAGAATCAGCAATACCACAGAACCAGCTGGACACCAGAACTAGCGGGAACTATACATCCAGCGGGATAGTAAAACCAGCAATATGGCAGAACCAGCAGGACGGTAGGACCAAAAGGACAGTAGAAACATCAGGATCGTAGAACCAGGAATACAGCAGAACCAGTAGCTCAGAACAACCAGTGGGACGGAAGAACCAGCTAAACAGTAGAACAATCAATATGGCAGAACCAGTGGAACAGTGGAACCAGAAGAACAGCGGAATCAAGGGGATGTCAGAACCAGCAACAGATAGCAGCGGCGGAACAACAGAACAAGCGGAACGGTAGAACCAGCGGGATGGTGGAACCAGCAGGACAGTAGAGCCAGCTGGACACCAGAACCAGCGGAAATGTACATCCAGCTGGATAGTAAAACCAGCAATATGGCAGAACCAGTAGGACGGTAGGACCAAAAGGACATTAAAACCAACAGAACAGTAGAACCAGAGGAATTGTATAACCAGCAATACAGCAAAACCAGCAGGACAGAACAAAGAGCGGGAAGGTAGACCCAACAAAACAGTAGAACAAGAAATACGGCAGAACCAGTGGGGAGGTAGAACCAGTGGAACAGTGGAACCAGCGGGATTGTAGAATCAGCAATACGGCAGAACCAGGGGGATGGTAGAACCCGCAAAAAATCTGAACCAGCAGAACAGTAGAACCAAAAGAACAGTACAACCATCTGGATCGTAGAACCAGCAATAAAGCAGAACGAGTGGGACGGTAGAACGAGTGGCAATAGAACGAGTGGGACGGTAGAACCAGCGGGACGGTAGAACAGCAGGATAGTAGAACCAGTAGGATGGTGGAACCACTGGGATAGTAAAACCAGCAAAAAGGTAGAACAACTGGGACAGTAAACAAGACAGTAGAAACAACAAGATGGCAAGACCAGCGGGACAGTAAAACCAGCAAGACAGCAGAACAAGCAGGACAGTACAACAGCAGGACGTTAGAACCAGCAAAACAGTAGAACCAGAAGGACAGCAAAACCAGGGGGACAGTAGAACCAGTGGGACAGTAGAGCCAGCGGGATGGCGGAACCAGTGGGACGGCAGAACCAGCGGGAAAGTAGAACCACGAGGATGGTTGAATCAGTGGGACGGTAAAACCAGTGGGACGGTAGAACCAGCGGGACGGCAGAACCAGCAGGATGGCAGAACCAATGGGACGGTAGAACCAGCCGGAAAGTAGAACCAGCCAGAAAGTAGAACCAGCCGGAAAGTAGAACCAGCCGGAAAGTAGAACCAGCCGGAAAGTAGAACCAGTGGGAAAGTAGAACCAGTGGGAAAGTGGACCAGCGGTTTCCCAGCGGGACGGTAGAACAAGCGGGACGGTAGTACCACTAGGACGGTAGAACCAGCGGGAAGGTAGAACCAGTAGGATGGTAGAACCAGCAAAAAGGTAGAACAACTGGGACAGTAAACAAGACCGCAGAACCAGCAAGACAGCAGAACAAGCGGGACGGTTGAACAGCAGGACGCTACAACCAGCGGAACAGTAGAACCGGGGAGACAGTAGAACCAGTGGGACAGTAGAACCAGCGGGAAAGTAGAACCAGCAGGAAAGTAGAACCAGCGGGAAAGTAGAACCAGCGGGATGGTAGAACCAGCCAGAAAGTAGAACCACCCGGAAAGTAGAACCAGCGGGAAGGTAGAACCAGTGGGAAAGTGGACCAGCGGGACGGTAGGACCAGCGGGACAGTAGAACCAGCGGGACGGTAGAACCAGCGGGACGGTAGAACCAGCGGGACGGTAGAACCAGCGGGAAAGTAGAACCAGCGGGAAGGTAGAACCAGTGGGAATGTGGACCAGCGGGACGGTAGAACCAGCGGGAAAGTAGAACCAGCGGGACGGTAGAACCAGTGGGAAAGTGGACCAGCGGGGCGGTAGAACCAGCGGGACGGTAGAACCAGCGGGGCGGTAGAACGAGCGGGAAAGTAGAACCAGCGGGACGGTAGAACCAGTGGGAAAGTGGACCAGCGGGACGGTAGAACCAGGAAGACAGTGAAACTAGCAGGACGGTAGAACAGCGGGACAGTAGAACCAGTAGGATGGTAGAACCAGCAAAAAGGTAGAACAACTGGGACAGTAAACAAGACCGCAGAACCAGCAAGACAGCAGAACAAGCGGGACGGTAGAACAGCAGGACGCTAGAACCAGCGGAACAGTAGAACCAGCGGGACGGTAGAACCAGCAGGACGGTAGAACCAGCGGGACGGTAGAACCAGCGGGACGGTAGAACCAGCAAGACAGTGAAACTAGCGGGACGGTAGAACAGCGGGACAGTAGAACCAGTAGGATGGTAGAACCAGCAAAAAGGTAGAACAACTGGGACAGTAAACAAGACCGCAGAAACAGCAAGACAGCAGAACAAGCGGGACGGTAGAACAGCAGGACGCTAGAACCAGCGGAACAGTAGAACCAGAAGGACAGCAGAACCGGGGAAACAGCAGAACCAGCGGAACGGTAGAACCAGTGGGAAAGTAGAACCAGCGGGACAGTAGAACCAGCAGGCCGACCACACCGGCGGGATGGCAGAACCAGCGGGACGGTAGAACCAGTGGGATGGCGAAACCAGCGGGACGCAGAACCAGCAGGAAAGCAGGACCAGTGGGACAGCAGAACCAATGGGTGGGACGGTAGAACCAGCGGACGGCAGAACCATCAGCAGGTGTGCAACAGTCTGCATGGCTCGGTTCTACTGTGTCCTGACAGAACAGTGATCTTTGATATGTGATGGTGATGAAAAAAGAACCAAGTTCTACTCCAGTTTCTGGTTTGTGTGCGATCGGGACCAGAAGGAGAATCCACTGACTGACTAAATGACTGGCAGACCTCTTTAACTCCTCCAACCTGGTTCCAGGTGGAACATACAGTATGTCAGCTATGTTCTTATATCCAACAAACGTCCGTCAGGGTTCTACATCAAGCATTCAGATGTAGTCGGCAGGTCTGAAGGATAATTTAGAAAAGGAACAGATAGACTATCAATCAGAATGCTTGATCACTGGTGGCCCAGCCAATCAGAATGCTTGATCACTGGTGGCCCAGCCAATCAGAATGCTTGATCACTGGTGGTCCAACCAATCAGAATGCTTGATCACTGGTGGCCCAGCCAATCAGAATGCTTGATCACTGGTGGTCCAACCAATCAGAATGCTTGATCACTGGTGGCCCAGCCAATCAGAATGCTTGATCACTGGTGGTCCAGCCAATCAGAATGCTTGATCACTGGTGGCCCAGCCAATCAGAATGCTTGATCACTGGTGGTCCAACCAATCAGAATGCTTGATCACTGGTGGTCAAACCAATCAGAATGCTTGATCACTAGCTGGGTTTACATGGACGCAAATATACCGATTGCTTTCGGTTTAAAAACTCTTTTCGAATGAAAAGTGCTGGACCGAATGAATTTTCATTTGGTTTCACGGGGGTAGAATATTCCTTCCCCCAAACCGAACGGGGTGTCATGTAAACGCTGAATCGGAAAGTTGTGAAGTAGCGCTCTTACAGCGCATGCTTCCACGAGACGTAAACGTGCGACGAGTGATGTTTCCTCACTTTGACAGATGGCTGATTTTTACTCAGACGCTGTCTCTACGCCTTTTTCTCTTGGGGTCCTGCAGTAGGAGCACATGAGTATCAGCTGCTGCTGGATTAAAGTCCTGCAGAAACCACAACAACCGTGACGATCAGTTTTTATACCTCCGTCTTTATTAAATAACGTGATGCAACATCATTCTGCGCATGTCAGACAGGATTATTCTGAATAAATATTGGCGCATGTACACACCAGATCGGAATGAATTAGTTCCCATGGAAACAGCTGCCCTGAAATCCTCAATCAGAATGATTTCATTCCGAAAGGGGAAAAAAAAGTCTCCACGTAAACGTACCCACTGATGGTCCAACCAATCAGAATGCTTTGTCACTGATGGTCCAACCAATCAACAGAACTACCGACATCCAACAGGCTGAGCAATCAGAAACATGCGTATAGAGTAATGTTCAGTGGTCCGGTTCTGACTGCAGTTCTGGATCTAAACAGCTCCTGGTCTCAGTCATGTGACCAACAGAGATCACATGGTACTACTGATGCTTCGGCAGGTACGGCTGCAGAGGCAGATCAAGCACACACACTCGTCCCACTTCATGCTCTTTCATCAGGGGCGAGAGACACTGAACTATAAAGAGAAAGAGAGAATGACCTTCATAAAGGACATGGCAACAGAGGACGAGTGAGCATCCCTGAGACATGGAGAGAAAGTAAGAAAGCCAGACAGAGAGAGGGCGTGAAGTGACAAGGCATCAGCATTTAATCAATTCTGAGATAGGCAATTAATCATTGATAGAGATTGATTAGACTGTTATTACCATTTCTGGTTTCACCAGAACCCCCTCACATTCCTTTAACCGATCACCAGAACCCTCACATTCCTTTAACTGATCACCAGAACCCCATCACATTCCTAAAACCAATCACCAGAACCCCCTCACATTCCTAAAACCAATCACCAGAACCCCCTCACATTCCTTAAACCAATCACCAGAACCCCCTCACATTCCTTTAACCGATCACCAGAACCCCCTCACATTCCTAAAACCAATCACCAGAACCCCCTCACATTCCTAAAACCAATCACCAGAACCCCCTCACATTCCTAAAACCAATCACCAGAACCCCCTCACATTCCTAAAACCGATCACCAGAACCCCCTCACATTCCTAAAACCAATCACCAGAACCCCCTCACATTCCTAAAACCAATCACCAGAACCCCCTCACATTCCTAAAACCAATCACCAGAACCCCCTCACATTCCCTAAAACCAATCACCAGAACCCCCTCACATTCCTTAAACCAATCACCAGAACCCCCTCACATTCCTTTAACCGATCACCAGAACCAACTCACATTCCAAAAACCGATCACCAGAACCCCCTCACATTCCTTTAACCGATCACCAGAACCCCCTCACATTCCTAAAACCAATAACCAGAACCCCCTCACATTCCTTTAACTGATCACCAGAACCCCCTCACATTCCCAAAAACCAATAACCAGAACCCCCTCACATTCCTTTAACTGATCACCAGAACCCCATCACATTCCCAAAACCAATAACCAGAACCCCCTCACATTCCTAAAACCAATCACCAGAACCCCCTCACATTCCTTTAACCGATCACCAGAACCCCCTCACATTCCTAAAACCAATCACCAGAACCCCCTCACATTCCTTTAACCGATCACCAGAACCCCCTCACATTCCTTAAACTAATCACCAGAACCCCCTCACATTCCTTTAACCGATCACCAGAACCCCCTCACATTCCTTAAACCGATCACCAGAACCCCCTCACATTCCTAAAACCAATCACCAGAACCCCCTCACATTCCTAAAACCAATCACCAGAACCCCCTCACATTCCTTAAACTAATCACCAGAACCCCCTCACATTCCTTTAACCGATCACCAGAACCCCCTCACATTCCTAAAACCAATCACCAGAACCCCCTCACATTCCTTTAACCGATCACCAGAACCCCCCTCACATTCCCAAAAACCGATCACCAGAACCCCCTCACATTTCCAAAAACCGATCACCAGAACCCCCTCACATTCCTAAAACCAATCACCAGAACCCCCTCACATTCCTTTAACTGATCACCAGAACCCCCTCACATTCCTAAAACCAATCACCAGAACCCCCTCACATTCCTAAAACCAATCACCAGAACCCCTCACATTCCCAAAAACCAATCACCAGAACCCCCTCACATTCCTTTAACCGATCACCAGAGCCCCCTCACATTCCCGAAAACCAATCACCAGAACCCCCTCACATTCCTTTAACCGATCACCAGAACCCCCTCACATTCCTAAAACCAATCACCAGAACCCCCTCACATTCCTAAAACCAATCACCAGAACCCCCCTCACATTCCTTTAACCGATCACCAGAACCCCCTCACATTCCTAAAACCAATCACCAGAACCCCTCACATTCCTTTAACCGATCACCAGAACCCCCTCACATTCCCAAAAACCAATCACCAGAACCCCCTCACATTCCTTTAACTGATCACCAGAACCCCCTCACATTCCTAAAACCAATCACCAGAACCCCCTCACATTCCTAAAACCAATCACCAGAACCCCCTCACATTCCTAAAACCAATCACCAGAACCCCCTCACATTCCTTTAACTGATCACCAGAACCCCCTCACATTCCTAAAACCAATCACCAGAACCCCCCCTCACATTCCTTTAACCGATCACCAGAACCCCCTCACATTCCTAAAACCAATCACCAGAACCCCCTCACATTCCTAAAACCAATCACCAGAACCCCCTCACATTCCTTAAACCAATCACCAGAACCCCTAACATTCCTTTAACCGATCACCAGAACCCCCTCACATTCCTAAAACCAATCACCAGAACCTCCTCACATTCCTAAAACCAATCACCAGAACCCCCTCACATTCCTTAAACCAATCACCAGAACCCCTCACATTCCTTTAACTGATCACCAGAACCCCCTCACATTCCTAAAACCAATCACCAGAACCCCCTCACATTCCTTTAACCGATCACCAGAACCCCCTCACATTCCTTAAACCAATCACCAGAACCCCCTCACATTCCTTTAACCGATCACCAGAACCCCCTCACATTCCTAAAACCAATCACCAGAACCCCCTCACATTCCTTTAACTGATCACCAGAACCCCCTCACATTCCTTAAACCAATCACCAGAACCCCCTAACATTCTTTTAACCGATCACCAGAACCCCCTCACATTCCTAAAACCGATCACCAGAACCCCCTCACATTCTTTTAACCGATCACCAGAACCCCCTCACATTCCTTAAGCCAATCACCAGAACCCCATCACATTCCTTAAACCGATCACCAGAACCCCCTAACATTCTTTTAACCGATCACCAGAACCCCCTCACATTCCTTTAACTGATCACCAGAACCCCATCACATTCCTTAAACCAATCACCAGAACCCCCCCCTAACACCCCCTCACATTCCTTAAACTGATCACCAGAACCCCCTCACATTCCTTAAACCAATCACCAGAACCCCCTAACATTCTTTTAACCGATCACCAGAACCCCCTCACATTCCTTTAACCGATCACCAGAACCCCCTCACATTCCTAAAACCAATCACCAGAACCCCCTCACATTCCTAAAACCAATCACCAGAACCCCCTAACATTCTTTTAACTGATCACCAGAACCCCATCACATTCCTAAAACCAATCACCAGAACCCCCTAACATTCTTTTAACTGATCACCAGAACCCCATCACATTCCTAAAACCAATCACCAGAACCCCCTAACATTCTTTTAACTGATCACCAGAACCCCATCACATTCCTTAAACCAATCACCAGAACCCCCTCACATTCCTAAAACCAATCACCAGAACCCCCTTACATTCTTTTAACCAATCACCAGAACCCTCTCACATTCCTTTAACCTATCACCAGAACCCACATTCCTTTTCCATTACCTGTTCTGACCTGTTCCATCAACAGTTCTCAACCGTTCTGACCTGTTCTATCACCTGTTTTCATCTGTTCTGACCTGTTCTATCACCTGTTCTGACCTGTTCCATCACCTGTTTTCACCTGTTCTGATCTGTTCTATCACCTGTTCTGACCGGTTCCATCACCTTTTCTAGACTGTTTTGACCTGTTCTGACCTGTTCCATCACCTGTTTTGACCTGTTCTGACCTGTTCCATCACCTGTTCTCGCCTGTTCTGACCTGTTCCATCAACAGTTCTCGACTGTTCTGACCTGTTCTATCACCTGTTTTCATCTGTTCTGACCTGTTCTATCACCTGTTCTCGACTGTTCTGACCTGTTCTATCACCTGTTTTCATCTGTTCTGACCTGTTCTATCACCTGTTTTCATCTGTTCTGACCTGTTCTATCACCTGTTCTGACCGGTTCCATCACCTTTTCTAGACTGTTTTGACCTGTTCTGACCTGTTCCATCACCTGTTCTCGCCTGTTCTGACCTGTTCCATCACCTGTTCTCGCCTGTTCTGACCTGTTCCATCACCTGTTCTCGCCTGTTCTGACCTGTTCCATCACCTGTTCTTGCCTGTTCTGACCGGTTCCATCACCTTTTGTAGACTGTTTTGACCTGTTCTGACCTGTTCCATCACCTGTTCTCGCCTGTTCTGACCTGTTCCATCACCTGTTCCTCCTGTTCTGACCTGTTCCATCACCTGTTAACTCCTGTTCTGACCTGTTCCTCACCTGTTCGCTCTGTTCTGACCTGTTCCATCACCTTCTCTCCTGTTCTGACCTGTTCCATCACCTGTTCTCGCCTGTTCTGACCTGTTCCATCACCTGTTCTCGCCTGTTCTGACCTGTTCCATCACCTGTTTTGACCTGTTCTGACCTGTTCCATCACCTGTTCTCGCCTGTTCGGACCTGTTCCATCACCTGTTCTCGCCTGTTCTGACCTGTTCCATCACCTGTTCTCGCCTGTTCTGACCGGTTCCATCACCTTTTGTGACTGTTTTGACCTGTTCTGACCTGTTCCATCACCTGTTCTCGCCTGTTCTGACCTGTTCCATCACCTGTTCACTCCTGTTCTGACCTGTTCCATCACCTGTTTTCACCTGTTCTGACCTGTTCCATCACCTGTTCTGACCTGATCTATCAACTGTTTTCACCTGCTCTGACCTGTTCCATCACCTGTTTTCACCTGTTCTGACCTGTTCTATCACCTGTTTTCACCTGTTCTGACCTGTTCCATCACCTGTTTTCACCTGTTCTGACCTGTTCTATCACCTGTTTTCATCTGTTCTGACCTGTTCTATCACCTGTTCTGACCGGTTCCATCACCTTTTCTAGACTGTTTTGACCTGTTCTGGCCTGTTCCATCACCTGTTCTCACCTGTTCTGACCGGTTCCATCACCTTTTGTAGACTGTTTTGACCTGTTCTGACCTGTTCCATCACCTGTTCTCGCCTGTTCTGACCTGTTCCATCACCTGTTCACTCCTGTTCTGACCTGTTCCATCACCTGTTAACTCCTGTTCTGACCTGTTCCATCACCTGTTTTCACCTGTTCTGACCTGTTCCATCACCTGTTCACGCCTGTTCTGACCTGTTCCATCACCTGTTCACTCCTGCACTGACCTGTTCCATCACCTGTTCACTCCTGTTCTGACCTGTTCCATCACCTGTTCACTCCTGTTCTGACCTGTTCCATCACCTGTTTTCACCTGTTCTGACCTGTTCCATCACCTGTTCACGCCTGTTCTGACCTGTTCCATCACCTGTTCTGACCTGTTCCATCACCTGTTCACGCCTGTTCTGACCTGTTCCATCACCTGTTCACTCCTGTTCTGACCTGTTCTATCACCTGTTTTCATCTGTTCTGACCTGTTCTATCACCTGTTCTGACCTGATCTATCACCTGTTCACGCCTGTTCTGACCTGATCTATCACCTGTTCACTCCTGTTCTGACCTGTTCCATCACCTGTTCACTCCTGTTCTGACCTGTTCCATCACCTGTTCACTCCTGTTCTGACCTGTTCCATCACCTGTTCACTCCTGTTCTGACCTGTTCCATCACCTGTTCACTCCTGTTCTGACCTGTTCCATCACCTGTTCACTCCTGTTCTGACCTGTTCCATCACCTGTTCTCGCCTGTTCTGACCTGTTCCATCACCTGTTCACGCCTGTTCTGACCTGTTCCATCACCTGTTTTCACCTGTTCTGACCTGTTCCATCACCTGTTCTGACCTGTTCCATCACCTGTTTTCACCTGCTCTGACCTGTTCCATCACCTTTTCAGACCTGTTCCATCACCTGTTTTTTGACCTGTTCTGACCTGTTCCATCACCTATTCTGACCTGATCTATCACCTGTTTTCACCTGTTCTGACCTGTTCCATCACCTGTTCTGACCTGATCTATCACCTGTTTTCACCTGCTCTGACCTGTTCCATCACCTGTTCTATTGCCTGTTCTGGGCTCCTGTGACGTAAATCGATCCGGAACCGGATCTGATTGATTGGTTTCTTCTATTCTGATCAAACTCGGCTGATCTAGAACCAATCAGATCGATGAGGAGCACGAGACCTGCTGTGGTCACACACGTCATGCAACGGCACGCGCTGGCGCTGGCGCGTACTCACCCCAGCTCGTGGCCGTGCGGCCCAGCAGCTCGTGCGTGCGCGGGTTCCAGAAGAAGCCCCCCCACTCCCCCGAGCCTTTACGGTCCTCCTCCTTGGACCCGGACATGACGGTGAGGATGAGGAGGATGAAGATGGAGCTCTGTCTGTCTGGTCGCACGGCGCGCGCGCTTTCCCGCCGCTTCCTTCAGCCGACGATCGATCCGCGGATCGATGATGGCGATGATGATGATGGAGGAGCAGATGAAGGACAGACGGAGGGAGAGAGAGAGAGAGAGGACGGAGTCACTGCGGTAAACCCCCGACACCGCGTGACGTCACATCTGCTGCCGCAGACAGCCAATCAAAGAAGAGCTCCGTCATCAGCCCCGCCCCCTGCAGATCTTCAGTGTGTGTGTGTGTGTGTGTGTGTGTGTGTGTGTGTGTGAGAGAGAGAGATGATGCTGCGACATGCTGCAGTTCCACGGTCAGGATCTACGTAGAGATGACGTCACTCACAGCTACCGATTTACGTCACAATGTAAACAAGCGAACAAAAATAACAATTAGTGGCCTGACGTCATCATTTATCCACCATCTTCATCATACCTGTACTGCATCTTCATCTTCATAACTTCCTTTCTTCTTCTTCTTCTGTTGATATAAATGTATGACAATGATTGAATATGACGTCATAAAGTAAACAACAATGAAACAACAACAACTGATTCCTGTCTCCGTCATCATCATCATCATCATCATCATCATCAGCCCACTAATGCATCACCCTAAACCAGGACCTGAACTGGACTGATCTGGTCTTTAGAAAGACCTGCAGATGGATCTGGTTTCCAGAAAGACCTGCAGATGGATCTGGTCTTTAGAAAGACCTGCAGATGGATCTGGTTTCCAGAAAAACCTGCAGATGGATCTGGTTTCCACAAAGACCTGCAGATGGATCTAGTTTCTAGAAAGACCTGCAGATGGATCTGGTCTTTAGAAAGACCTGCAGATGGATCTGGTTTCCAGAAAGACCTGCAGATGGATCTGGTCTTCAGAAAGACCTGCAGATGGATCTGGTTTCCAGAAAGACCTGCAGATGGATCTGGTTTCCAGAAAGACCTGCAGATGGATCTGGTTTCCAGAAAGACCTGCAGATGGATCTGGTTTCCAGAAAGACCTGCAGATGGATCTGGTTTCCAGAAAGACCTGCAGATGGATCTGGTTTCCAGAAAGACCTGCAGATGGATCTGGTTTCCACAAAGACCTGCAGATTGATCTGGTTTCCACAAAGACCTGCAGATGGATCTGGTTTCCAGAAAGACCTGCAGATGGATCTGGTTTCCAGAAAGACCTGCAGATGGATCTGGTTTCCAGAAAGACCTGCAGATGAATCTGGTTTCCAGAAAGACCTGCAGATGGATCTGGTTTCCAGAAAGACCTGCAGATGGATCTGGTTTCAGAAAGACCTGCAGATGGATCTGGTTTCCAGAAAGACCTGCAGATGGATCTGGTTTCCACAAAGACCTGCAGATGAATCTGGTTTCCAGTAAGACCTGCAGATGGATCTGGTCTTTAGAAAGACCTGCAGATGGGTCTGGTTTCCAGAAAGACCTGCAGATGGATCTGGTTTCCAGAAAGACCTGCAGATGGATCTGGTTTCCACAAAGACCTGCAGATGGATCTGGTTTCCAGAAAAACCTGCAGATGGATCTGGTTTCCACAAAGACCTGCAGATGGATCTAGTTTCTAGAAAGACCTGCAGATGGATCTGGTCTTTAGAAAGACCTGCAAATGGATCTGGTTTCCAGAAAGACCTGCAGATGGATCTGGTCTTCAGAAAGACCTGCAGATGGATCTGGTTTCCAGAAAGACCTGCAGATGGATCTGGTTTCCACAAAGACCTGCAGATTGATCTGGTTTCCACAAAGACCTGCAGATGGATCTGGTTTCCAGAAAGACCTGCAGATGGATCTGGTTTCCAGAAAGACCTGCAGATGGATCTGGTTTCCAGAAAAACCTGCAGATGGATCTGGTTTCCACAAAGACCTGCAGATGGATCTGGTTTCCACAAAGACCTGCAGATGGATCTGGTTTCCAGAAAGACCTGCAGATGGATCTGGTTTCCAGAAAAACCTGCAGATGGATCTGGTTTTCAGAAAGACCTGCAGATGAATCTGGTTTCCAGAAAGACCTGCAGATGGATCTGGTTTCCACAAAGACCTGCAGATGGATCTGGTTTCCACAAAGACCTGCAGATGGATCTGGTTTCCAGAAAGACCTGCAGATGGATCTGGTTTCCAGAAAGACCTGCAGATGAATCTGGTTTCCAGAAAGACCTGCAGATGGATCTGGTCTTTAGAAAGACCTGCAGATGGATCTGGTTTCCAGAAAGACCTGCAGATGAATCTGGTTTCCAGAAAGACCTGCAGATGGATCTGGTTTCCAGAAAAACCTGCAGATGGATCTGGTTTCCAGAAAGACCTGCAGATGAATCTGGTTTCCAGAAAGACCTGCAGATGGATCTGGTTTCCAGAAAGACCTGCAGATGGATCTGGTTTCCAGAAAGACCTGCAGATGAATCTGGTTTCCAGAAAGACCTGCAGATGGATCTGGTTTCCAGAAAGACCTGCAGATGGATCTGGTTTCCAGAAAGACCTGCAGATGAATCTGGACTTTAGAAAGACCTGCAGATGGATCTGGTTTCCAGAAAGACCTGCAGATGGATCTGGTTTCCAGAAAGACCTGCAGATGAATCTGGACTTTAGAAAGACCTGCAGATGGATCTGGTTTCCAGAAAGATCTGCAGATGGATCTGGTCTTTAGAAAGACCTGCAGATGGATCTGGTTTCCACAAAGACCTGCAGATGGATCTGGTTTCCACAAAGACCTGCAGATGGAGCTGGTTTCCACAAAGACCTGCCGATGGATCTGGTTTCCACAAAGACCTGCAGATGGATCTGGTTTCCACAAAGACCTGCAGATGGATCTGGTTTCCACAAAGACCTGCAGATGGATCTGGTCTTTAGAAAGACCTGCAGATGGATCTGGTTTCCAGAAAGACCTGCAGATGGATCTGGTTTCCAGAAAGACCTGCATATGGATCTGGTTTCCAGAAAGACCTGCAGATGGATCTGGTCTTTAGAAAGACCTGCAGATGGATCTGGTTTCCAGAAAGACCTGCAGATGGATCTGGTCTTTAGAAAGACCTGCAGATGGATCTGGTCCTCAGACAGACCTGCAGATGGATCTGGTCCTCAGATAGACCTGCAGATGGATCTGGTCTTCAGACAGACCTGCAGATGGATCTGGTTCTCAGAAAGACCTGCAGATGGATCTGGTTTCTCAGACAGACCTGCAGATGGATCTGGTTTCTCAGACAGACCTGCAGATGGATCTGGTTTTCAGACAGACCTGCAGATGGATCTGGTCCTCAGACAGACCTGCAGATGGATCTGGTCCTCAGACAGACCTGCAGATGGATCTGGTCCTCAGACAGACCTGCAGATGGATCTGGTCCTCAGACAGACCTGCAGATGGATCTGATTCTCAGACAGACCTGCAGATGGATCTGGTCTTCAGAAAGACCTGCAGATGGATCTGGTCTTTAGAAAGACCTGCAGATGGATCTGGTCTTTAGAAAGACTTGCAGATGGATCTGGTTCTCAGACAGACCTGCAGATGGATCTGGTCTTCAGAAAGACCTGCAGATGGATCTGGTCTGCAGATGGATCTGGTCTTCAGAAAGACCTGCAGATGGATCTGGTCCTCAGACAGACCTGCAGATGGATCTGGTTCCTCAGACAGACTTGCAGATGGATCTGGTCCTCAGACAGACCTGCAGATGGATCTGGTTCTCAGAAAGACCTGCAGATGGATCTGGTCTTCAGAAAGACCTGCAGATGGATCTGGTTTCCAGAAAGACCTGCAGATGGATCTGGTTTCCAGAAAGACCTGCAGATGGATCTGGTTTCCAGAAAGACCTGCAGATGGATCTGGTCTTCAGAAAGACCTGCAGATGGATCTGGTTTCTGCAGAGAAAGACCTGCAGATGGATCTGGTCTTTAGAAAGACCTGCAGATGGATCTGGTTTCCACAAAGACCTGCAGATGGATCTGGTTTCCACAAAGACCTGCAGATGGATCTGGTCTTTAGAAAGACCTGCAGATGGATCTGGTTTCCACAAAGACCTGCAGATGGATCTGGTTTCCACAAAGACCTGCAGATGGATCTGGTTTCCACAAAGACCTGCAGATGGATCTGGTCTTTAGAAAGACCTGCAGACTGATCTGGTTTCCAGAAAGACCTGCAGATGGATCTGGTTTCCAGAAAGACCTGCAGATGGATCTGGTCTTTAGAAAGACCTGCAGATGGATCTGGTTTCCAGAAAGACCTGCAGATGGATCTGGTCTTTAGAAAGACCTGCAGATGGATCTGGTTCTCAGACAGACCTGCAGATGAATCTGGTTCTCAGACAGACCTGCAGATGGATCTGGTCCTCAGACAGACTTGCAGATGGATCTGGTTCTCAGACAGACCTGCAGATGGATCTGGTCCTCAGACAGACCTGCAGATGGATCTGGTTCTCAGACAGACCTGCAGATGGATCTGGTTCTCAGACAGACCTGCAGATGGATCTGGTCTTCAGAAAGACCTGCAGATGGATCTGGTCCTCAGACAGACCTGCAGATGGATCTGGTCCTCAGACAGACCTGCAGATGAATCTGGTTCTCAGACAGACCTGCAGATGGATCTGGTCCTCACACAGACTTGCAGATGGATCTGGTCTTCAGAAAGACCTGCAGTTGGATCTGGTCTTTAGAAAGACCTGCAGATGGATCTGGTCCTCAGACAGACCGGCAGATGAATCTGGTTCTCAGACAGACCTGCAGATGGATCTGGTTCTCAGACAGACTTGCAGATGGATCTGGTCCTCAGACAGACTTGCAGATGGATCTGGTCCTCAGACAGACCTGCAGATGGATCTGGTCCTCAGACAGACATGCAGATGGATCTGGTTCTCAAACAGACCTGCAGATGGATCTGGTCTTCAGAAAGACCTGCAGATGGATCTGGTCCTCAGACAGACTTGCAGATGGATCTGGTCCTCAGACAGACTTGCAGATGGATCTGGTCCTCAGAAAGACTTGCAGATGGATCTGGTCCTCAGAAAGACCTGCAGATGGATCTGGTCCTCAGACAGACTTGCAGATGGATCTGGTCCTCAGACAGACTTGCAGATGGATCTGGTCCTCAGACAGACCTGCAGATGGATCTGGTCCTCAGACAGACTTGCAGATGGATCTGGTTCTCAGAAAGACCTGCAGATGGATCTGGTCCTCAGACAGACCTGGATCTGCAGGTTCTTGATTGTTTCTAAAGGGTCTACGTTCCCTCCGTCCGTCTCTGACTGTGTAGAAAACTAAATCTTAACGAGTCTATTTTTCTCATTTCTAGATGAAACATCTCGTCAGACTGAGACAAACTTCCCTGAACAGAAACACACAGAAGATCTTTCAGATTGTTTTTCTCGTCCTCAGCGAAACTTTCCTGATGTCTTTAAATGAGAAGCATCGTCTTAAACCAGATCTTCCGTCTCACTGAGACGTTCTGTTTAAGCGTTTGTGTCTCATTCTGACTGTGATCACATATTTGACCTAGAAATGAGAAAAAATCTGCTCGCTAAGGTTTGACTTTTTGCCCAAAATCAGCCTGGCAGGGTCGGCAAGTTCTACATTGTTCCTTTGACCTGGTAAACATCTCTAGTTTACGGTTTGGTAATCATTACTAACCAGCAGCTTCGTGGTGGTTTTATGCGGTGAATACTGAAAACTTGTCCTTGTTCAGGATGATGATGCTGTTTGTTGACCAATCAGGTTCCTGAATCACTGCAAGAATATTTCCCTTTTTATCAAGACGTGTAATAATTATGTTACATACTGATATTCAGTCATTGTCGGGACCTCTTCAACTGCTTCAAATGACGTCACTGACACGTAAAACCGTGCAACGTGAACCCAGAGAGAACCCACGCATACACACGAGAAACAAGAGAGAACCCTTAGCATACATGCGAGAAACTAGAGAACCCACGCATACATGCGAGAAACTAGAGAACCCACGCATACATGCGAGAAACTAGAGAGAACCCACGCATACACGCGAGAAACTAGAGAGAACCCACGGATACACGCGAGAAACTAGAGAGAACCCACGCATACACGCGAGAAACTAGAGAGAACCCACGCATACACGTGAGAAACTAGAGAGAATCCACGCATACAGGCGAGAAACTAGAGAAAACCCACGCATACACGCGAGAAACTAGAGAGAACCCACGCATACATGCGAGAAACTAGAGAAAACCCACGCATACACGCGGGAAACTAGAGAGAACCCACGCATACACGCGAGAAACTAGAGAGAACCCACGCATACATGCGAGAAACTAGAGAGAACCCACGCATACACGGGAGAACCCGGAGAGAACCACGCATAGGGAGAACCCGGAGGCCCACACATATGGGAGAACAGAGAGAACCCACACATACAGGGAGAACCAGAGAGAACCCACACATACAGGGAGAACTGGAGAGAACCCACACATACACGAGAAACTAGAGAGAACCCCACATACACAGGAGAACCCAGAGAGAACCCACACATACAGCGAGAAACTAGAGAGAACCCACGCATACATGCGAGAAACTAGAGAGAACACACGCATCACGGGAGAACCAGAGAGAACCCACACATACACGGGAGAAACTAGAGAACCCACACATACACGCAAGAAACTAGAGAGAACCCCACATAATGGGAGAACAGAGAGAACCCACACAACACGCGAGAAACTAGAGAGAACCCACGCATACAGCGAGAAACTAGAGAGAACCCACGCATACAGGGAGCCAGAGAGAACCCACACATACAGGGAGAACTGGAGAGAACCCACACATACACGCAAGAAATAGAGAGAACCCCCAATACAGGGAGAACCCAGAGAGAACCCACAAACACGCGAGAAACTAGAGAGAACCCAGCAGCAGCGAGAAACTAGAGAGAACCCACGCAAAGGGAGAACTGGAGAGAACCCACGCATACAGGTAGAACCCGGAGAGAACCAACAATACTTGGGAGAACCGGAGGACCACACACACGCGAGAACCCGGAGAGAACCCCCGAATACACGGAGCGGAGAGAACCCACATACTGGGAGAACCAGAGAGCCCCACATACAGGGTGAACCGGAGAGAACCCACAAAAGGGAGCCGGAGAGAACCCACACATACTTGGGAGAAACTTGAGAGACCATGATGCACGGGAGAACGGAGAGAACCCACACATAAACGCGAGAACAGAGAGAACCCACGCAACACAGGAGAACCGAAGAGAACCCACACAACACGCGAGAACCCAGAGAGAATCCACATACACGTGAGAAAAAGAGAGAACCCACGCATGCACGGGAGAACTTGGAGAGAACCCACACACATGGAGAAACAGAGAGAACCACACACACTCGAGAAACTAGAGAGAACCCACGCATACATGCGAGAAACTAGAGAGAACCCACGCATAAGGCGAGAAACTAGAGAAAACCCACGCAACACGCGAGAAACTAGAGAAAACCCACGCATACACGCGAGAAGCTAGAGAGAACCCACGCATACATGCGAGAAACTAGAGAAAACCCACGCATACACGCGAGAAACTAGAGAGAACCCACGCATACACGCGAGAAACTAGAGAGAACCCACGCATACATGCAAGAAACTAGAGAGAACCCACGCATACACGGGAGAACCGGAGAGAACCCACGAACAGGGAGAAGCAGAGAGAACCCACGCATACTCGGGAGAACCCAGAGAGAACCCACACATACACGGGAGAAACTAGAGAGAACCCACGCATACATGCGAGAAACTAGAGAGAACCCACGCATACATGCAAGAAACTAGAGAAAACCCACGCATACACGCGAGAAACTAGAGAGAACCCACGCATACACGCGAGAAACTAGAGAGAATCCACGCATACAGGCGAGAAACTAGAGAAAACCCGACACGCGAGAACTAGAGAAAACCCACGCATCACGCGAGAAGCTAGAGAGAACCCACGATAAGCGAGAAAAAGAGACCCACGAACACGCGAGAAACTAGAGAGAACCCACGCATACACGCGAGAAACTAGAGAGAACCCACGCATACATGCAAGAAACTAGAGAGAACCCACACATACACGGGAGAACCCGGAGAGAACCCACGCATACACGGGAGAACCCGGAGAGAACCCACACATACTCGGGAGAACCCAGAGAGAACCCACATATACACGGGAGAACCCAGAGAGAACCCACACATACACGGGAGAACTGGAGAGAACCCACACATACACGCAAGAAACTAGAGAGAACCCCCACATACACGGGAGAACCCAGAGAGAACCCACACATACACGCGAGAAACTAGAGAGAACCCACGCATACATGCGAGAAACTAGAGAGAACACACGCATACACGGGAGAACCCAGAGAGAACCCACACATACACGGGAGAAACTAGAGAACCCACACATACACGCAAGAAACTAGAGAGAACCCCCACATACACGGGAGAACCCAGAGAGAACCCACACATACACGCGAGAAACTAGAGAGAACCCACGCATACATGCGAGAAACTAGAGAGTACCCAAGCATACACGGGAGAACCCAGAGAGAACCCACACATAACGGGAGAACTGGAGAGAACCCACACATACACGCAAGAAACTAGAGAGAACCCCCACATACACGGGAGAACCCAGAGAGAACCCACACATACACGGAGAAACTAGAGAGAACCCAGCATACATGCGAGAAACTAAGAGAGAGCCCACGCATACACGGGAGAACCTGGAGAGAACCCACGCATACACGGTAGAACCCGGAGAGAACCACACATACTTGGGAGAACCCGGAGAGAACCCACACATACACGCGAGAACCCGGAGAGAACCCCGAACACGGGAGAACCCGGAGAGAACCCACAAAGGGAGAACCCAGAGAGAACCCACACATAACGGGTGAACCCGGAGAGAACCCACACATACAGGGAGAACCCGGAGAGAACCCACACATACTTGGGAGAAACTTGAGAGAACCCATGCATGCACGGGAGAACCCGGAGAGAACCCACACATAAACGCTAGAACCCAGAGAGAACCCAGCATAACAGGAGAACCCATAGAGAACCCACACAACACGCGAGAACCCAGAGAGAATCCACACATACACGTGAGAAACAAGAGAGAACCCACGCATGCACGGGAGAACTGGAGAGAACCCACACATACATGGAGAAATAGAGAGAACCCACAATACACGGGAGAAACTAGAGAGAAACCACGCATACACAGGAGAACACGGAGAGAACGCACACATACACGTGAGAACCCAGAGAGAACCCACACATACAGTGAGACCTAGAGAGAACCCACACATACACGCGAGAATAGAGAGAACCCACACAAACGCGAGAACCCGGAGAGAACCCACATACAGGGAGAAACTAGAGAGAACCCACACATACAAGGAGACCAGAGAGACCCACAATAAGCGAGCGGAGAGCCGAATAAGGGAGCGGAGAGCCCAGCGAGAAAAGAGAGACCCGCGATGCGAGAAATAGAGAGACCCAGCATACAGGGAGACTGGAGAGACCCGCACAGGTAGACCCGGAGAGAACCACAATATGGGAGAACCCGGAGAGAACCCACACATACACGCGAGAACCCGGAGAGAACCCGGATACACGGTAGAACCCGGAGAGAACCCACACATACTCGGGAGAACCCAGAGAGAACCCACATACACGGGTGAACCCGGAGAGAACCCACACATACACGGGAGAACCCGGAGAGAACCCACACATACTTGGGAGAAACTTGAGAGAACCCATGCATGCACGGGAGAACCCGGAGAGAACCCACACATAAACGCGAGAACCCAGAGAGAACCCACGCATACACAGGAGAACCCGAAGAGAACCCACACATACACGCGAGAACCCAGAGAGAATCCACACATACACGTGAGAAACAAGAGAGAACCCACGCATGCACGGGAGAACTTGGAGAGAACCCACACATACACTGGAGAAACTAGAGAGAACCCACGCATACATGCGAGAAACTAGAGAGAACCCACGCATACATGCGAGAAACTAGAGAAAACCCACGCATACACGCGAGAAACTAGAGAGAACCCACGCATACACGCGAGAAACTAGAGAGAATCCACGCATACAGGCGAGAAACTAGAGAAAACCCACGCATACACGCGAGAAACTAGAGAAAACCCACGCATACACGCGAGAAGCTAGAGAGAACCCACGCATACATGCGAGAAACTAGAGAAAACCCACGCATACACGCGAGAAACTAGAGAGAACCCACGCATACACGCGAGAAACTAGAGAGAACCCACGCATACATGCAAGAAACTAGAGAGAACCCACGCATACACGGGAGAACCCGGAGAGAACCCACGCATACACGGGAGAACCCGGAGAGAACCCACACATACTCGGGAGAACCCAGAGAGAACCCACACATACACGGGAGAACCCAGAGAGAACCCACACATACACGGGAGAACTGGAGAGAACCCACACATACACGCAAGAAACTAGAGAGAACCCCCACATACACGGGAGAACCCAGAGAGAACCCACACATACACGCGAGAAACTAGAGAGAACCCACGCATACATGCGAGAAACTAGAGAGAACACACGCATACACGGGAGAACCCAGAGAGAACCCACACATACACGGGAGAAACTAGAGAACCCACACATACACGCAAGAAACTAGAGAGAACCCCCACATACACGGGAGAACCCAGAGAGAACCCACACATACACGCGAGAAACTAGAGAGAACCCACGCATACATGCGAGAAACTAGAGAGTACCCACGCATACACGGGAGAACCCAGAGAGAACCCACACATACACGGGAGAACTGGAGAGAACCCACACATACACGCAAGAAACTAGAGAGAACCCCCACATACACGGGAGAACCCAGAGAGAACCCACACATACACGTGAGAAACTAGAGAGAACCCACGCATACATGCGAGAAACTAGAGAGAGCCCACGCATACACGGGAGAACCCAGAGAGAACCCACACATACACGGGAGAACTGGAGAGAACCCACACATACACGCAAGAAACTAGAGAGAACCCCCCACATACACGGGAGAACCCAGAGAGAACCCACACATACACGTGAGAAACTAGAGAGAACCCACGCATACATGCGAGAAACTAGAGAGAGCCCACGCATACACGGGAGAACCTGGAGAGAACCCACGCATACACGGTAGAACCCGGAGAGAACCAACACATACTTGGGAGAACCCGGAGAGAACCCACACATACACGCGAGAACCCGGAGAGAACCCCCGAATACACGGGAGAACCCGGAGAGAACCCACACATACTCGGGAGAACCCAGAGAGAACCCACACATACACGGGTGAACCCGGAGAGAACCCACACATACACGGGAGAACCCGGAGAGAACCCACACATACTTGGGAGAAACTTGAGAGAACCCATGCATGCACGGGAGAACCCGGAGAGAACCCACACATAAACGCTAGAACCCAGAGAGAACCCACGCATACACAGGAGAACCCATAGAGAACCCACACATACACGCGAGAACCCAGAGAGAATCCACACATACACGTGAGAAACAAGAGAGAACCCACGCATGCACGGGAGAACTTGGAGAGAACCCACACATACATGGAGAAATAGAGAGAACCCACACATACAGGGAGAACTAGAGAGAAACCAGCATACAGAGACGGAGAGAGCATGAGAGACCATGGGAGGACCAAAAAAAGAAGGCCAGCGAGGAGAGACCAATGGAAAAAGAGAGACCAAAGGAGCCAGAGAGACCCCAATAAGGGAGAGCTAGGAGACCGGAGAGAAGGAGAACCAGAGAGACCCACAATAGGTGCGGAGAGACCTTAGGGAGAAGGAGAGACCCAAATTGGGAGACTGAGAGAACCGATGAGGGAGACCCGGAGAGAACCAAAGCGAGAAGAGACCCCGCTAAAGGAGACCCGAAGAGACCAAATACACGGAGCCCAGAGAGACCCCACATACACTGAGAAATAGAAGACCCAGAGCAAGAGAACCGGAGAGACCCCAATCTAGAATAAAGAGACCAAATACGGGAGAAACTAGAGAGAAACCACGCATACACAGGAGAACCCGGAGAGAAGCACAGTACACGTGAGAACCCAGAGAGAACCCACACATACACGTGAGAACCTAGAGAGAACCCACACATACACGCGAGAACAAGAGAACCCACAATAAGCAGCCGGAGAGACCACAAGGAGACTAGAGAGACCCAGCATGATGGAGCCGGAGAGACCAAATAAGGGAGAAACTAGAGAGACCCAGCACAGGAGACCCGGAGAGACCCACACATAAGGGAGATAGAGAGACCCAGCATAAGGGAGAAAGAAGACCCAGGGAGAAACGAGAGAGACCCAAATAAGCAGAACAGCATAAGGAGACCCGGAGAGACCACAATAAGGGAGCCAGAAAGACCACAAAACAGAAGACCCAGAGAGACCCCAATAAGGGAGACCCAGAGAGACCACACATACACGCGAGACCAGAGAGAACACACAATAAGTGAGAAATAGAGAGACCGAATGGGAGACCCGAGAGACCACAATAATGGGAGACCGGAGAGACCCACAATAAGCAAGACCGTCGGGAGACCCGGAGAGACCCACATAAGACCAGAGAGACCCATTGGAGCCGAGGGAGACCCCAATGAGACCCGGAGAGAACCTACACATACACGCGAGACCCAGAGAGACCCACGCATACACGCGAGACCCAGAAAGACCCAAATAAAGGAGACCCAGAGAGCCAAGAGGGAGACCAGAGAGACCCAAAAGCGAGACCCGGAGAGACCAAAATAAAGAGACCCACGCATAATGGGACAACCCGGAGAGACCCCACAAACACAAAGCCAGATAAGGGAGAACCCGGAGAGAACCCACAATACATGGAGAAATAGAGAGACCAACATAGGGAGATAGAGAGACGCAACAAAGAACCCGGAGAGAACGCACACATACACGTGAGAACCAGAGAGAACCCACACATACACGTGAGAACCTAGAGAGAACCCACACATACACGCAAGAATCCAGAGAGAACCCACACATACATGCGAGAACCCGGAGAGAACCCACACATACACGGGAGAAACAAGAGAGAACCCACACATACACAGGAGAACCCGGAGAGAACCCACACATACACGCGAGAACCCGGAGAGAACCCCGAATACACGGGAGAACCCGGAGAGAACCCACACATACTCGGGAGAACCCAGAGAGAACCCACACATACACGGGTGAACCCGGAGAGAACCCACACATACACGGGAGAACCCGGAGAGAACCCACACATACTTGGGAGAAACTTGAGAGAACCCATGCATGCACGGGAGAACCCGGAGAGAACCCACACATAAAGCGAGAACCCAGAGAGAACCCACGCATACACAGGAGAACCCGAAGAGAACCCACACATACACGCGAGAACCCAGAGAGAACCCACACATACACGTGAGAAACTAGAGAGACCAGCATGCAAGAGAGAACCCGGAGAGAACCCATACATACACTGGAGAAACTAGAGAGAACCCACACATACACGGGAGAAACTAGAGAGAAACCACGCATACACAGGAGAACCCGGAGAAAACGCACACATACACGTGAGAACCCAGAGAGAACCCACACATACACGTGAGAACCTAGAGAGAACCCACACATACACGCGAGAATCCAGAGAGAACCCAAACATACACGCGAGAACCCGGAGAGAACCCACACATACACGGGAGAAACTAGAGAGAACCCACGCATGCATGGGAGAACCCGGAGAGAACCCACACATACACGGGAGAAACTAGAGAGAACCCACGCAAACACGGGAGAACCCGGAGAGAACCCACACATACACGGGAGAAACTAGAGAGATCCCACGCATACACGGGAGAACCCAGAGAGAACCCACACATACACAGGAGAAACGAGAGAGAACCCACACATACACGCGAGAACTCACGCATACACGGGAGAACCCGGAGAGAACCCACACATACACGGGAGAACCCAGAAAGAACCCACACATACACAGAAGAACCCAGAGAGAACCCACACATACACGGGAGAACCCAGAGAGAACCCACACATACACGCGAGAACCCAGAGAGAACACACACATACACGTGAGAAACTAAAGAGAACCCACGCATACATGGGAGAACCCGGAGAGAACCCACACATACATGGGAGAACCTGGAGAGAACCCACACATACACGCAAGAACCCACGCATACACGGGAGAACCCGGAGAGAACCCACACATACACGTGAGAACCCAGAGAGAACCCACACATACATGCGAGAACCCACGCATACACGGGAGAACCCAGGGAGAACCCACACATACTCGCGAGAACCCGGAGAGAACCTACACATACACGCGAGAACCCAGAGAGAACCCACGCATACACGCGAGAACCCAGAAAGAACCCACACATACACAGGAGAACCCACAGAGAACCCACACATGCACGGGAGAACCCATGAGAGAACCCACACATACACGCGAGAACCCAGAGAGAACCCAAACATACACGTGACAAACTAGAGAACCCACGCATACATGGGAGAACCCGGAGAGAACCCACACATACACACAAGGACCCACGCATACACGGGAGAACCCGGAGAGAACCCACACATACACGCGAGAACCCGAGAGACCCACAAACACGCGAGACCCACGATACAAGGAGAACCCGGAGAGAACCCACACATACACGCGAGAACCCGGAGAGAACCTACACATACACGCGAGAACCCGGAGAGAACCCACACATACACAGGAGAACCCAGAAAGAACCCCCGCATACACGCGAGAACCCAGAAAGAACCCACACATACACAGGAGAACCCAGAGAGAACCCACACATGCACGCGAGAACCCAGAGAGAACCCACACATACACGTGAGAAACTAGAGAGAACCCACGCATACATGGGAGAACCCGGAGAGAACCCACACATACATGCGAGAACCCACGCATACACGGGAGAACCTGGAGAGAACCCACACATACACGCGAGAACCCAGAAAGAACCCACACATACACAGGAGAACCCAGAGAGAACCCACACATACACAGGAGAACCCAGAGAGAACACACACATACACAGGAGAACCCAGAAAGAACCCACACATACACAGGAGACCAGAGAGAACCCCACATACACAGGAGAACCCAGAGAGAACCCACACATACAGCGAGAACCCTGAAAGAACCCACACATACACAGGAGAACCCAGAAAGAACCCCGCATACACGTGAGAACCCAGAAAGAACCCACACATACACAGGAGAACCCAGAGAGAACCCACACATGCACGCGAGAACCCAGAGAGAACCCACACATACACGTGAGAAACTAGAGAGAACCCACGCATACATGGAGAACCCGGAGAGAACCCACACATACATGCGAGAACCCACGCATACACGGGAGAACCTGGAGAGAACCCACACATACACGCGAGAACCCAGAAAGAACCCACACATACACAGGAGAACCCAGAGAGAACCCACACATACACAGGAGAACCCAGAGAGAACACACACATACACAGGAGAACCCAGAAAGAACCCACACATACACAGGAGAACCCAGAGAGAACCCACACATACACAGGAGAACCCAGAGAGAACCCACACATACACAGGAGAACCCAGAGAGAACCCACACATACACAGGAGAAGCCAGAGTACCCACACATACACAGGAGAACCCAGAGAGAACCCACACATACACACGAGAACCCAGAGTTATGTCTTTACTCTCTACATCTTTGTCTTCTTAAGTTGGACGTGTATGTGACCATTACATGTTACGCGTTGATGTGATTCACTAATCACATCAACTAATCACATCACATCAAAGCTTCTTCCTGCTATCAGCAGCGTTAACACGTGTTTCCTTCACAAAAGCTTTTTTTTTCTTTTCCCCTCAACTCACAGTTTGTTTTTTTCCTCAACTCAGGTTTCCTGCAGCCTGGATGTAAAACGTGGCCCCGCCTACATCAGCAACCACAGACCAATCACATCAAATGCTTTTGTAAAAACAATATGAAGTCATTTTCAGACACAAAAAACTGGGAGGCAGAAAGCTGAAGTGGCTCATCTTACCTGACGTCACCCTCCACGTCCATCAGTGTGTGATGTCACATATCAAACACATGATGTCATATACCGCAGATTACAGGATATGTTTGTTATCAGGTTCAGTTCTTCTGTAGGAGAACATCAGAACTTCAACATGATCTAAGTGTTCTCTCTGATGTGAGAAAGAGCTACTAGTTTGTTGAAGGATAAACCAAACTAGAATAGGTTAAACCAGGGTCACCTTAACTTGAGACTAGTCCTGGTTTTAAACTAACAGGTTCCAGACGAGTGGGACATTACACTGCTGTGTTAACCATCACTCACTGTATGCAGAGTTAATGACGGGGAGCAAGAGGAGGTTCTTCACAGAGACCTGCTCCTGCAGAGTAAATGACGGGGAGCCAGTGGAGGAGGAGGTTCCTCACATAGACCTGCTCCTGCAAAGTTAATGCCGGGGAGACGGAGGAGGAGGTTCCTCACCAAGTTAATGACGGGGAGCCGGAGGAGGTTCTTCACAGAGACCTGCTCCTGCAGAGTTAATGACGGGGAGCCACAGGAGGTTCCTCACAGATACCTGCTCCTGCAGAGTTAATGACGGGGAGCCACAGGAGGTTCCTCACAGATACCTGCTCCTGCAGAGTTAATGACAGGGAGCCAGTGGAGGTTCTTCACAGAGACCTGCTCCTGCAGAGTTAATGACGGGGAGCCGCAGGAGGTTCCCCACAGATACCTACTCCTGCAGAGTTATTGACGGGGAGCCAGTGGAGGAGGAGGTTCCTCACAGAGACCTGCTTCTGCAGAGTTAATGACGGGGAGCCAGTGGAGGAGGAGGTTCCTCACAGAGACCTGCTCCTGCAGAGTTAATGACGGGGAGCCAGTGAAGGAGGAGGTTCCTCACATAGACCTGCTCATGCAGAGTTAATGCTGGGGAGCCGGAGGAGGAGGTTCCTCACCAAGTTAATGACGGAGAGCCGGTGGAGGTTCCTAAAAGAGACCTGCTCCTGCAGAGTTAATGACGGGGAGCCGGAGGGGGAGGTTCCTCACCAAGTTAATGACGGGGAGCCGGAGGAGGTTTCTCACAGAGACCTGCTCCTGCAGAGTTAATGACAGGGAGCCAGGGAGGGAGGTTCCTCCGGATACCGTGCTCCTGCAGAGTTAATGACAGGGAGCCAGAGGAGGTTCCTCACAGAGACCTGCTCCTGCAGAGTTAATGATGTGGAGCCAGAGGAGGAGGTGGTTCCTCACAGAGGCCTGCTCCTGCAGAGTTAATGACTGGGAGCCGGAGCAGGTTCCTCACAGAGACCTGCTCCTGCAGAGTTGATGACAGGGAGCTAGAGGAGGTTCCTCACAGAGACCTGCTCCTGCAGAGTTAATGACGGGGAGCCACAGGACGTTCCTCACAGAGACCTGCTCCTGCAGAGTTAATGCCGGGGAGCCAGAGAAGGAGGTTCCGCAGAGAGTTAATGACGGGGAGCAGGAGGAGGAGCTTCCGCACCAAACCCTGCTCCTGCAGAGTTGATGACGGGGAGCTGGAGGACGTGGTTCCTCACAGAGACCTGCTCCTGCAGAGTGAATGACGGGGAGCCAGAGATGAAGGTTCCGCACCTACACCTGCAGAGTTAATGACGGGGAGCCAGAGGAGGAAGTTCCACACCGAGTTAATGACAGGGAGCCGGAGGAGGTTCCTCACAGAGACCTGCTCCTGCAGAGTTAATGATGTAGAGCCAGAGGAGGAGGTGGTTCCTCACAGAGGCCTGCTCCTGCAGAGTTAATGATGGGGAGCCGGAGGTGGAGGTTTCTCACAGAGATCTGCTCCTGCAGAGTTCTTGACGGGGAGCCGGAGAAGGTTCCTCACAGAGACCTGCTCCTGCAGAGTTAATGACGGGGAGCCAGAGGAGGTTCCACACCAACACCTCCTCCTGCAGAGTTAATGACAAGGAGCCAGAGGAGGAGGTTCCGCACAGAGATTAATGACGGGGAGCCGGAGGAGGAGGTTCCCCACAGAGACCTGCTCCTGCAGAGTTAATGTCGGGAAGCCAGAGATGGAGGCTCCGCACCGACACCTGCTACTGCAGAGTTAATGACGGGGAGCCAGAGGAGGAGGTTCCGTGCCGAGTTAATGACGGGGAGCCGGGGGAAGGTTCCTCAGAGAGACCTGCTCCTGCAGAGTTAATAAAGGGGAGCCAGAGGAGGAGGTGGTTCCTCACAGAGGCCTGCTCCTGCAGAGTTAATGACGGGGAGCCAGAGGTGGAGGTTCCTCACAGAGATCTGCTCCTGCAGAGTTCTTGACGGGGAGCTGGAGGAAGACGTTCTGCACCAACACCTTCTCTTACAGAGTAAATGACGGGGAGCCAAGGGAGGAGGTTCCGCACCAACACCTCCTCCTGCAGTTAATGACGGTGAGCCAGAGAAGGAGTTTCCTCACAGAGACCTGCTCCTGCAGAGTTAATGACGGGGAGCCAGAGTAGGAGGTTCCGCACCGAGTTTACGACGGGAGCTGGAGGAGGAGCTTCTGCACCAAACCCTGCTCCTGCAGAGTTGATGACAGGGAGCTGGAGGAGGTGGTTCCCCAGAGACCTGCTCCTGCAGAGTGAATGACGGGGAGCCAGAGGAGGTTCCGCACCTACACCTGCTACTGCAGAGTTAATGCCGGGGAGCCGGAGGAGGAGGTTCCTCACCAAGTTAAAGCTGGGGAGCCGGAGGAGGTTCCTCACAGAGACCTGCTCCTGCAGAGTTAATGAAAGGGGAAACAGAGGAGGAGGTTCCGCACCGAGTTCATGACGGGGAGCCGGAGGACGTGGTTCCCCATAGAGACCTGCTCCTGCAGAGTTAATATCGGGGAGCCGCAGGAGGAGGTTCCGCACAGAGACCTGCTTCTGCAGAGCTAATGACGGGGAGCCGGAGGAGGTTCCTCACAGAGAACTGCTCCTGCTGAGTTAATGACGGGGAGCCGGAGGGGGTTCCTCACAGAGACCTGCTCCTGCAGAGTTAATGACGGGAAACCGGAGGAGGTTCCTCACAGAGACCTGCTCCTGCAGAGTTAATGACGGGGAGCCAGAGAAGGCTCCTAACAGAGACCTGCTCCTGCAGAGTTAATGACGGGGAGCCGGAGCAGGTTCCTCACAGAGACCTCCTCCTGCAGAGTTTATGACAGGGAACCAGAGGAGGTTCCTCACAGAGACCTGCTCCTGCAGAGTAATTGATGGGGAGCCAGAGCAGGTTTCTCACAGAGACCTGATCCTGCAGAGTTAATGACAGGGAGCCAGTGGAGGAGGAGGTTCCTCACATAGACCTGCTCCTGCAGAGTTAATGCCGGGGAGCCGGAGGAGGAGGTTCCTCACCAGGTTAATGACGGGGAGCCGGTGGAGTTTCCTCACAGAGACCTGCTCCTGCAGAGTTAATGACGAGGAACCAGGGGAGGCTCCTCACAGAGACCTTCTCCTGCAGAGTTAATGACGGGGAGCCAGAGCAGGTTTCTCACAGAGACCTGCTCCTGCAGAGTTAATAACAGGGAGCCAGTGGAGGAGGAGGTTCCTCACATAGAACTGCTCCTGCAGAGTTAATGCCGGGGAGCTGGAGGAGGAGGTTCCTCACCAGGTTAATGACGGGGAGCCGGTGGAGGTTCCTTAAAGAGACCTGCTCCTGCAGAGTTAATGACGGGGAGCCGGAGGAGGAGGTTCCTCACCAAGTTAATGACGGGGAAGCCGGAGGACGTTACTCACAGAAACCTGCTCCTGCAGAGTTAATGACGGGGAGCCGGAGGAGGAGGTTCCTCACCAAGTTAATGACAGGGAGCCGGAGGAGGTTTCTCACAGAGACCTGCTCCTTCAGAGTTAATGACAGGGAGCCGGAGGAGGTTCCTCCGGAAACCTGCTCCTGCAGAGTTAATGCCGGGGAGCAGGAGGAAGTTCCTCACAAAGACCTGCTCCTGCAGAGTTAATGCCGGGGAGCCAGGGAAGGAGGTTCCGCAGAAAGTTAATGACGGAGAGCCGGAGGAGGAGCTTCCGCACCAAACCCTGCTCCTGCAGAGTTGATGACGGGGAGCCAAGGGAGGAGGTTCCGCACCAACACCTCCTCCTGCAGTTAATGACGGTGAGCCAGAGAAGATTCCGCACCTACACCTGCTACTGCAGAGTTAATGCCGGGGAGCCAGAGGAGGTTCCGCACCTACACCTGCTACTGCAGAGTTAATGCCGGGGAGCAGGAGGAGGAGGTTCCTCACCAAGTTAATGCCGGGGAGCCAGAGGAGGTTCCGCACAGAGACCTGCTCCTGCAGAGTTAATGAAGGGGAAATAGAGGTGGAGGTTCCGCACAGAGTTCATGACGGGGAGCCGGAGGACGTGGTTCCCCATAGAGACCTGCTCCTGCAGAGTTAATATCGGGGAGCCGCAGGAGGAGGTTCCGCACAGAGACCTGCTTCTGCAGAGCTAATGACGGGGAGCCGGAGGATGAGGTTCCGCACAGAGACCTGCTCCTGCAGAGTCTATGACGGAAAGCCGGAAGAAGAGGTTCCGCTCAGAGACCTGCTCCTGCAGAGTTAATGACGGGGAGCAGGAGGAGGAGGTTCCCTGACAGAGACCTGCTCCTGCAGAGTTGATGACAGGAAGCCGGAGGAAAAGGTTCCGCTCAGAGACCTGCTCCTGCAGAGTCAATGACAGGGAGCCGGAGGAGGTTCCGCACCTACACCTGCTACTGCAGAGTTAATGCCGGGGAGCCGGAGGAGGAGGTTCCTCACCAAGTTAAAGCTGGGGAGCCGGAGGAGGTTCCTCACAGAGACCTGCTCCTGCAGAGTTAATGAAAGGGGAAACAGAGGAGGAGGTTCCGCACCGAGTTCATGACGGGGAGCCGGAGGACGTGGTTCCCCATAGAGACCTGCTCCTGCAGAGTTAATATCGGGGAGCCGCAGGAGGATTTTCCGTACAGAGACCTGCTTCTGCAGAGCTAATGACGGGGAGCCGGAGGAGGTTCCTCACAAATACCTGCTCCTGCAGAGTTAATGACAAGGAGCCAGTGGAGGAGGAGGTTCCGCACAGAGACCTGGTCCTGCAGAGTTGATGACGGGGAGCCGGAGGAGGTTCTGCACAGAGACCTGCTCCTGCAGAGTCTATGACGGAAAGCCGGAGGAAGAGGTTCCGCTCAGAGACCTGCTCCTGCAGAGTCAATGACAGGGAGCCAGAGGAGGAGGTTCCTCACACAGACCTGCTCCTGCAGAGTTAATGACAGGGAGCCGAAGGAGGTTCCTCACAGAGACCTGCTCCTGCAGAGTTAATGACGGGGAGCCAGAGGAGGTTCCGCACAGAGACCTGCTCCTGCAGAGTTAATGAAGGGGAAACAGAGGAGGAGGTTCTGCACCGAGCTAATGACTGGGAGCCGGAGGACGTGGTTCCCCATAGAGACCTGCTCCTGCAGAGTTAATATCGGGGAGCCGCAGGAGGAGGTTCTGCACAGAGACCTGCTTCTGCAGAGATGACGGGGAGCCGGAGGAGGAGCAGGTTCCTCACAGAGACCTGCTCCTGCAGTTATTGACGGGAAGCCGAAGGAGGTTCCTCACAGAAACCTGCTCCTGCAGAGTTGATGACGGGGAGCCGGAGGAGGTTCCGCACGACACCTGCTCCTGCAGAGTTAATGACGGGGAGCTGGAGGAGGAGGTTCGGCAAAGAGGCCTGCTCCTGCAGAGGTAATGACGGGGAGCCAGAGGAGGAGATTCCTCACAGAGAACTGCTCCTGCTGGGTTAATGACGGGGAGCCGGAGGGGGTTCCTCACAGAGACCTGCTCCTGCAGAGTTAATGACGGGGAGCCGGAGGAGGTTTCTCTCAGAGACCTGCTCCTGCAGAGTTAATGACGGGGAGCCAGAGGAGGCTTCTAACAGAGACCTGCTCTTGCAGAGTTAATGACGGGGAGCCGGAGCAGGTTCCTCACAGAGACCTGCTCCTGCAGAGTTAATGACTGGGAGCTGGAGGAGGTTCCTCACAGAGACCTGCGCCTGCAGAGTTAATGACGGGGAGCCAGAGGAGGCTCCTCACAGAGACCTGCTCCTGCAGAGTTAATGACGGGGAGCCAGAGCAGGTTCCTCACAGAGACCTGCTCCTGCAGAGTTAATGACAGGGAGCCAGTGGAGGAGGAGGTTCCTCACATAGACTTGCTCCTGCAGAGTTAATGCCGGGGAGCCGGAGGAGGAGGTTCCTCACCAAGTTAATGACGGGGAGCCGGTGGAGGTTCCTTAAAGAGACCTGCTCCTGCAGAGTTAATGACGGGGAGCCAGGGGAGGAGGTTCCTCACCAAGGTAATGACGGGGAGCCTGAGGGGGTTTCTCACAGAGACCTGCTCCTTCAGAGTTAATGACAGGGAGCCGGAGGAGGTTCCTCCGGAAACCTGCTCCTGCAGAGTTAATGCCGGGGAGCAGGAGGAAGTTCCTCACAGAGACCTGCTCCTGCAGAGTTAATGCCGGGGAGTCAGAAAAGGAGGTTCAGCAGAGAGTTAATGACGGAGAGCCGGAGGAGGAGCTTCCGCACCAAACCCTGCTCCTGCAGAGTTGATGACGGGGAGCCAAGGGAGGAGGTTCCGCACCAACACCTCGTCTTGCAGTTAATGATGGTGAGCCAGAGAAGGAGTTTCCTCACAGAGACCTGCTCCTGCAGAGTTAATGACGGGGAGCCAGAGGAGGTTCCGCACCTACACCTGCTACTGCAGAGTTAATGCCGGGTAGCCGGAGGAGGAGGTTCCTCACCAAGTTAATGCCGGGGAGCCAGAGGAGGTTCCGAACAGAATCCTGCTCCTGCAGAGTTAATGAAGGGGAAATAGAGGTGGAGGTTCCGCACAGAGTTCATGATGGGGAGCCGGAGAATGTGGTTCCCCATAGAGACCTGCTCCTGCAGAGTTAATATCGGGGAGCCACAGGAGGAGGTTCCGCACAGAGACCTGCTTCTGCAGAGCTAATGACGGGGAGCCAGTGGAGGAGGAGGTTATGCACAGAGACCTGCTCCTGCAGAGTTAATGACGGGGAGCCGGAGGGGGTTCCTCACAGAGACCTGCTCCTGCAGTTAATGACGGGGAGCCGGAGGAGGAAGTTCCGCACAGAGACCTGCTCCTGCAGAGTTAATGACAGGGAGCCGGAGAAGGAGGTTCCGCACAGAGACCTGCTCCTGCAGAGTTAATGACGGGGAGCCGGAGCAGGTTCCTCACAGAGACCTGCTCCTGCAGAGTTAATGACGGGGAGCCGGAGGAGGAAGTTCCGCACAGAGACCTGCTCCTGCAGAGTTAATGACGGGGAGCCGGAGGAGGTTCCTCACAGAGACCTGCTCCTGCAGAGTTAATGACGGGGAGCCGGAGCAGGTTCCTCACAGAGACCTGCTCCTGCAGAGTTAATGACGGGGAGCCGGAGGAGGAAGTTCCGCACAGAGACCTGCTCCTGCAGATTTAATGACGGGGAGCCAGAGGAGGTTCCGCACAGAGACCTGCTCCTGCAGAGTTAATGACAAGGAGCCAGTGGAGGAGGAGGTTATGCACAGAGACCTGCTCCTGCAGAGTTAATGACGGGGAGCCGGAGCAGGTTCCTCACAGAGACCTGCTCCTACAGTTAATGACGGGGAGCCGGAGGAGGAAGTTCCGCACAGAGACCTGCTCCTGCAGAGTTAATGACAGGGAGCCGGAGAAGGAGGTTCCGCACAGAGACCTGCTCCTGCAGAGTTAATGACGGGGAGCCGGAGCAGGTTCCTCACAGAGACCTGCTCCTGCAGGGTTAATGACGGGGAGCCGGAGGAGGAAGTTCCGCACAGAGACCTGCTCCTGCAGAGTTAATGACGGGGAGCCGGAGAAGGTTCCTCACAGAGACCTGCTCCTGCAGAGTTAATGACGGGGAGCCGGAGGAGGTTCCTCACAGAGACCTGCTCCTGCAGAGTTAATGACGGGGAGCCGGAGGAGGAAGTTCCGCACAGAGACCTGCTCCTGCAGATTTAATGACGGGGAGCCAGAGGAGGTTCCGCACAGAGACCTGCTCCTGCAGAGTTAATGACGGGGAGCCGGAGGAGGAAGTTCCGCACAGAGACCTGCTCCTGCAGATTTAATGACGGGGAGCCAGAGGAGGTTCCGCACAGAGACCTGCTCCTGCAGAGTTATTGATGGGGAGCCGGAGGAGCAGGTTCCTCACAGAGACCTGGTTCTGCAGAGTTAATGACGGGGAGCCGGAGCAGGTTCCGCACAGAGACCTGCTCCTGCAGAGTTAATGACGGGGAGCCGGAGGAGGAAGTTCCGCACAGAGACCTGCTCCTGCAGATTTAATGACGGGGAGCCAGAGCAGGTTCCTCACAGAGACCTGGTTCTGCAGAGTATGATTGATGGATGATGGATAATATTAGATCTGAGGCTTTAATCAGGACCAGACAGCAGAATGAAAACATGTTTTATTGATCAGAGGATCATTAGACACGAAAACAAACAAACAAACAGTTGATGTTTTTTATTTTAACATCAGAGTACAAAGTTTTGCTCCTGATCTATCAGAATGATTATACCTCAACCTGATCCAGAACTGGTCCAAACTGCTCTGGATCAGACCAGATCCAGACAGAACTGGTCAGGACAGCTCTGGATTAGACCAGATCCAGAAAAAACTCTATCTGTCCATCACAAGTGTGCGTGTCCTCAGAAGTAGGGGTGTCCAGGGTAAAGATCCGGGCTGACACTCCTGTGGGGACGTATCCACCAGAAGTGGGCGTGTCCTTAGAAGTGGGCGTGTCCAGGATGCCTGTCCTGGGCCGACCCTTCCGTGGGGACGTATCCACCAGCAGTGGGCGTGTCCAGGATGAGGGTCCATGGCTGACCCTCCTGTGGGGACATATCAATCAGAAGTGAGCGTGTCCATCAGAACTGGATTTGTCCACCAGAAGTGGGCGTGTCCAGGATATGGGTCCAGGGCTGACCCTCCTGTGGGGACGTATCCATCAGAAGTGGGCATGTCCTCAGCAGTGGGCGTGTCCTCAGAAGTGGGCGTGCCCAGGATGCGGGGCCGGGGCCAACCCTTCTGTGGGGACGTATCCACCAGAAGTGGGCGTGTCCTTAGAAGTGGGCGTGTCCAGGATGCCTGTCCTGGGCCGGACACTCCTGTGGGGACGTATCCACCAGAAGTGGGCGTGTCCTTAGAAGTGGGCGTGCCCAGGATGCGGGGCCGGGGCCAACCCTGCTGTGGGGACGTATCCGTCAGAAGTGGGCGTGTCCAGGATGCGGGGCCGGGGCCAACCCTTCTGTGGGGACGCATCCATCAGAAGTGGGGGTGTCCAGGATGCGGGACCGGGGCCAACCCTTCTGTGGGGACGTATCCATCAGAAGTGGGCGTGCCCAGGATGCGGGGCCGGGGCCAACCCTTCTGTGGGGACGTATCCATCAGAAGTGGGCGTGTCCTGGATGCGGGGCCGGGGCCGACCCTCCTGTGGGGACGTCCTGCAGCAGGGTCCGACCCAGTGGCCTGCTGATGGGGTAGTTCTGGACCAAAGACTCCTGGGTCCAGTCGGGTCTGGGCAGGAGCTGGTCCATCTGGGACCCCGGAGCCCTGTGGAGGACAGGGTAGGGGTCCCGCTCCAGCAGAGGGGGTACGGGGGCCCGAAGTGGGCCGTCAGGTCCATATGATGACAAGGTCAGGACCGATGCGTCCCGGTCCAGGGTCTGCAGAGGCTGGGTCTGCTGGTCCAGTGGGTACAGCTGCTTCTTCGGACCCTGGCTGTGGTCCTGGTGGTCCCGGTGGTCCTGGTGGTCCGGTCTGTCGTGGCACAGCTGTTTCTTGAGTATGTGAAGGTGGTCCTGGTGGTCCCGGTGGTCCAGCTGGGCATGCTCTTGCTGTTTCTTCTGGTTTTGGATCCCGTCTTGGGCCTGGTGGTTCACCTGGATGTGGTACTGGGGTCTCTTCTGGTTCTGGTTCTGGTGGTCTGCTTGGGTCTGGTACTGCAGCTGCTGCTTCTTCTGGATCTGGGTCTGGTCTTGGTGGCCCTGGTTCTCCTCCAGGTCCATCTGGGCATGGAACTGCTGCTTCTTCTGGCTCTGGATCTGGTTGTGGATCTGGTTCTTGATGTCCTTCCAGTGCCGTCCTCTGAGGACTGGCTCCAGGTCCAGACAGCGCTGGCAGACCTCCTTCCCAGGTACGGACTGCACCAGGACATGGACTCCCAGCTGTCTCCAGATGGCTTCCTTCTCTGCAGAGGACCAGGGGCGCCGGCGGACTTTCCTGGGACCAGCAGGGACTGAAAGACAATATGAGAGACATCAGAGACAGTTTACCAAGACCTCCAGAACCTGTGACGGGTTCACAAGTCCTCCAAAACCCACCTGAGACGGAATTCTGCAGTCTGGAGTCTGGAGAGAGGACGGCGCTGAGAGGTCTGGTCCCATTCTTGGACAGACCTGAAGAGACGACAGAGCTGATGAACAGAGACCACCTGGTGTCCCCAAGAGGTCCACCATCAGCTGAGGGTCCAGAGACGGGACTTGGACATCCAGAAACTGGAAATGAATGTCCAGAGACTGGACCTGGACGACTGTCAGCTTAGGGTCCAGAGACTGGACCTGGACGTCCAGAAACTGTACCTGAATGTCCAGAGACTGGACCTGGCAGACTGTCAGCTGAGGGTCCAGAGACGGGACCTGGATGTCCAGAAACTGGAACTGAATGTCCAGAAACTGGACCTGGACGACCGTCAGCTGAGGATCCTGAGACGGGACCTGGACATCCGGAAACTGGACCTGGACGTCCAGAGACTGGACCTGAACGACCGTCAGCTGAGGGTCAAGAGACTGGATCTGGACGTCTGGAAACTGGATCTGGACGACCGTCAGCTGAGGGTCCAGAGACAAGACCTGGACGTCCAGAGACTGGACCTGGACATCGGGAAACTGGATCTGGATGTCCAGAGACTGGACCTGGACGACCGGAAACTGGACCTGGACGTCCAGAGACTGGACCTGGCAGACCGTCAGCTGAGGGTCCAGAGACGGGACCTGGATGTCCAGAAACTGGAACTGAATGTCCAGAAACTGGACCTGGACGACCGTCAGCTGAGGGTCCAGAGACGGGACCTGGACGTCCAGAGACTGGACCTGGACATCGGGAAACTGGATCTGGACGTCCAGAGACTGGACCTGGGCGACCGGAAACTGGACCTGCGCGTCCAGAGACTGGAGCTGAATGTCCAGAGATAGGACCTGGAAGACTGTCAGCTGAGGGTCAAGAGACGGGACTGGGACGTCCAGAAACTGAACTTGAATGTCCAGAGACTGGACCTGAACGACCGTCAGCTGAGGGTCCAGAGACGGGACCTGGACATCTGGAAACTGGACCTGGACATCCAGAGACTGGACCTGAACGACCGTCAGCTGAGGGTCAAGAGACTGGATCTGGACGTCTGGAAACTGGATCTGGACGACCGTCAGCCGAAGGTCCAGAGACGGGACCTGGACGTCCAGAGACTGGACCTGGACATTGGGAAACTGGATCTGGACGTCCAGAGACTGGACTTGGATGACCGGAAACTGGACCTGGACGTCCAGAGACTGGACCTGAACGACCGTCAGCTGAGGGTCCAGAGACTGGACCTGGACGTCCAGAGACTGGACCTGGACGTCTGGAAACTGGACCTGAACGTCCAGAGACTGGATCTGGACCACTGGAAACTGGACCTGGACTTCCAGACACTGGACCCGCACTACCAAAATTGGACCTGGAAGTGCAGAGACTGGACCTGAATGTCCAGAGACTGGACCTGGACGTCCGGAAACTGTTGGCCTGTTTTTTAGCATTCCTGATAGCCTGGCTGTGACCATTGCTGATCTAATCTGGACTCGCTCTAACCCCTGCTAAAGGTCTGATCAGACCAGAACTCACCATCTGGTCTCAGGTCTCTCTGGGTTCTGGACTCACTGTAACCCCTGCTAAAGATCTGATCAGACCAGAACTCACCATCTGGTCTCAGGTCCCTCTGGGTTCTGGACTCACTGTAACCCCTGCTAAAGATCTGATCAGACCAGAACTCACCATCTGGTCTCAGGTCCCTCTCGGTTCTGGACTGGACCACAGGTTTCTTGACTTTAGCTCCATCTGAAGTGGCTGAGAGAGAAAAACGTTCAGGTGAGCAGTGATAACGGACTCTCCGCTCTGATAACAGACTCTCCGCTCTGACAATGGACTCTCCGCTCTGATAACGGACTCTCCGCTCTGATAACGGACTCTCCGCTCTGATAACTGACTCTCCGCTCTGATAACGGACTCTCCGCTCTGATAACGGACTCTCCGCTCTGATAACGGACTCTCCGCTCTGATAACGGACTCTCCGCTCTGATAACGGACTCTCCGCTCTGATAACGGACTCTCCGCTCTGATAACGGACTCTCCCCTCTGATGACGGGCTCTCCGCTCTGATAACGGGCTCTCCGCTCTGATAACGGACTCTCCGCTCTGATAACGGACTCTCCTCTCTCATAACGGACTCTCCGCTCTGATAACGGACTCTCCGCTCTGATAACGGACTCTCCGCTCTGATGACGGGCTCTCCGCTCTGATAACGAACTCTCCGCTCTGATGACGGACTCTCCGCTCTGATAACGAACTCTCCGCTCTGATAACGAACTCTCCGCTCTGATAACGGACTCTCCGCTCTGATAACGGACTCTCCGCTCTGATGACGGGCTCTCCGCTCTGATAACGGACTCTCCGCTCTGATAACGGACTCTCCGCTCTGATGACGGGCTCTCCGCTCTGATAACGGACTCTCCGCTCTGATAACGAACTCTCCGCTCTGATAACGAACTCTCCGCTCTGATAACGGACTCTCCGCTCTGATAACGGACTCTCCGCTCTGATAACGGGCTCTCCGCTCTGATAACAGACTCTCCGCTCTGATAACAGACTCTCCGCTCTGATAACGGACCCTCCGCTCTGATAACGGACTCTCCGCTCTGATAACGGACTCTCCGCTCTGATAACGGACTCTCCGCTCTGATAACGGACTCTCCGCTCTGATAACGGACTCTCCGCTCTGATAACGGACTCTCCGCTCTGATAACGGACTCTCCGCTCTGATAACGGACTCTCCGCTCTGATAACGGACTCTCCGCTCTGATGACGAGCTCTCCGCTCTGATAACGGACTCTCCGCTCTGATGACGAGCTCTCCGCTCTGATAACGGACTATCCGCTCTGATAACGGACTCTCCGCTCTGATAACGGACTCTCCGCACTGATGACGGGCTCTCCGCTCTGATGACGGGCTCTCCGCTCTGATAACGGACTCTCCGCTCTGATAACGGACTCTCCGCTCTGATAACGGACTATCCGCTCTGATAACGGACTCTCCGCTCTGACGATGGACTCTCCGCTCTGATAACGGACTCTCCGCTCTGATAACGAACTCTCCGCTCTGATAACGGACTCTCCGCTCTGATAACGGGCTCTCCGCTCTGATAACGGACTCTCCGCTCTGATAACGGACTCTTTACTCTGATGACGGACTCTCCGCTCTCTGATAGCGGACTCTCCGCTCTGATAACGGACTCTCCGCTCTGATAACGGACTCTCCGCTCTGATAACGGACTCTCCGCTCTGATAACGGACTCTCCGCTCTGATGACGAGCTCTCCGCTCTGATAACGGACTCTCCGCACTGATGACGGGCTCTCCGCTCTGATGACGGGCTCTCCGCTCTGATAACGGACTCTCCGCTCTGATAACGGACTCTCCGCACTGATGACGGGCTCTCCGCTCTGATGACGGGCTCTCCGCTCTGATGACGGACTCTCCACTCTGATAACGGACTCTCCGCTCTGATAACGGACTCTCCGCACTGATGACGGGCTCTCCGCTCTGATGACGGGCTCTCCGCTCTGATAACGGACTCTCCGCTCTGATAACGGACTCTCCGCTCTGATAACGGACTATCCGCTCTGATAACGGACTCTCCGCTCTGACGATGGACTCTCCGCTCTGATAACGGACTCTCCGCTCTGATAACGAACTCTCCGCTCTGATAACGGACCCTCCGCTCTGATAACGAACTCTCCGCTCTGATAACGGACTCTCCGCTCTGATAACGGACTCTTTACTCTGATGACGGACTCTCCGCTCTCTGATAGCGGACTCTCCGCTCTGATAACGGACTCTCCGCTCTGATAACGGACTCTCCGCTCTGATAACGGACTCTCCGCTCTGATAACGAACTCTCCACTCTGATAACGGACTCTTCCCTCTGATAACGGACTCTCCGCTCTGATAACGGACTCTCCGCTTTGATAACAGACTCTCCGCTCTGATAACGGACTCTCCGCTCTGATAACGGACTCTCCGCTCTGATAACGGGCTCTCCGCTCTGATAACGGACTCTCCGCTCTGATAACGGACTCTCCGCTCTGATAACGGACTCTCCGCTCTGATAACGGACTCTCCGCTCTGATAACGGACTCTCCGCTCTGATAACGAACTTATCACTCTGATAACGAACTCTCCGCTCTGATAACGGACTCTCCGCTCTGATAACAGACTCTCCGCTCTGATAACGGACTTTCCGCTCTGATAACGAACTCTCCACTCTGATAACGGACTCTTCCCTCTGATAACGGACTCTCCGCTCTGATAATGGACTCGCCGTGACCAGCAGGGATTCAGAGCTTACCGGGGTCTGGACCCGGGTTCTGCAGACCCAGGTTGTCCCACTCCCTCCCCAGCATGTGGTAGAAGTCCGTGGTCTTGGCGGCCGCCTCCCAGTCTCCGTCCTCCAGGCTCTCTCCGATGGCGATCTCACACACCGTCTTCAGCATGGTCTTGACGGCCAGAGGAGGGCGGCTCCAGCGGTAGCCGGACGCCTTCCTGGCGGCAGACAGGGACAGGCTGAGACGTCCTGGGGACAGGAGGTCCTGCAGGTTCTGGACGCTGGGGTCCAGGGACTTAGCAGCCAGCAACAACCGGCCCAGCTCCCGGAGCTTCTGGCTCACATAGTCGTACCTTCTCTGACTGCCGTCCTGGTTCCCCATCAGTTTGTTACCATACTTACAGATCAGCCAATCAGATTTCACCTGGAAGAGACGGCAGGACAACTGTTTACACACAGGTAAGCACACAGGTGAGCAATCAGGTACACAGGTAAACAAAAAAAGAAGGCCAGTTAAACAGGTGCAGACGTTCAGGTGTCTAACAGGTGTAGACATTCAGGTGTTTTACGGGTGAGGCGTTCAGGTGTGTAACAGGTGTAGACGTTCAGGTGTCTTACAGGTGTGGCGTTCAGGTGTGTAACAGGTGTAGACATTCCGGTGTTTATCAGGTGTAGACGTGCAGGTGTGGTGATCAGGTGTCTAACAAGTAAGGCATTCAGGTGTGTAACAGGTGCAGACGTGAAGAGGGGGGGGGGGGGGGAGGGGGGGGGGGGGGGGGGGGGGGGGGGGGGGGGAAGGGGGAAGGGGGGTTCAGGTGTGTAACAGGTGAGGCGTTCAGGTGTGTAACAGGTGTGTAAGGGGGGGTAGGTGTGTAACAGGTGAGGCATTCAGGTGTCTAGCAGGTGAGGCGTTCAGGTGTGTAACAGGTGTATACATTCAGGTGTCTAACAGGTGTGTAAGCGGTGAGGCGTTCAGGTGTGTAACAGGTGTGTAACAGGTGAGGCGTTCAGGTGTCTAGCAGGTGAGTTGTTCAGGTGAGGCGTTTAGGTGTGTAACAGGTGTATACATTCAGGTGTGTAACAGGTGTGTATACAGGTGAGGCTTCAGATGTCTAACAGGGTATACACATTCAGGTGTGTAACAGGTGTCTAACAGGTATACACATTCAGGTGTGTAACAGGTGTCTAACAGGTGTGGCGTTCAGGTGTGTAACAGGTGTCTAACAGGTATACACATTCAGGTGTGTAACAGGTGTCTAGCAGGTATACACATTCAGGTGTGTAACAGGTGTGTAACAGGTGTCTAACAGGTGTGGCGTTCAGGTGTGTAACAGGTGTGTAACAGGTATACACATTCAGGTGTGTAACAGGTGTGTAACAGGTGAGGCGTTCAGGTGACTAGCAGGTGAGGCGTTTAGGTGTGTAACAGGTGTATACATTCAGGTGTGTAACAGGTGTCTAACAGGTATACACATTCAGGTGTGTAACAGGTGTGTAACAGGTGAGGCGTTCAGGTGTCCAGACCTCGTAGGACACGTTGTCCTGGTTCATGCGGTGCAGGATCTCGCTGCAGCTCTCTGACGCTCCGCTGGAGATTGGAAGCAGGCGCGACGCTGCAGCCTGGACTCTGGTCCGCTTCCTGGACCGGATCCCGGCAGAGTCCGGGGTCCGGTTTTCGTCCGGACCCGGGTCAGAGGTGGGGGCTGGTCTGCTACCAGGACCGGAGCACCGCTCGGCGTCTGCGGGAGGATTTACAGGTGCGTCCTCAGAGGTTCTGTTGCAGCCGGACCTGCCCGCGGATTCAGAGCTGGGGGGGTGGAAGCCGGTCTCCGAGGACGGGGCGGGGTCTTTGGACGGGTGGAAGCCGGTCTCCGAGGACGGGGCGGGGTCTTTGGACGGGTCGATGCCGAGCTTCTTCCTGCAGGACACCTGATGCTTCCACAGGTCGGCGCGCAGAAAGAAGCCCAGACACAGCGGGCAGGGGAGGTAGTTCCTGGCATCCACCTCCTCTGAGGGCTGCCGCCACGGGACGATCTCCCCACTGCCCTGCCGGATCACCTGCAGGGACAGGGGACAGGGGACAGAGGACAGAGGACAGGGTCAGCTAGAGGCACAGGAGACAGAGGGGACAGGGTCAGCTAGAGGCACAGGAGACAGAGGGGACAGGGTCAGGTAGAGGCACAGGAGACAGGGTCAGCTAGAGGAACAGGAGACAGAGGGGACAGGGTCAGCTAGAGGCACAGGAGACAGAGGAGACAGGGTCAGCTAGAGGCACAGGAGACAGGGTCAGCTAGAGGCACAGGAGACAGGGTCAGCTAGAGGAACAGGAGACAGAGGGGACAGGGTCAGCTAGAGGCACAGAGGACAGAGGGGACAGGGTCAGCTAGAGGCACAGGAGACAGAGGGGACAGGGTCAGCTAGAGGAACAGGAGACAGGGTCAGCTAGAGGCACAGAGGACAGAGGGGACAGGGTCAGCTAGAGGCACAGAGGACAGAGGGGACAGGGTCAGCTAGAGGCACAGGAGACAGAGGGGACAGGGTCAGCTAGAGGAACAGGAGACAGGGTCAGCTAGAGGCACAGGAGACAGAGGGGACAGGGTCAGCTAGAGGAACAGGAGACAGAGGGGAAAGGGTCAGCTAGAGGGACAACAGGAGACAGGGTCAGCTAGAGGCACAGGAGACAGGGGTCAGACAGAGGCACAGAGGACACAGGAGACAGGGTCAGCTAGAGGCACAGGAGACAGAGGGGACAGGGTCAGCTAGAGGCACAGGAGACAGAGGGGACAGGGTCAGCTAGAGGACACAGGAGACAGAGGGGACAGGGTCAGCTAGAGGGACAGGAGACAGGGTCAGCTAGAGGCACAGGAGACAGAGGGGAAAGGGTCAGCTAGAGGGACAGGAGACAGGGTCAGCTAGAGGCACAGGAGACAGAGGGGACAGGGTCAGCTAGAGGTACAGGAGACAGAGGGGACAGGGTCAGCTAGAGGCACAGGAGACAGAGGGGACAGGGTCAGCTAGAGGCACAGGAGACAGAGGAGACAGGGTCAGCTAGAGGAACAGGAGACAGGGAGTAGAGGACAGGAGACAGGGTCAGGTAGAGGCACAGGAGACAGAGGGGACAGGGTCAGCTAGAGGCACAGGAGACAGAGGGGACAGGGTCAGCTAGAGGCACAGGAGACAGAGGGGACAGGGTCAGGTAGAGGCACAGGAGACAGAGGGGACAGGGTCAGCTAGAGGCACAGGAGACAGAGGGGACAGGGTCAGGTAGAGGCACAGGAGACAGAGGGGACAGGGTCAGCTAGAGGCACAGGAGACAGGGTCAGCTAGAGGGACAGGAGACAGGGTCAGCTAGAGGAACAGGAGACAGAGGGGACAGGGTCAGCTAGAGGCACAGGAGACAGAGGGGAACAGGGTCAGCTAGAGGGGACAGGAGACAGGGTCAGCTAGAGGCACAGGAGACAGAGACAGGTCACTAGAGGCACAGGAGACAGAGACAGCTAGAGGGACAGGAGACAGAGGGGACAGGGTCAGCTAGAGGGACAGGAGACAGAGGGGACAGGGTCAGCTAGAGGCACAGGAGACAGAGGGGACAGGGTCAGCTAGAGGCGACAGGAGACAGGGTAAACAGGTAAGGACAGGAAGACAGGGTCAGCTAGAGGGACAGGAGACAGGGTCAGTTAGAGGCACAGGAGACAGAGAAGTAGACACACAGGTAAACAGACAAGTAAACAGACAGGTAGGTAAACAGGTAAACAGGAACACAGGTAAACAGGTAAACAGGCAGACAGGTAGGGAAACAGGAACACAGGTAAACAGGCAGACAGGTAGGGAAACAGGTAAACAGGAACACATGTAAACAGGCAGACAGGTAGGTAAACAAACAAGAAACAAGGAAAAAGGAGAAGAAAAAAAAAAAAAAAAAAAAAAAAAAAAAAAAAAAAAAAAAAAAAAAAAAAAAAAGGTAAACAGGAACACAGGTAAACAGGTAAACAGGCAGACAGGTAGGTAAACAGGAACACAGGTAAACAGGCAGACAGGTGGGGAAACAGGAACACAGGTAAACAGGTAAACAGGCAGACAGGTAGGTAAACAGGTAGACAGGTAAACAGGTAAACAGGCAGACAGGTAGGTAAACAGGTAAACAGGTAAACAGGTAAACAGGCAGACAGGTAGGGAAACAGGAACACAGGTAAACAGGCAGACAGGTGGGCCTACCTCGATGTTGTGCAGGTAGTTGCCCCTGCAGCGCAGGTGTTCCAGCAGCAGGTGGCGCTGCTTGGAGCCGGGGGGCAGAGCGCTGGCGGCCACCACCTCCTGCTCGTCGGCGTGCTTCCTCAGCAGGTGGCGGGCGATCTTCACCTGCGGCCGGCGGCAGAAGGCGCAGTAATGCTTCTTATCCCAGCGCCGCTTCCCACCGCTCCACGTTCGCTTCACCGTCACACCCTCCTTCGTCTCCTCCTGGCCCCGCCTCTTCACTTTCTGGCCCCGCCTCTTTTCAACCAGGCCCCGCCTCTTCTCCGCAGCGCCCCGCCTCTTTCCTCTCTGACTCCGCCTCCCCAGAGCGCGGCGTCGTGGCTCCAGCACCTGTTTCGGTGGTTCTGGGTCATTAGACGGGGGCTTGTCCGAGTCCTGAACTTCTGTCTTGTTCACCATGGCAACACCAGGGTGGTCCTCCATGGGAACAGCCGTCTCCATGGCAACCTGGACAATCAGACACTTCAGGTAAGTTTTTCTAAATCTACTCTATTGGCCTCGACCGGGATGTCGTCTCATCTGCTTCTAATTAAATCTACTCTACTGGACTCTACTGAGACGTTGTCTCGTGTGCTTCTGATTAAATCTACTCTACTGGACTCTACTGAGACGTCGTCTCATCTGCTTCTAATTAAATCTACTCTACTGGACTCTACTGGACTCTACTGAGACGTTGTCTCATGTGCTTCTGATTAAATCTACTCTACTGGACTCTACTGAGACCTCGTCTCATCTGCTTCTAATTAAATCTACTCTACTGGACTCTACTGGACTCTACTGAGACGTTGTCTCATGTGCTTCTGATTAAATCTACTCTACTGGACTCTACTGAGACCTCATCTCATCTGCTTCTAATTAAATCTACTCTACTGGACTCTACTGAGACGTTGTCTCATCTGCTTCTGATTAAATCTACTCTACTGGACTCTACTGAGACCTCGTCTCATCTGCTTCTAATTAAATCTACTGTACTGGACTCTACTGGACTCTACTGAGACCTCGTCTCATCTGCTTCTAATTAAATCTACTCTACTGGACTCTACTGGACTCTACTGAGACGTTGTCTCATCTGCTTCTGATTAAATCTACTCAACTGGACTCTACTGAGACCTCGTCTCATCTGCTTCTGATTAAATCTACTCTACTGGACTCTACTGAGACGTCGTCTCATCTGCTTCTGATTAAATCTACTCTACTGGACTCTACTGAGACCTCGTCTCATCTGCTTCTAATTAAATCTACTCAACTGGACTCTACTAAGACGTCGTCTCATCTGCTTCTGATTAAATCTACTCTACTGGACTCTACTGAGACCTCGTCTCATCTGCTTCTAATTAAATCTACTCTACTGGACTCTACTGAGACGTCGTCTCATCTGCTTCTAATTAAATCTACTCTACTGGACTCTACTGAGACGTCATCTCATCTGTTTCTGATGAAATCTACTCTACTGGACTCTACTGAGACGTTGTCTCATCTGCTTCTAATTAAATCTACTCTACTGGACTCTACTGAGACGTCCTCTCATCTGCTTCTGATTAAATCTACTCTACTGGACTCTACTGAGACGTCGTCTCATCTGCTTCTGATTAAATCTACTCTACTGGACTCTACCGAGACGTCGTCTCATCTGCTTCTAATTAAATCTACTCTACTGGACTCTACTGAGACGTCGTCTCATCTGCTTCCAATTAAATCTACTCTACTGGACTCTACCGAGACGTCGTCTCATCTGCTTCTAATTAAATCTACTCTACTGGACTCTACCGAGACGTCGTCTCATCTGCTTCTAATTAAATCTACTCTACTGGACTCTACCGAGACATCGTCTCATCTGCTTCTAATTAAATCTACTCTACTGGACTCTACCGAGACATTCGCTCATCTGCTTCTAATTAAATCTACTCTACTTGACTCTTCCAAGACGTCGTCTCATCTACTTCTGATTAAATCTACTCTACTGGACTCTACTGAGACGTCGTCTCATCTGCTTCTGATTAAATCTACTCTACTGGACTCTACTGAGACGTCGTCTCATCTACTTCTGATTAAATCTACTCTACTGGACTCTACTGAGACGTCGTCTCATCTGCTTCTAATTAAATCTACTCTACTGGACTCTACTGAGATGTCGTCTCATCTGCTTCTGATAAAATCTACTCTACTGGACTCTACTGAGACATTGTCTCATCTGCTTCTAATTAAATCTACTCTACTGGACTCTACCGAGACGTCGTCTCATCTTCTTCTGATTAAATCTAATCTACTGGACTCTACTGATACGTTGTCTCATCTGCTTCTAATTAAATCTACTCTACTGGACTCTACAGAGACGATGGTTCATCTGCTTCTGATTAAATCTACTCTACTGGACTCTACCGAGACGTTGTCTCATCTGCTTCTGATTAAATGTACTCTACTGAGACGTCGTCTCATCAACTTCGTATTAAATTTTCTCTACTTGACTCTACCAAGACATCGACTCATCTGCTTCTAATTAAATCTTCTCTACTGGACTCTACTGAGACGTCGTCTCATCAACTTCTAATTAAATTTTCTCTACTGGACTCTACCAAGACATCGACTCATCTGCTTCTAATTAAATCTACTCTACTGGACTCTACCGAGACGTCGTCTCATCTACTTCTGATTAAATCTACTCTACTGGACTCTACTGAGACGTTGTCTCATCTGCTTCTAATGAAATCTACTCTACTGGACTCTACTGAGACGTCGTCTCATCTACTTCTGATTAAATCTACTCTACTGGACTCTAGTGAGACGTTGTCTCATCTGCTTCTGATTAAATCTACTCTACTGGACTCTACTTAGACGTTGTCTCATCTGCTTCTAATGAAATCTACTCTACTAGACTCTACCGAGACACGTCGTCTCATCTACTTCTGATTAAATCTACTCTACTGGACTCTACCAAGACGTCATCTCATCTGCTTCTAATGAAATCTACTCTACTGGATTCTATTAGAGTCTATCGGGTTCTACTGGACTCTTCTGAGAAGTCATCTCGTCTGCTTTTAATTAAATCTACTCTACTGGACTCCACTAAAGTCTACCGGGTTCTACTGGCTTCTACCAAGATGTCGTCTCATATGCTTCTAATTAAATTCACTCTACTGGACTACCGCGACACGTCGTCTCATCTACTTCTGATTAAATCTACTCTACTGGACTCTACCGAGACGTCATCTCATCTGCTTCCAATTAAATCTACTCTACTGGATTCTTCTAGAGTCTATCGGGTTCTACTGGACTCTTCTGAGAAGACATCTCGTCTGCTTTTAATTAAATCTACTCTACTGGACTCCACTAAAGTCTACCGGGTTCTACTGGCTTCTACCAAGATGTCGTCTCATATGCTTCTAATTAAATTCACTCTACTGGACTCGACTGGAGTCTACCGGGTTCTACTGGACTCTACCAGACAGCACTGGACTCTTCCATGCTCTGCCGGACTGTACCGGACCCTAACGGACTGTTCTGGACTCTAGCGGATTCTACTGGACTGTACTGGACTACACCAGACTGTGCTCGGACTCTACCGTACTCCACTGGACTGTATTGGACTCTACTCGACTGTACTGGACTCTACCGGACTGTACTGGATTGTACTGGACTGAACTGGACTCTACCTGACCGTACTTAACTCTACCGGACTTTACCGGGCTCTGCTGGACTCTATTGGACTGTATCGGCCTCTGCCAGACTCTACTGGAATGTTATGGACTCGACCGGAGTGTACTGGACTCTACCAGACTGAACTGGACTCTACTGGACTGTATCCGACTCTGCCGGACAGTAATGGACTCTTAAGTACTGTACTGGACTGGACTGGATTCTACCGGACTGTACTGGACTCTACCTGACAGTACCTGACTCGACAAGACTGTACTGGACTCTGCCGGACCGTACTGGACCCAACCGGACTGTACTGGACTCTACCGGACGTACTGGACTCTACCGTACTGTACTGGACTCTACCGGACTGTACTGGACTTTGTTGGACTCTACCGGACTGTAATGGACTCTACCCAACTGTACTGGACTCTACCAGACTATACTGGACTACTGGACCGTACTGGACTCTACCAGAGTGTATCGGACTCTACCGGACTGTACTGGACTCTACCAGACTGTAGTGGACTATGCCGGACTGTACTGGACTGTATCGGACTCTACTGGACTTTAATGGACTCTCCCAGACTGTACTGGACTATAATGGACTCTACTGGACTGTACTGGACTCTGCCTGACTGTAATGGACTCTACTGGACTGTACCGAACTCTGCCTAACTTTACTGGACTCTGCCTGACTGTACTGACTCTGCCGGACTGTAATGGACTCTACCTGACTGTACTGGACTGTACCAGACTCTGACGGACTGTAATGGACTCTACCGGACTGTACAGGACTATACCGACTCTGCCGGACTGTACTGGACTCTGCCGGACTGTACCGACTCTGCCGGACTGTACTGGACTCTGACGAACTCTACCAGACTGTAATGGACTCTACCGGACCGTATTCGACTCTACCAGACTCTGTCGGACTGTAATGGACTCTACCGGACTGTACTGAACTGCACCTGACTCTGCCGGACTGTAATGGACTCTACCGGACAGTACTGGACTCTGCCGGACTGTACTGGACTGTGCCGACTCTGCTGGACAGTACTGGACTCTACCGTACTGTACTGAACTGTAATGGACTCTCCCAGACTGTACTGGCCTATAATGGACTCTACTGGACTCTGCCGGAGTGTAATGGACTCTACTGGACTGTACCGAACTCTGCCTGACTTTACTGGACTCTGCCGGACTCTACCGGACTGTACTGGACTCTACCGGACTGTAATGGACTCTCCCCGGACTTTACTGGACTATAATGGACTCTACTGGACTCTGCCGGACTGTAATGGACTCTCCCAGACTGTACTGGACTATAATGGACTCAACTTGACAGTACTGGACTCTGCCTGACTGTACCGACTCTGCCTGACTGTACTGGACTCTGTCAGATTCTACCTGACTGTAATGGACTCTACCGGACTTTACTGGACTATAATGGACTCTACTTGACAGTACTGGACTCTGCCTGACTGTACCGACTATGCCGGACTGTACTGGACTCTGCCGGATTCTACCTGACTGTAATGGACTCTACCGCACCGTATTCGACTCTACCAGACTCTGCCGGACTGTAATGGACTCTTCGGGACTGTACTGGACTCTACCGGACTGTAATGGACTCTACCGGACTGTAATGGACTCTTCCGGACTGTACTGGACTCTTCCGGACAGTAATGGACTCTGTTGGACTGTAATGGACTCTACGGGACTGTACTGAACTGTACCGGACTCTGCCAGACTGTACTGGACTCTGCCAGACTGTACCGGACTGTAATGGACTTTACCGGACTGTACTGGACTCTTCCGGACAGTAATGGACTCTGTTGGACTGTAATGGACTCTACGGGACTGTACTGAACTGTACCGGACTCTGCCAGACTGTACTGGACTCTGCCAGACTGTACCGGACTGTAATGGACACTGGACTGTACTGGACTCTGCCAGACAGTAATGGACTCTGTTGGACTGTAATGGACTCCAAGAGACTGTACTGAACTGTACTGGACTCTGCCGAACTCTACCGGACTGTAATGGACTCTGCTGGACTGTAATGGACTCTACCTGACAGTACTGGACTCTGCCGGACTGTACTGGACTGTACCGACTCTGCCGGACAGTACTGGACTCTACCGGACCTACTGGACTCTACCGTACTGTACTGGACTGTACTGAACTTTGTTGGACTCTTCCGGACTGTAATGGACTCTACCCAACTGTACTGGACTCTACCAGACTATACTGGACTCTACTGGACCGTACTGAACTCTACCGGACTGTATCGGACTCTACCGGACCGTACTGGACTCTACTGGACTGCAATGGACTCTCCCAGACTGTACTGGACTCTAATGGACTCTACTAGACTGTACTGGACTCTGCCGGAGTGTAATGGACTCTACCGGACTGTACTGGACTGTACCGAACTCTGCCTGACTATAATGGACTCTGCCGGACAGTACTGGACTCTGCCGGACTGTACTGGACTCTGACGGACTCTACCTGACTGTAATGGACTCTACCTGACCATATTCAACTCTACCGGACAGTACTGGACTCTACCGGACTGTAATGGACTCTGCCGGACTGTAATGGACTCTACGGGACTGTACTGAACTGTACCCGGCTCTGCTGGATTGTAATGGACTCTTCCGGACTGTACTGGACTCTGCCGGACTGTAATGGACTCTGCCGGACTGTACTGGACTCTGCCGGACTGTACTGGACTGCACCGGACTCTACTGGACTCTGCCAGACTGTACTGGACTCTGCCGGACTGTACTGGACTCTGCTGGACTGTAATGGACTCTACCGGACCGTACTGGACTCTACCGGACTCTGCCGGACCGTACTGGTTTCTACCGGACCGTACTGGTTTCTACGGGACTGTACTGAACTGTACCGGGCTCTGCTGGATTGTAATGGACTCTACCGAACAGTACTGGACTCTACCGGACTCTGCCGGACCGTACTGGTTTCTACCGGACCGTACTGGTTTCTACGGGACTGTACTGAACTGTACCGGGCTCTGCTGGATTGTAATGGACTCTAACGGACAGTGCTGGACTCTGCCGGACTGTACCGACTCTGCCGGACTGTACTCGACTCTGCCTGACTGTACTGGACTCTGCCGGACTGTAATGGACTCTACCGGACCGTACTGGTCTCTACCGGACTCTGCCGGACTGTAATGGTTTCTCCCGGACTATACTGGACTCTGCCGGACTGTACTGGACTCTGCCGGACTGTACTGGACTGTACCGGACTCTACTGGACACTGCCAGACTGTACTGGACTCTGCCAGACTGTACTGGACTCTGCCGGACTGTAATGGACTCTGCCGGACCGTACTGGACTCTACCGGACTGTAATGGTTTCTACCGGACCGTACTGGTTTCTACCGGACTGTACTGGACTCTACCGGACTCTGCCGGACTGTATTGGACTCTACCGGACTGTACTGGACTCTACCGGACTCTGTCTGACTGTACTGGACTCTACCGGACTGTACTGGACTCTACCGGACTCTGCCGGACTGTAATGGACTCTACCGGACTGTACTGGACTCTACCAGACTGTACTGGACTCTATCGGACTCTGCCGGACTGTACTGGACTCTGCCAGACTGTACTGGATTCTGCCGGACTGTAATGGACTCTGCCGGACTGTACTGGACTCTGCCAGACTGTACTGGATTCTGCCGGACTGTAATGGACTCTGCCAGACTGTACTGGTTTCTACCGGACTGTACTGGACTCTACCGGACTCTGCCGGACTGTACTGGACTCTTCCGGACTGTACTGGACTCTACCAGACTCTGCCGGACTGTAATGGACTCTACCGGACTGTACTGGACTCTACCAGACTGTACTGGACTCTACCGGACTCTGCCGGACTGTACTGGATTCTGCCGGACTGTAATGGACTCTGCCGGACTGTACTGGACTCTGCCAGACTGTACTGGATTCTGCCGGACTGTAATGGACTCTGCCGGACTGTACTGGACTCTACCAGACTGTACTGGACTCTACCGGACTCTGCCGGACTGTACTGGACTCTGCCAGACTGTACTGGACTCTGCCGGACTGTACTGGACTCTACCGGACTCTACCGGACTGTACTGGACTCTACCAGACTGTACTGGACTCTACCAGACTCTGCCGGACTGTACTGGACTCTGCCGGACTGTACTGGACTCTGCCGGACTGTAATGGACTCTGCCGGACCGTATTGGACTCTACCGGACTGTAATGGTTTCTACCGGACCGTATTGGTTTCTGCCGGACTGTACTGGACTCTACCGGACTCTGTCGGACTGTACTGGACTCTACCGGACTGTACTGGACTCTACCGGACTCTGCCGGACTGTAATGGACTCTACCGGACTGTACTGGACTCTACCGGACTCTGCCGGACTGTACTGGACTGTAATGGACTCTACCGGACTGTACTGGACTCTACCAGACTCTGCCGGACTGTACTGGACTCTACCGGACTGTACTGGATTCTACCGGACTCTGTCGGACTGTACTGGACTGTACCGGACTCTGCCGGACTGTAATGGACTCTACCGGACTCTGCCGGACTGTACTGGACTCTTCCGGACTGTACTGGACTCTGCCGGACTGTAATGGACTCTACCGGACTGTACTGGACTCTACCAGACTGTACTGGACTCTACCGGACTCTGCCGGACTGTACTGGATTCTGCCGGACTGTAATGGACTCTGCCGGACTGTACTGGACTCTACCAGACTGTACTGGACTCTACCGGACTCTGCCGGACTGTACTGGACTCTGCCAGACTGTACTGGACTCTGTCGGACTGTAATGGACTCTGCCGGACTGTACTGGACTCTACCAGACTGTACTGGACTCTACCGGACTCTGCCGGACTGTACTGGACTCTGCCAGACTGTACTGGACTCTGCCGGACTGTACTGGACTCTGCCGGACTGTACTGGACTCTACCGGGCTCTACCGGACTGTACTGGACTCTACCAGACTGTACTGGACTCTACCAGACTCTGCCGGACTGTAATGGACTCTGCCGGACCGTACTGGACTCTACCGGACTGTAATGGTTTCTACCGGACCGTATTGGTTTCTGCCGGACTGTACTGGACTCTACCGGACTCTGCCGGACTGTACTGGACTCTACCGGACTCTGCCGGACTGTAATGGACTCTACCGGACTGTACTGGACTCTACCGGACTCTGCCGGACTGTACTGGACTGTACCGGACTCTGCCGGACTGTAATGGACTCTACCGGACTGTACTGGATTCTACCGGACTCTGTCGGACTGTACTGGACTGTACCGGACTCTGCCGGACTGTAATGGACTCTACCGGACTGTACTGGACTCTACAGGACTCTACAGGACTCTGACGGACTGTAATGGTTTCTACCGGAACGTACTGGACTCTACTGGACTCTGCCAGACTGTACTGGACTCTGCTGGACTGTACCGGACTCTGCCGGACTGTACCGGACTCTGCCGGACTGTACTGGACTCTGCCGGACTCTGCCGGACTGTACTGGATCATCTCTTATCAGAACCAGCTTCTCTGTATCTGGACGGAGTCTCGCGTACCTCCTTCAGGTCCAGGACCAGCAGCGCGCGCGTCTGACCCGGTCCGACTAACGGAGGGGAGGGGGAGGGGAGGGGGGAGGAGGGGGGAGGGGGGTCACGTGACCGGTTCCGGCTGCAGGTGGAGGTGAGGCGCGCGCGTCCGATGATGGAAGCTTATTTACCGTTAGCCTGGAAGCTAACCGTTAGCACGAAGCTAAAAGCAGCTCCGGACAGACCGCGCGCAGCGGGATGACGTCACGCACAGGTAAGAGAGCGGACGGAGCCCGAGAGGAAGAAGCCATGAAGGTAGAGAGCGCGAGGAAGATGAGGAAGATCATGCAGCATCCTCACCTTGCTAACGAACACACTCCTCCTCCTCCTCTTCTTCTTCTTCTTCTTCTTCTGCTTCTTCTCCGATGCTGCCTTCTTCTTCGGGGCCTCAGTCACGCTCGCGCGGCGCTCTGCCGCCTCCTGCCGGCTCAGACCGGTTTATTTTTTTATTTTTTTAAAAGCAACTTTATTTCAAACTTCACATCTCTTGTTGGAGTTACATCAATGATGAATAAACGTTCACATCCAAGAGTAAAGAGCATTAAGACGAAGACATAACAAATATAAAACCCACAAGAGTAAAATTAATGAAAAAACAAACAAACAAACAAAAATAAATAAATTCAAATAAAATAAATACATCAATAATTAAAAATGAAAATGCGAGTTACAGAGTTAAATTGAATTCATTCCAAATATTTTTTGTTTTTATGGCCTTTTTGTTGTTTGAGTCAGAGATTGAATCAAGATACAGATTTATGTCCCTTATGAACAGGTCAAAAAGCGGTTTTCTACGCATTATTTTTATGAATATGGAACTTAGCAAGAAATAGGATCAAGCTGATGAGAAATCTGGCAGAGGAGTCTTTCAACTTGCAACCTGTGATACCAAACAAGACATTTTCAAAATGGAGTACAAAGCTTGGTTTGATATCAGTGGATATCAAAGCAGTAACATCCTTCCAAAGGTTCTGTGAGCACACACGGTAACACTTTACAATAGGGGCCACAAAATTTGCTTAACTATTCAGGGACTAATGAGGAACGAATAGGGGACTAATAATTACCTAATCATTAACTAAGCTTTTCATACCTGCGACGTCGGATGGCTTCCCTAATGATCAGCTAATCATTAACTAATGAGTAGTTAATCTTAACAAGACTAAAAACCCTATCAGGGACTAATGATTAATCATTAACTAAGCTTTTCATACATGTGACATCAGACAGATTCCCCAATGATCAGTTAATTGTTAATAAATGGGTAGTTGATCTTAAAAGGACTACAACCCAATCAGGAACTAATCATTACCTAATCATTAACTAAGCTTTTCATACCTGCGACGTCGGATAGCTTCCCTAATGATCAGCTAATCATTAACTAATGAGTAGTTAATCTTAACAAGACTAAAAACCCCATCAGGGACTAATGATTAATCATTAACTAAGCTTTTCATACATGTGACATCAGACAGATTCCCCAATGATCAGTTAATTGTTAATAAATGGGTAGTTAATCATAAAAGGACTACAACCCAATCAGGAACTCGTGATAATTAAATCATTAACTGCCCTTTTAACATATGTGGCATAAGATAGATTACCTAATAATAAGTGAATCATTAATTAATTATTACTTAATCATTAAAGATTTTCATACATGTGACATCAAATAGATTACCAAATGATCTGTGAAGCATAAACTAATGGGTGCTGTCATTGCAGAAACAAAGGACTATTATGAGCCACGGTTTATGCAGATTTTATTATAAAAGTTTATTGGTACACAAATAATAAAGTTACAAACAGAAACCTGGCTGCAGCCAGAGAGCAGTTTTCAGAGCATCGAAAGATTATCGTGTCCGAATGATGCTCTGAAGGGACTGCACATGTGCCAGCGTACAGATGTTTTATACGAAGGTTTGTCAGGGAGGGTTGGTCTCTTGGGCAGGCTGCTCAAGTTGGCCTGTAAATCTTTATGTCTATTTTCCTGATACTTTCTCCTCCAAGGTGATCAGCAAGTCATGTTGGCACCTGTACCCATCATCTGATATGTGAACACCAGCTTATGAGTATCCGCTGAAGTCTTACATGATACGGCAGGTCAAAGAAATCTTAGTGTAATGTCAGAAAAACAAGGTGACCAGCAAAACCAGTTATTATAGACCAGTTATTCATAAAAGGACTGAAAAACCCAATCAGGGACTCACGAATCATTGCATAAGCTTCTCATTCCTGGGCTATCGGATAGCTTACCTAATGATAAATGGAGCAATAACTAGTTGTTAGTGAGTTAATTATATGATTAAAAATCTAACCAGGGACTAATGATTCACTTATGTTGAAAAGGGGATTTTTATTATCAAAGGATCATACCCTTTTTTCTGGTCACTGACTCCCAACTGAATAACATTACCAAGTCTGTAACAAGTCCTTTTAACCACTTGCTAAAGATTTTAAAAATTTTAAAGAGTTATTAATGAGTAACTACTCATTACTTCCTCATAACTACGAGTAAAATTTGCGCAAAAAAACAAAAAAAAAAATTCTTCTTCATATATCAAAAATTAATTTTTGTGCCCGAGGAAGGGGAACAGGAAAATAGAATCTACCAGAAAACGGCGCTAAAGAAATGACTCAAAATGAGTAACTACTCATTACTTAAACATTAACCTACCAGTAGTTCAGTTTTTTGCTGCCCCTGAAGAAATGACTCAAAATAAGTAACTAATCATTTCTTAAACATTAACTTACCAGTAGTTCAGTTTTTTGCTGCCCCTGAAGAAATGACTCAAAATGAGTAACTAATCATTACTTAAACATTAACTTACCAGTAGTTCAGTTTTTTGCTGCCCCTGAAGAAATGACTCAAAATGAGTAACTAATCATTACTTAAACATTAACTTACCAGTAGTTCAGTTTTTTGCTGCCCCTGAAGAAATGACTCAAAATGAGTAACTAGTCATTACTTAAACATTAACTTACCAGTAGTTCAGTTTTTTGCTGCCCCTGAAGAAATGACTCAAAATGAGTAACTAGTCATTACTTAAACATTAACTTACCAGTAGTTCAGTTTTTTGCTGCCCCTGAAGAAATGACTCAAAATGAGTAACTAGTCATTACTTAAACATTAACTTACCAGTAGTTCAGTTTTTTGCTGCCCCTGAAGAAATGACTCAAAATGAGTAACTAATCATTACTTAAACATTAACCTACCAGTAGTTCAGTTTTTTGCTGCCCCTGAAGAAATGACTCAAAATGAGTAACTAATCATTACTTAAACATTAACTTACCAGTAGTTCAGTTTTTTGCTGCCCCTAAAGAAATGACTCAAAATGAGTAACTAGTCATTACTTAAACATTAACTTACCAGTAGTTCAGTTTTTTGCTGCCCCTGAAAAAATGACTCAAAATGAGTAACTAATCATTACTTAAACATTAACTTACCAGTAGTTCAGTTTTTTGCTGCCCCTGAAGAAATGACTCAAAATGAGTAACTAATCATTACTTAAACATTAACTTACCAGTAGTTCAGTTTTTTGCTGCCCCTGAAGAAATGACTCAAAATGAGTAACTAATCATTACTTAAACATTAACTTACCAGTAGTTCAGTTTTTTGCTGCCCCTGAAGAAATGACTCAAAATGAGTAACTAATCATTACTTAAACATTAACTTACCAGTAGTTCAGTTTTTTGCTGCCCCTAAAGAAATGACTCAAAATGAGTAACTAGTCATTACTTAAACATTAACTTACCAGTAGTTCAGTTTTTTGCTGCCCCTGAAGAAATGACTCAAAATGAGTAACTAGTCATTACTTAAACATTAACTTACCAGTAGTTCAGTTTTTTGCTGCCCCTGAAGAAATGACTCAAAATGAGTAACTAGTCATTACTTAAACATTAACTTACCAGTAGTTCAGTTTTTTGCTGCCCCTGAAGTAATGACTCAAAATGAGTAACTAGTCATTACTTAAACATTAACTTACCATAAATTAAGCTTTTTGTGGCCCCTAAAGAAATGACTCAAAATGAGTAACTAGTCATTACTTAAACATTAACTTACCAGTAGTTCAGTTTTTTGCTGCCCCTAAAGAAATGACTCAAAATGAGTAACTAGTCATTACTTAAACATTAACTTACCATAAGTTAAGCTTTTTGTGGCCCCTGAAGTAAAGTAATGACTCAAAATGAGTAACTAATCATTACTTAAACATTAACTTACCAGAAGTTCAGTTTTTTGCTGCCCCTAAAGAAATGACTCAAAATGAGTAACTAGTCATTACTTACACATTACCTTACCAGTAGTTAAGCTTTTTGTGGCCCCTGAAGTAAAGTAATGACTCAAAATGAGTAACTAATCATTACTTAATCATTACCTAACCAGTAGTTAAGCTTTTTGTGGCCCCTGAAGTAAAGTAATGACTCAAAATGAGTAACTAATCATTACTTAATCATTACCTAACCAGTAGTTAAGCTTTTTGTGGCCCCTGAAGTAAAGTAATGACTCAAAATGAGTAACTAATCATTACTTAATCATTACCTAACCAGTAGTTAAGCTTTTTCTGGCCCCTGAAGTAAAGTAATGACTCAAAATGAGTAACTAATCATTACTTAATCATTACCTAACCAGTAGTTAAGCTGTTTGTGGCCCATGAAGTAAAGTAATGACTCAAAATGAGTAACTAATCATTACTTAATCATTACCTAACCAGTAGTTAAGCTTTTTGTGGCCCCTGAAGTAAAGTAATGACTCAAAATGAGTAATCATTACTTAATCATTACCTAACCAGTAGTTAAGCTTTTTCTGGCCCCTGAAGTAAAGTAATGACTCAAAATGAGTAACTAATCATTACTTAATCATTACCTCACCAGTAGTTAAGCTGTTTGTGGCCCCTGAAGTAAATTAATGACTCAAAATGAGCAACTAATCATTACTTAATCATTACCTAACCAGTAGTTAAGCTTTTTGTGGCCCCTGAAGTAAAGTAATGACTCAAAATGAGTAATCATTACTTAATCATTACCTAACCAGTAGTTAAGCTTTTTGTGGCCCCTGAAGTAAAGTAATGACTCAAAATGAGTAACTAATCATTACTTAATCATTACCTAACCAGTAGTTAAGCTTTTTGTGGCCCCTGAAGTAAAGTAATGACTCAAAATGAGTAACTAATCATTACTTAATCATTACCTAACCAGTAGTTAAGCTTTTTGTGGTCCCTGAAGTAAAGTAATGACTCAAAATGAGTAATCATTACTTAATCATTACCTAACCAGTAATTAAGCTGTTTGTGGCCCCTCAAGTAAAGTAATGACTCAAAATTACATTATTAAAACATAATTTTCATTTGAAAAATTAAGTATTATATAAATATATTGATAGCAATGATGCATAAATCCTAAGCTGAATCACAAAAACAAAGTTCAAACTTTATATTAATGTAACCGGCAGTCTTGGCAGGTCGCTTGAGCGACGCCGTAGCCGGGTGCGCGCCCCCCTCCTCCCTTCCCTGGCCTTTGCCGGCGCATAAAAGTGCGACCAGGCAGGCTGTTTGGTCTGCTGGCTGCATGGGTGGCGTGGTGGATGCGCTCGCTAGGTGTCAGTTTGGTTTATCTGTTCATGGTTCTGTACGATGCTGCATCTTAAACTTCTTTTAATCCACAGGGTGCCAGCCGATTGTAACAACCTTCCGGGAGGGTTCTTTTAATATTTTATCTACGGTTGACAAGGTATGGTGGCTTTTCTTTTTCAAAGATTTCCTGTTTCTTTTTCTCTTGGGTGCGAATTAGCTGCTTTTGTTTTGAAAGTTGCTGATGTAATCTGGGAGAATTACGTGCCCTCCGAGTCAATTCCGGAGGTTCTGCGTCTGGTCCACTATCAATGTTATTTTATATACATTAGTTTGATTTGTTTAACAGATGTTCTTTTCTTTTGTAGAGACAAACCTCGTCACACTGCTGTTTTGTTTTGCCTTGTTTAGTTGGTTTATATAATTCTTTTTCTTGTTTTACCTGTTTTTGGTCGGGGCATTTTAAACTGCTTTTAACCAGTCTCTGTATAAGTTCCCTCAGGTAGACCGTTTGTGTCCCCCCAGTGGCCGGCCGTCCGTGGGGGAGTTGGTCCTGGGATGCCGCGGGCGGGACTCTGCAGTGGTTGCGGCGCACGGGTTGAGTTGTATTAAGTTGGATGAGTGAGTTTTTCTTTTTTTCAACAGCACGTTTATTGGTCGCATGCCTTTTTTTATTTTTCTTCTAATTGTTTGGTTTGTCCGGTGGGCCGTGGCTGCTGGGGAGTTGTTGGGGCCCGCTGGTGGTATCTGGACCCTCCCCTACCGGTGCCAACTGTCACTGTCCCTTTTTCATTTTTATTCTTTTACTTTTACCATTAATAAACTGTAATCCTGGGGGAACCCAAGAAAGAACGAGTTGCCTGCTTGATTATTCCACCATCTACGCCATCCTCAAATTGAACGGGACCATTACGGCCTCTGCGGGCCCGGTCACATTAATAAGAAAGAACATAAATTATAACAGACTATGCCAGAACATACCAAAATTAGGAACTTTTTTCTTTTTTTCCCCCTAATCTTTTCCCGGGAGTAAAGTTTAAGTAGTTTACCTTCCTGTTTCAGCAAGTCTACCTTGTCCATGTCTTCAAGAATTTTAATTTGTGCTTTGCACCGTCCACTGACTGAGGCCAAAGTTTCTTTTTTCCCCAAAGTGGCCCAAAATTCTTGAAAGGCCAGATCATCCACGGCTTTCAGCTTTGCAATTGCAGCAATAACTTTCCAGTCCATCCCAATTGTTTCTTTGGAGACAGCAACTTTTGGGCCTTTCCCTTCTTTCACGGCTTTTAACACCTCATGGTACCATTTGACAGCATCTTCAGGGGTCAAAACTGAAATGACACAAAGAATAATCAAAATATGTAATTACACAGATGAAAATTTAACATCTTTGTTAACCCTGTGAGTCCGAGGCCTATTTTTTGGACTTCTGCTTGAAAATTGCTTGCACTTAAATACAATATCTCTGCAACCACAATTTATCTGTTTTATCTATTCTAATACTTTTGGAGAACACTTGTGAGAGTCATAAAAATGAATAAGTATTATATGTATTACGGGTGAAGATTAAAGTTGTACTTCCATGGTGATGTCATTAATATTTCTGTGTTCTCCATTATTATTGAATGCATTCTGCATCGTTTCTGTTTAAAAAAAACCTTCTGCTATCTTTGTATCCAGCTGTATTTGTATACTAGCAGAGAGGCTTGTGGTCCAACGGCAGCTTTTCCGGGTCCTTCTCATGAATTTCCGTCTGATTGGCTGCCTCCCATCAGTGTATGAAGGAAGCTCCGCCCTCCGCTCTTATTTTGTTACAGACAGGAAATAGACCCGACAAACAAGTTTGTTCCGCCATGCTAACAAACAGTTAGCTAATTAGCTTCTCAACTCCGAAGCTACAGTCGTGCCGTCTTTACTTCTAGTGTGTAGTGGAGGGTTACCTGCCTTCCAATGGACAGATAGAAACCCCACGTGGGATACGCTATTTGCAATGTGACGTAGAAGTGCGAGGCTGTTCCCGATTCGCTCTTTTCTTTGTATTGTTTCTCTGATGAGGAAGCACAGCCGACTGGGGGGAACGCAACGCTAGCAAGTCAGCATGTATAAGTAAACAAGGGGAAACCCTCCGTATTTCAGAAGGAGCAAGTTAAACGGCTTTTCAGTGGAAGGAGGCCTTTAAGAGTAGAGTCTGGAGTCCCTCCACGTTTCTGTTTGTAAACAACACTATTCAAACTGAGTGCTCCTCCCCTCCGGCTAATGGCCGCCTCAAGCATCTTCTTCAAAGCTTCAAAGTAAAAGCCAAACCAATATCAACCCTGGTTTTTTCCAACATGCACTATCAAAAGCTATTACCGCAGAGTACTTCCTATTCTTCGCTACGTCCAACGTTTTCTTTTTTTTTTTTCCATCGAGAGTTCAAGTGACTGGTGTCTGCTCCAAGAATGAGCTTATTCCCACACAGAGTCATGCCCTTAGCTCTGTCATTGGCTGGCAATACAGAAAACTCCACCCAGAAACATCCCAAATGCACCAAAACAAACGGAAAAGGCAAATTACAGGCAGGGGGAGAGGGAGTTGCATTCCAACTCACAACTGCACGAGAGTATAGACTCAACGGCGCAGATTGAAACAGATTTCACTTGCACAGGTCCAACATTATTTTCAGGGGGGAAACTCTGGACTCTACCTTTAAATCAAGATAGCCTTAAAAAAATTAAGAAACCCTTTCAAGATGGATATGTACACATATGTCCCTTATGAGTGATACAGCTGTAGCTCTGAATCTTTTATGAAATGAGTACAAAATGTGAACATTAGGCTATATCTGTAAATGCCAACTCCGATAAGGGCAAGTTCTCCAAAATGGCCATTCTGGCCCAGTTTGGCTCCATCTGTTCTCCAATTCCCCCAAATAAGGGGGCTCAAGATTTTAAACGGAAGAGGATTATACAATATCTAATCTAATTTTTAAAAGTTTATAATGTAACCCATGTCTGGATATGTGCGTCACTACGAGGTTTGTAGGAGCTGTGAGTAAAGGGAATAACCGATACACACAGGTATAAGTACTAAAAGACCATTCTTTTATGGTCGTAGAGTTATTTTAACAGTACCTATAGGCCATTTAAAATAAAAAAATAACATAAAAATGAAAATTAAGAATCGTTTTTCCTATGGTTTCAGTTGAGATTGTTAATTGTGGATCCAGAGTTCAAGTCAGCAAGTCAGAGATGAAATAGATGGGGAATAAAAAAAAGAGATGAAATAGTTGTCACGGGGGTGGTTCTTTGCCGATACCGGCGACTGCAGGAAGAGGGGAAAGAAAGACAGGCCTCGCCAGCAGGTGGTGGTTAAGAAATAAAAGCTTTATTAAAGAAATAAAACAAATAAAACTACTAAACTAAAAAGTAATAAAATAATCCTAAAAGTCCAACCTAAAAAGTTATGAAAGGAAAAGGATAAAAAAGGATAAAAAGGGGCTTGCAGGGGTGCCAGTGGCCGGCGTCCCTCTCGGCGTCGTCCCGGGTCCATGGTGGCTGCTCCTCCTGGCAGCCGCCCTCCTGGCCATAGGCTCCCCCGGGACTCCAAGCCTGCTTTGTGGCCCGGGCAGTCACTCCTCCGGGCGGCCGCGCCTCTGGCCGTAGGCCCTCCTCAGTAGGCTCCGCGGCCGCCCTCCGACTCCCGGGCCACTCTTCTGCGTCGCCATCGCCGTCTCCACCACTGCCTCGAGCCCCCCAGCCTGGGGACTCACGTCCTCCCCCGGCTGCGCCTCCTGGACCCAGTCCTCAGTCCTTCTGCTCTCAGTCCTCCTCTGTTGTCCGCACACCGGCTTTTATTCTCTCAGCATTCAATTAAGCCAGGGGAGGAGTCCTTCTCCCCAGGTGCTGCCAATCAGTTCATTAAAAGCTCCCACTAGCTTGGGAATAAAAACAGGGTTAAAACCACACAAAAACCATAAAAAGCATGCTAAAAACCAAGCTAGTGGGCAAAGTCCAGTCTCTGGCAGCACCCGGTTGTTCACCCTGTGACATAGTCAAGTCAAAAAGTGTCTCAAGTGTTGGCTCCTGATGGCGTCACTTATAGAACTGGCATAATCCTACCACGATCTTGGTTAAAGGATGTGGTGGCGCCCAACGTTCTGCTGCGCGAGGCTTGCCATCTCATGGTTGTTGGTCAGCCTCATCGCACACGAGGACTGGAGTTTAATCAATGTTTTCCAAGATCAATGGGCTCTATGCACAGCTCCACTACTTCCTGAACTTAAGCTAGCTCCTTTGTTTCCCGTCTTTTCTTACTGGATGAACTGATGAATCCAGGTGTGCCTGACCTTATTAACTGGCCAGACACACCTGGATTAATCAGTTCGTCCAGTAATGAAAGACAGCAAACAAAGGAGCTAGCTTAAGTTCAGGAAGTAGTGGAGCTGTGCATAGAGCCCATTAGAAAACCTGACCTGTATTAGCAAGACACGTTATACTCCAGGTCCTAATATAAAACCATCAACTAGACTAATTCAAGGTGTTGCACAACATATCTGTCTTTAAAAAACAAAAAAACACAGGTTTTTAGATTTAAATAAAATAAGCTAAATACATGGTTTTTAATGAACAAAAATCACAAATTACAGCTGTGCTGTTTTTATCTAACTTAATTCACTTAAAATGCCTTTTTAAACTCTGCTGCTCTGTATGGCTGTTATCCTCAGTCACATCAGGAAAATGACTGTGCTCCACAGTGTAAATGTTTCACAATGTGCTTCTTGATACAGCCAAGGCATTATTAATTGGTCCTCCTGAACCATAAACAAAAGTTTTCTTCTTAAAACCTTAAATGCTTTTGTTTTCACATTTTACAAAAACGACATAAAATACACAAGAGAAACATTTAAGAGGAGACCACGTGTTGTCTACACACTTTGAGAACATTGCAAAAGCTAGCTTAACTTCGATACTTATCCAACCTCTAACACAGTATTTTAATCAGCTAACAAAATCATTTTGAAATTTCAGTGCAAAAAAACAGCTTACCTCCTTTTCAGCTCCTACAGGGAAACAGCAACAAAACTCCGTTTGAGCAGAAGCGATGTTAATATTGTACGTATCTTAGTGCATTACTTCCGGTTTACACAAAATAAGGTTCCGTTTTTTCAAAATAAATACAATCATTAAATGAAACAAAATAATGATCAGATAAGAGCATAAATGATCATTGTAAGTACTTTCTTCAGCCCACTAATTTTTAAACGGCAGTTTATCTTACAACATTCTGATTCTTCTGTATATATGTAAAATTCTGTTCAAAATAAACAATGAAATTAAATAAATTATTATTTAACTCATTTTAGGTGGGTTACAATAGTCAACTTTGACAGATGATTATTGTAACAAATTATTTTAAAAATATTTGAAACAAATGAACATTCTATTTGTTTACTCTTGATTGAAGTAACTGCTGTGAAACAATACAGTTAAAACTATTGTCAGTTTCTGTACTTATACAATGTCCATTTTAAAATTTCAGACATTCACATGATTTTTTTCCACCAAATATGTAAAGCACTGAGAGCTCTTGTATCCATTATTGCTCCACTGCTCATTCATACTCGTGGTGATGATGAACTGCACACCCACAGCAATCATGGGGCACCGTAACAATCCAAGCCCACATCGTCTCAAACCACCACAAATACTTCTACACACTCATACATCAATCATGATGACACTGGGAGCAGAGAGGGTCATCAAGTGTCTTGCTAAAGGACACAAGATTAAATGGGTGACTGAGGCCCCGTCCCCACACACCCCCACTTCCACCCTTGCCCCCCTAGAATACGCGCTCCCGTTGGGGGGTTGAAGTGCGTCGTGTGTCCCGGTTCTCCAGGGCTGCTCGAGGGCGGAAGTCCGTCACGCCCCCCCTCTGCGCCCTCAATCCACACGTCAGTGAAGTCCGCATCTATGCAGACTTCACCGAAGCATGTTACCCATAATTCATTGCTGCATGTGACGTTTTGAACCATAAAGGCGGAACATGACCATGTTTGGTGATGAGTTCCTGTCTGTGGTGAAAAAAAAGCCATTTCAGATGTCAACATTGAAATATATAATCTTTTATGCTGCAGGTGAAATAATTCCTGAAGTTTGTCCTGTTACTTCCAAATATACTTTGAATATTAAAATTCAAAGCACTTGAATAATGAAAGTTGTCAGTTTACTGATAAAAGTATCTGAATTAATTTTTTATTTAAAAACTTTATTTACAGGTAAGTCCAGTCGAGACGCAGCGTCTTTAACAAGGGAGACCTGTTTACCTGACATAGTTTAGTTTAGTTTAGTTTAGTTTATTATGGATCCCCATTCGTCTTCACCAGTGAAGACTAGTCTTCCTGGGATCCAGATCAACATAAATTTTGAACATACAATCAACAAAAACAGGTTAACTAAATTAAAATACAATACTAAGCAAACATTTTGATAGAAAAAACTAAATAAGTTTACAATACCAAAGCATCTATTTACAATGAAATGAAGGATAAAAATAATTATGCAGCCGTACTTCTGTGAGCCGTACAACTCATGTGATTAATACAGGTTTCAGTTCCCAATGTAACTCAAAGAACTTATACATGTTTTTATGGACATGTGGACATTTATGGACATTCTATGCCAACGATAACAGTCACAGAGCAACAATTTAATCATTATTATACATTTGTTTAAAATGTAACAGATATTTAACCTGTACTGGTGAAATTCTACAGCCATCTTACAGAAATTAGTTCAGTAAGTCAATTATTTATTAATCAAACTTGTGTGGATTCATAACATCTATTTTACAAGAACAGATGAAATGAACTTTATTCAGTTTATGTTTGATAATGACGTCTCTTCACCAGGAACAGAGATGAAGCTGAGTTTGGCAGCAATGACATGAAATGATGGAGGAACCATCACTGTCCCAATTCTGCCTTTTTACCGCACTAACCTGCACATCCAGCCCTTAATGTGCACTTCTGCCAAGTGCGCACTTCATACAAGGGTGTAGGGTTTAGGGGGGTATTGGGACGGGGCCTGTGATTAGACCCACCAAATGTTTGTTAATTGGATGGCCAGCTCTTTCACCTGACCCACTGCAGTGCCACTTCTAAACCAGTCGTGTCATATCTAAGGAAATGCATACAAAGACAGCCCGCCATATGCATCTCTTAACATTTTTGTATTATCAGCTTATCATTGTATTTCCTTAATAGAGCATATCACAAAGTTTGTTGAAACAACAACTTATCCCTGGTGGGTACCCGGAAGCAAAACTACAGAAAGCAACACTAATGACTGAGACACAGAGGAATAAATTACAAATGTCCTCATTTTCTCTTTGGTAATTATGTTTTCACATTTTGTTAAAGGGCCAAAAATGATTTCAGATTAGAAATAGAATTTCTATTGTCTTAGATTCCTTTTATTTATGTTCTGGGGAAAGCACTGTACAGTCTATTTACCATTTACATGGATATCTATTGTTGGTACTACTTAAAATGAGGTCTAAAAGCAGAAAGGCATCGGAATTTAGAATATGTTACTGCAGTTAAAGTGATGACATTAGATTTCAAAATTTCCCTTTATCACCACTAGGGTTTGGCATCGAGAGTCTAGCATGTTTGGGAACTATGGGAATCGTTCAAATTTTTAAATTGCAATTCTTATTTCCAATGCCCAGTCCGCCGAACACCATAGAATCTGCTGGAAGCAGAACCTTTGTTAGCACCGAGTTTCTGGTACAACCAATTACGCTGATGCACACGGCACAACTTTGCGTCTTTTTCGCTATATTTAGCGAGTTTTCAGATCCTCTGATAACTTTCTATTAATAAAACCGCTAGTGACAGGTCTAGTGACACTTTGTGGTCTTATTGGAGACTTTTGAGACCAACGTGAAGGAACAGTTTGTTTATTGCACGCTCCTGCAGCCCATACCCCGCCACTAAAGGCTGCAGGAGCTGCAGACAGTAGCTTGTTCGAAATCATCCACTCATCCACTCACTCCCTATTCCCTACACAGTGTATATAATGTAGTCCACTTTATCATGTGCACTATGTCGGGAACGACAGGAGGAGATTTGGACACTACATGGGGTGACATCAGTAGATGCACCAGGTATTGCTGCAACGTGCAGTAGCGGAACTTCAATAAAGTTTTTTTTTTTTTAAAGACGTGCAGTAGCGGTAGCTAGCAATTATGAACAATAGACAGCTTTCCTGCTATGAAGAAATACCAATATTGTTAAAAGCTACACAACAACGCCACTAAACGTTACATTTATACGAAAAGCTGCTTCGCCATTTTTCTTCTTCTGCGATCACAAAACACAGCCTCATTGCATTGTGGTATATTGGAGTAAAATGTAGGGTACATCGCTTGTACACTTACATTCACAGTGCATTGTGGGTATTTCATAGTGGGCGATGTAGTGGATGAAAAGTAGTGAACAGAATTCGAAAAACATTACAAAATTGCGTGCTCACTAAATAGTGCGCTGTGATAGGGAGCGATTTCAAACACAGCTACAGATGCAGAAGGAGATATTCATCTCTACTCTATGAACCAGACTGAAAATAAAACTGAAAGCTGATATTAATTCCTCTTAATAAAGAATGTGGACAGAGACATTTAATTTAAAGTACTGTAACATGTTGTTGACTCTTAATTTGAAAACAGCCAGTGTAACAATTAAAGTTATTAAAATAGTAAACTTTTAACCAGGTCTATTCAAGTGTGGCCAGGGATGTTTTTTATTTCTTTTTCTACCTTTTTTTTTTTTCAAAAGTTGAAATGCAATTAAATGCCTTCGGTAAGAACATAAACAGAGCTGGAGTTTAGTAATATTAAGTTGTCCACAAAAAGAAAATGTAACCCTTCTTTTTTTATCCTGCCGCTTAAAAGAATCGGAATCAAGAATCGATAGGAACTGGAATCAAAAAAGGGAATTGAATTGGAACCAGAGTCATTCAAATTCAAACGATGCCCAATCCTAATCACCACATGTTTTGACAGAAGTGCACGATATGTTGCCAGTGCCACAATTTGAGCTTGGCCCTGCTGTACTTTTTTCAGACATGACATAGGGGGCTAAATATGTTTACCATTCTTAATTATGTTTTTTCCCATCTTTTTATGATCAACTGCCTATTATTTAATCATTCACTGATCATTATGTGATGTTACACGTTTGAAAAGCTTAGTTAATGATTACTTAATCATTAGTTCCCGATTGAGTTTAAGTCCTTTTTGTTCTCCATTAGTTGATTATTCACTGATCATTAGGCAATCTATCTGATGTCACATGTATGAAAAGGTTAGTTAATGATTAAGTAATCATTAGTTCCTGATAAGGTTTTAGTCCTTTTATGATAAACTACCCATTAGTTAATGATTCACTGATCATTAGGTAATTTATCTGATGCCACAGGTATGAAAAGCTTAGCTAATAATTAGGTAATTATTAGTCCCCTAATCGTTCCTCATTCGTTTCTCATTAGTCCCTGAGTAGTTAAGCGAATTTTGTGGCCCCTATTGTAAAGCTGCATGTAGACTAGATACTAGGTAAATCTGCATGTAGACTAGTTATTACTGCATGTAGACTAGATACTAGGTAAATCTGCATGTAGATTAGTTATTACTGCATGTAGACTAGATACTAGGTAAATCTGCATGTAGACTAGTTATTACTGCATGTAGACTAGATACTAGGTAAATCTGCATGTAGACTAGTTATTACTGCATGTAGACTAGATTCTAGGTAAATCTGCATGTAGACTAGTTATTACTGCTTGTAGACTAGATACTAGGTAAATCTGCATGTAGACTAGTTATTACTGCATGTAGACTAGATACTAGGTAAATCTGCATGTAGATTAGTTATTACTGCATGTAGACTAGATACTAGGTAAATCTGCATGTAGACTAGTTATTACTGCATGTAGACTAGATACTAGGTAAATCTGCATGTAGACTAGTTATTACTGCATGTAGACTAGATACTAGGTAAATCTGCATGTAGACTAGTTATTACTGCATGTAGACTAGTTATTACTGCATGTAGACTAGATACTAGGTATATCTGCATGTAGATTAGTTATTACTGCATGTAGACTAGATACTAGGTAAATCTGCATGTAGACTAGTTATTACTGCATGTAGACTAGATACTAGGTAAATCTGCATGTAGATTAGTTATTACTGCATGTAGACTAGATACTAGGTAAATCTGCATGTAGATTAGTTATTACTGCATGTAGACTAGATACTAGGTAAATCTGCATGTAGACTACTTATTACTGCATGTAGACTAGATACTAGGTAAATCTGCATGTAGATTAGTTATTACTGCATGTAGACTAGATACTAGGTAAATCTGCATGTAGATTAGTTATTACTGCATGTAGACTAGATACTAGGTAAATCTGCATGTAGACTACTTATTACTGCATGTAGACTAGATACTAGGTAAATCTGCATGTAGACTACTTATTACTGCATGTAGACTAGATACTAGGTAAATCTGCATGTAGATTAGTTATTACTGCATGTAGACTAGATACTAGGTAAATCTGCATGTAGACTAGTTATTACTGCATGTAGACTAGATACTAGGTAAATCTGCATGTAGACTAGTTATTACTGCATGTAGACTAGATACTAGGTAAATCTGCATGTAGACTAGTTATTACTGCATGTAGACTAGATACTAGGTAAATCTGCATGTAGACTAGTTATTACTGCATGTAGACTAGATACTAGGTAAATCTGCATGTAGACTAGTTATTACTGCACGTAGACTAGATACTAGGTAAATCTGCATGTAGATTAGTTATTACTGCATGTAGACTAGATACTAGGTAAATCTGCATGTAGACTAGTTATTACTGCATGTAGACTAGATACTAGGTAAATCTGCATGTAGAATAGTTATTACTGCATGTAGACTAGATACTAGGTAAATCTGCATGTAGATTAGTTATTACTGCATGTAGACTAGATACTAGGTAAATCTGCATGTAGATTAGTTATTACTGCATGTAGACTAGATACTAGGTAAATCTGCATGTAGATTAGTTATTACTGCATGTAGACTAGATACTAGGTATATCTGCATGTAGACTAGTTATTACTGCATGTAGACTAGATACTAGGTAAATCTGCATGTAGACTAGTTATTACTGCATGTAGACTAGATACTAGGTAAATCTGCATGTAGACTAGTTATTACTGCATGTAGACTAGATACTAGGTAAATCTGCATGTAGATTAGTTATTACTGCATGTAGACTAGATACTAGGTAAATCTGCATGTAGACTAGTTATTACTGCATGTAGACTAGATACTAGGTAAATCTGCATGTAGACTAGTTATTACTGCATGTAGACTAGATACTAGGTAAATCTGCATGTAGACTAGTTATTACTGCATGTAGACTAGATAATAGGTAAATCTGCATGTAGACTAGTTATTACTGCATGTAGACTAGATACTAGGTAAATCTGCATGTAGATTAGTTATTACTGCATGTAGACTAGATACTAGGTAAATCTGCATGTAGACTAGTTATTACTGCATGTAGACTAGATACTAGGTAAATCTGCATGTAGACTAGTTATTACTGCATGTAGACTAGATACTAGGTAAATCTGCATGTAAACTAGTTATTACTGCATGTAGACTAGATACTAGGTAAATCTGCATGTAGATTAGTTATTACTGCATGTAGACTAGATACTAGGTAAATTGATGTAGCAAGATACTAGGTAAATCTGCATGTAGACTAGTTATTACTGCATGTAGACTAGATACTAGGTAAATCTGCATGTAGACTAGTTATTACTGCATGTAGACTAGATACTAGGTAAATCTGCATGTAGATTAGTTATTACTGCATGTAGACTAGATACTAGGTAAATCTGCATGTAGACTAGTTATTACTGCATGTAGACTAGATACTAGGTAAATCTGCATGTAGACTAGTTATTACTGCATGTAGACTAGATACTAGGTAAATCTGCATGTAGACTAGTTATTACTGCATGTAGACTAGATACTAGGTAAATCTGCATGTAGACTAGTTATTACTGCATGTAGACTAGATACTAGGTAAATCTGCATGTAGATTAGTTATTACTGCATGTAGACTAGATACTAGGTAAATCTGCATGTAGACTAGTTATTACTGCATGTAGACTAGATACTAGGTAAATCTGCATGTAGACTAGTTATTACTGCATGTAGACTAGATACTAGGTAAATCTGCATGTAGATTAGTTATTACTGCATGTAGACTAGATACTAGGTAAATCTGCATGTAGACTAGTTATTACTGCATGTAGACTAGATACTAGGTAAATCTGCATGTAGACTAGTTATTACTGCATGTAGACTAGATACTAGGTAAATCTGATGTAGATTAGTTATTACTGATGTGATAGTATGGTAAGCAGCAAGATACTAGGTAAATCTGCATGTAGACTAGTTATTACTGCATGTAGACTAGATACTAGGTAAATCTGCATGTAGACTAGTTATTACTGCATGTAGACTAGATACTAGGTAAATCTGCATGTAGATTAGTTATTACTGCATGTAGACTAGATACTAGGTAAATCTGCATGTAGACTAGTTATTACTGCATGTAGACTAGATACTAGGTAAATCTGCATGTAGACTAGTTATTACTGCATGTAGACTAGATACTAGGTAAATCTGCATGTAGACTAGTTATTACTGCATGTAGACTAGATACTAGGTAAATCTGCATGTAGATTAGTTATTACTGCATGTAGACTAGATACTAGGTAAATCTGCATGTAGACTAGTTATTACTGCATGTAGACTAGATACTAGGTAAATCTGCATGTAGACTAGTTATTACTGCATGTAGACTAGATACTAGGTAAATCTGCATGTAGACTAGTTATTACTGCATGTAGACTAGATACTAGGTAAATCTGCATGTAGACTAGTTATTACTGCATGTAGACTAGATACTAGGTAAATCTGCATGTAGATTAGTTATTACTGCATGTAGACTAGATACTAGGTAAATCTGCATGTAGACTAGTTATTACTGCATGTAGACTAGATACTAGGTAAATCTGCATGTAGACTAGTTATTACTGCATGTAGACTAGATACTAGGTAAATCTGCATGAGATTGTTATTACTGCATGTAGACTTGACTAGGTAAATCTGCATGTAGACTAGTTATTACTGCATGTAGACTAGATACTAGGTAAATCTGCATGTAGATTAGTTATTACTGCATGTAGACTAGATACTAGGTAAATCTGCATGTAGACTAGTTATTACTGCATGTAGACTAGATACTAGGTAAATCTGCATGTAGACTAGTTATTACTGCATGTAGACTAGATACTAGGTAAATCTGCATGTAGACTAGTTATTACTGCATGTAGACTAGATACTAGGTAAATCTGCATGTAGACTAGTTATTACTGCATGTAGACTAGATACTAGGTAAATCTGCATGTAGACTAGTTATTACTGCATGTAGACTAGATACTAGGTAAATCTGCATGTAGACTAGTTATTACTGCATGTAGACTAGATACTAGGTAAATCTGCATGTAGACTAGTTATTACTGCTTGTAGACTAGATACTAGGTAAATCTGCATGTAGACTAGTTATTACTGCATGTAGACTAGATACTAGGTAAATCTGCATGTAGACTAGTTATTACTGCTTGTAGACTAGATACTAGGTAAATCTGCATGTAGATTAGTTATTACTGCATGTAGACTAGATACTAGGTAAATCTGCATGTAGATTAGTTATTACTGCATGTAGACTAGATACTAGGTAAATCTGCATGTAGATTAGTTATTACTGCATGTAGACTAGATACTAGGTAAATCTGCATGTAGACTAGTTATTACTGCATGTAGACTAGATACTAGGTAAATCTGCATGTAGACTAGTTATTACTGCATGTAGACTAGATACTAGGTAAATCTGCATGTAGACTAGTTATTACTGCATGTAGACTAGATACTAGGTAAATCTGCATGTAGACTAGTTATTACTGCATGTAGACTAGATACTAGGTAAATCTGCATGTAGACTAGTTATTACTGCATGTAGACTAGATACTAGGTAAATCTGCATGTAGACTAGTTATTACTGCATGTAGACTAGATACTAGGTAAATCTGCATGTAGACTAGTTAGTACTGCATGTAGACTAGATACTAGGTAAATCTGCATGTATACTAGTTATTACTGCATGTAGACTAAATACTAGGTAAATCTGCATGTAGACTAGTTATTACTGCATGTAGACTAGATACTAGGTAAATCTGCATGTAGACTAGTTATTACTGCATGTAGACTAGATACTAGGTAAATCTGCATGTAGACTAGTTATTACTGCATGTAGACTAGATACTAGGTAAATCTGCATGTAGACTAGTTATTACTGCATGTAGACTAGATACTAGGTAAATCTGCATGTAGATTAGTTATTACTGCATGTAGACTAGATACAAGGTAAATCTGCATGTAGATTAGTTATTACTGCATGTAGACTAGATACTAGGTAAATCTGCATGTAGACTACTTATTACTGCTTGTAGACTAGATACTAGGTAAATCTGCATGTAGATTAGTTATTACTGCATGTAGACTAGATACTAGGTTAATCTGCATGTAGATTAGTTATCACTGCATGTAGACTAGATACTAAGTAAATCTGCATGTAGACTAGTTATTACTGCATGTAGACTAGATACTAGGTAAATCTGCATGTAGACTAGTTATTACTGCATATAGACTAGATACTAGGTATATCTGCATGTAGATTAGTTATTACTGCATGTAGACTAGATACTAGGTTAATCTGCATGTAGATTAGTTATCACTGCATGTAGACTAGATACTAAGTAAATCTGCATGTAGACTAGTTATCACGGCATGTAGACTAGATACTAGGTAAATCTGCATGTAGATTAGTTATATCTGCGCACAGTTACTAGGTAAATCTGCATGTAGACTAGTTATAAGTTCAATCTGCATGTAGAATGGTTACTAGATGAATCTATATGTAGATGAATTACTAGGTAAATCAGCATGCCATAAGCTATTTTACGACAAACCAAAGGTCACAACATTGGCCCTTTAACAGGAACGTACACCTTCCCTGACCAGCAGAACCAGTTCTGGTCAGGTGAAAAGGTCCCGTAGAACTCATCCATGTCCAGTGGAACTGGTCCCGGTCCAGAAGAAAGGAGACAGTTTTTCCTTCATTGTTGTTTTATTATAAAAGTTGAAGTTTCTACTCTGACAGTGAACAACAGAAACACTCCAATAAACTCCAGTAAGAAAATAAAAAAAACATGATGATGATGATGAAGAGTAGGGAGGGATCTCTCCATGGCAACACACAAGGCTGATGGTGGGGAAGGTTTGGGGGTAACCATGGTTACAGTGAGGGGGAGTTACACTACTATCCTCTGGTGTCAGACAGTTTAACATCTGATGACCTCATCGCACTCACACACATACACGTGCATGCACACGCACACGGTTACAGAAAGGCAACACACACACTTCAGTCTCACACACACACATTCAGGTTGTGTGTGTGTTTCAGAGCGACTGGACGCCGGAGGCAGAGACTCACAAACATCGTCACAACCACCGCTGAGGTCACGTGATCTGACGACATTGTCAGACACAGTCACATGACCTACGACCCGGTAACGTGATCTGACGACATCGTCAGACACAGTCACATGACCTAACGACACGGTAACGTGATCTGACAACATCGTCAGACACAGTCACATGACCTAACGACCCGGTAACGTGATCTGACAACATCGTCAGACACAGTCACATGACCTACGACCCGGTAACGTGATCTGACGACATCGTCCGACACTGTCACATGACCTAACGACACGGTAACGTGATCTGACGACATCGTCAGACACAGTCACATGACCTAACGACCCGGTAACGTGATCTGACGACATCGTCAGACACAGTCACATGACCTACGACACGGTAACGTGATCTGATGACATCGTCAGACACAGTCACATGACCTAACGACACGGTAACGTGATCTGACAACATCGTCAGACACAGTCACATGACCTACGACCCGGTAACGTGATCTGATGACATCGTCAGACACAGTCACATGACCTAGCGACACGGTAACGTAATCTGACAACATCGTCAGACACAGTCACATGACCTAACGACCCGGTAACGTGATCTGACAACATCGTCAGACACAGTCACATGACCTACGACCCGGTAACGTGATCTGACGACATCGTCCGACACTGTCACATGACCTACGACCCGGTAACGTGATCTGACGACATCGTCCGACACTGTCACATGACCTAACGACCCGGTAACCTGATCTGACGACATCGTCCGACACTGTCACATGACCTAACGACACGGTAACGTGATCTGACAACATCGTCAGACACAGTCACATGACCTACGACCCGGTAACGTGATCTGACAACATCGTCAGACACAGTCACATGACCTACGACCCGGTAACGTGATCTGACGATATCGTCAGACACAGTCACATGACCTAACGACACGGTAAAGTGGTCTGACGACATCGTCCGACACAGTCACATGACCTAACGACACGGTAACGTAATCTGACGACATCGTCCGACACAGTCACATGACCTACGACCCGGTAACGTGATCTGACGACATCGTCAGACACAGTCACATGACCTAACAACACGGTAACGTGATCTGACGACATCTTCAGACACAGTCACATGACCTACGACCCGGTAACGTGATCTGACGACATCGTCCGACACAGTCACATGACCTACGATCCAGTAACGTGATCTGACAACATCGTCCGACACGGTCACATGACCTAACGACACGGTAACGTGATCTGACAACATCGTCAGACACAGTCACATGACCTAACGACCCGGTAACGTGATCTGACGACATCGTCCGACACTGTCACATGACCTAACGACCCAGTAACGTGATCTGATGACATCGTCAGACACAGTCACATGACCTACGACCCGGTAACGTGATCTGACGACATCGTCCGACACTGTCACATGACCTAACGACCCGGTAACGTGATCTGACGACATCGTCAGACACAGTCACATGACCTACAACCCGGTAACGTGATCTGACGACATTGTCCGACACTGTCACATGACCTAATGACACGGTAACGTGATCTGACAACATCGTCAGACACAGTCACATGACCTACGACCCGGTAACATGATCTGACGACATCGTCAGTCACGCTCACATGACCTCACGACACGGTAACGTGATTTGACGACATCGTAAGACACAGTCACGTGACCTAACGACACGTTAACGTGATCTGACGACATTGTCAGATGGTACGGTCATGTGACCCGACGGTGGGCCATTGTCAGGTCACATGTCGACCCGGTGGTACGGTCATGTGACCCGACGGTGGGCCATTGTCAGGTCACATGTCGACCCGGTGGTACGGTCATGTGACCCGACGGTGGGCCATTGTCAGGTCACATGTCGACCCTATGGTACGGTCATGTGACCCGACGGTGGGCCATTGTCAGGTCACGTGTCGACCCGATGGTACGGTCATGTGACCCGACGGTGGGCCATTGTCAGGTCACTTGTCGACCCGGTGGTACGGTCATGTGACCCGACGGTGGGCCATTGTCAGGTCACATGTCGACCCGATGGTACGGTCATGTGACCCGACGGTGGGCCATTGTCAGGTCATGTGTCGACCTGACGGTACGGTCATGTGACCCGACGGTGGGCCATTGTCAGGTCACATGTCGACCCGGTGGTACGGTCATGTGACCCGACGGTGGGCCATTGTCAGGTCATGTGTCGACCTGACGGTACGGTCATGTGACCTGAAGACACGGTGGTGTCAGACCGTGTTGTCAGGCCACATGACCCGACAGTGGGCCTTTGTCAGAACCTGACGGTATGGTCCTATAACCTGACTAACTGATCTAAGATCTGGTTGGTTTCAGAGCTTCCTGCCCATTTCCGTGGCGACATCAGCTGCTCCCCCATCTTAGTCCCCACCTGTTTACCTCTCTTCTTCCATCCCTAAAAGTGGGAGGAGTCTCTTCTTAGATGGAACCTTGTATCCTGGTGGTGGGAAGATGTACACGTCTGTTTCTGCATATACGTAGACACCACATGGACCCTCATGGATCATCATGGACCCTACATGGATCATCATGGATCATCATGGACCCTTATGGACCCCACATGGATCATCATGGATCTTTTTGGACCATCATTGACCCTCATGGACCCACATGGATCATCATGGACCCTCATGGATCATCATGGACCCTCATGGACCCACTTGGATTATCATGGACCCCACATGGATCTTCATGGACCCTCATGGACCCACTTGGATCATCATGGACCCTTATGGACCCCACATGGACCATCATGGACCCACATGGATCATCATGGACCCCACATGGATCATCATGGACCCCACATGGACCATCATGGACCCCACATGGATCATCATGGACCCCACATGGACCATTATGGACCCCACATGGACCATCATGGACCCCTCATGGACCCTCATGGACCCCACTTGGATCATGGCCCCACATGGACCCTCATGGACCCCACATGGACCATCATGGACCCCACATGGATCATCATGGACCCCACATGGATCATCATGGACCCCACATGGACCATCATGGACCCCACATGGACCATCATGGACCCCACATGGACCATCATGGACCCCACATGGATCATCATGGACCCCACATGGACCATCATGGACCCCACATGGACCATCATGGACCATCATGGACCCCACATGGACCATTATGGACCATCATGGACCCCACATGGACCATCATGGACCCCACATGGACCATCATGGACCATCATGGACCCCACATGGACCATTATGGACCATCATGGACCCCACATGGACCATCATGGACCCCACATGGACCATCATGGACCCCACATGGACCATCATGGACCCCACATGGACCATTATGGACCCCACATGGACCATCATGGACCCACATGGACCATCATGGACCCCACATGGACCATCATGGACCCCACATGGACCCCACGTGGATCATTGTGCACCCCACATGGACCCTTGCGTACCCTTCATGGCCCCTTATAGACCCTTAAGGACCCTCATGGACCCACATAGACCTTCATGGATCATCATGGACTGTCATGGATGATGGGGTTACATAGACCACTGAACTGTTCTTTTCATGTGTTTTCATGTACTACTACTATACAGTACTATTCTGTACTGTACTTCTTTGTAATTTCACACCAGTTTCGTTCACTTATGTGAAACCGATATTTTCTAATTTATTTCAATGGATTCACTTTGTTCAATAAATCCGGAGTCTTCAGCAACATATGATGAGGTACAGAGGACTGAATTGATTACTATATATCAATTACTGCAAAATCACGTATCCTAATATTACTGATATTAAGATACACGTAGTGATATCCACCCCAGATATTACAGTAGACCCAGTGGTACTGTAGTAATGTCCGCTCCGTTGACGTACGGGAGGACACCGACATGGCGTCTACATATACATCTGTGTCTTTCCGACCGCTACACCTGCAGTGAAGCCCCGCCCATCAGCTGCAGTGAAGCCCCGCCCATCTCCCGTCAGACCTCTCAAACACACACACACACCTCTCTGACACACTCAGTCTCTCATCGGCAGCTCTTCCTCTACTCGTCGTCGTCCTCCTCCTCGTCTTCGTCCTCGCCCTCTTCATCCTCCTCTTCCTCTCCTCCCTGAGCTGAGGAGCCGGGGTTCCTGGCGTACGTTCCGCCGCCGCGGTACGCCACCATGTCCTGGAACACACACAGGAGACGTGACGGGGTGACATCAGGGTCCTCCGTCTGGACTCCAGTCCAGATCTCGTGGTCCAGATCCAGGTGAGGACTCCAGTCCGGATCTGGACCGCGAGGACTCCGGATCCGGCCCAACTTATGTTCTCAATTTCAAAGGGTGAATTCCAATTCCCGTCTTAACCCTCAATCTCAAAAATGCGCACTCCCGCGAAGTCCAAGTGCTGTCCCGATTCTCAGAAAGTTAAGTTGAGGGGCAAGTTTGAGGCTGAATCACCCTCAGTATTGAGATTCTCCGACACCACCCTTGTGAGTAAGGATTACCCAGAATGCAGCGGCAAAGAAGGCGAGCTACAAATCTTAAGCGTTTTCTTTGTTAATTGAGATATAAATATTACGATAACCCTTGTATTATCTTAGTTAAGGCCCATGTTATGGATTAGTTTACTCATTGTTGCATAATATTCATTTTTATTTTATGATCTTTTGGCAATAGCAGCCGGTGCGGTCAAACCTTGTTGTTATCATTTAAATTAGTTAATGTTACAAAATGGTAATTGTTTTCGGTTCTAATGACATTGTTTTATCAAGATAACAGCCCGTATTACGTGCTTGTGCCGATAATGGTATAAGACGACCAGGCTGATGTCATGTCCCGTAGCCGCAGTTGTCTAACGATATTTCTGTTTCGTTCCACTGCCAGCATGAATATGTCTCCTCGCACTCTGTGCAGGTCGAATCCTAACAACAACAAAGTCAATCAGATGACGTGTCGGCCAGCTGACTGCAGTCATCTAGGAATTCATAGCACCATAGTTACCTACGTAACTTTCGTTATAGCTGGTAATAACCTTTCAGTAAGCCGTGGTATGTGGTGACAGCTGAATACGTCCATGGTGGCTGCGGTTGTGGCTTACGATTGAACGGACAGGGTTAACAGTGCAAATAAATGTAAATAAAGTATCTTCTTCTTCTTCTCCTGAATTGACAGACTGAACGCTGCTTTGGTGTAATGCTGCCCCCCACAGTTTGAATACATATCTGCATTTAAGAGGTGTCCCATTTCTAAGTCACAAAATAGCCCTTAACACTTGGTTTTGAGGGATACTAAGATTGAGGGTTGAGCTTCAGGGTTAAGATTGAGGGTTAAGATAGGAATTGGAATTGGCCCTTAACCCTCAATCATAACCCTCAATCTTAGGCCCAATTCCAATTCCTATCTTAACCCTCAAGCTCAACCCTCAATATTAGTATCCCTCAAAACCAAGTGTTAAGGACACGTTTTTAAACTGTGGGGGGCAGCATTATGCCAAAGCGGCGTTCATTCTGTCAATTCAGAAGAAGACGAAGAAGACGCAGAAGAAGAAGAAGAATTTATTTACATTTATTTGCACTGTTAACCTGCCTAACCATGGACATATTCAGCTGTCACCGCATACCACGGCTTATTGGAAGGTAAACACCAGCTATAACGAAAGTTACGTAGGTAACTGTGGTTCTGTGAATTCCTGGATGACTGCAGTCAGCTGGCCTGCACGTCACCTGAGTGACAATTGACCTGTGGCTAAGCCACGCCCCCTCCACTCACTCGGACAAACAAACATTCGGTGACAGGCGCTATGTGACATCTCGGGAGATGACAGCTGTCAACACGGACAGCAGACGCGTGATCAGACAGAGTGATCATGACAAGATAAATAAAAAAAACATAAAAACAAAACAAACAAACAAAAAGAACTTGTTCACAAGTCTTAAACTGGGAGTAGAAATCAGCCTGTGAGTCTCTGGATGTGACTCGTGTCGCTCCCTCAGATTCTTGCACAAACTGCTGCACGGCTGCTGTTGTTGTGCCAAAAAGTGATCATCTGACAAAAACTGATCAAACAGCCACAGAAGCGGAGCAGTCTGGCTGCAGCTTGGAAGCCAGAGGCGTGTCGTTACCGACGTTACTACACGACACCTGTACTACACGACAGCGTCTTATGTACCGTTACCACGTACCAAAACTAGCATGTTTAGCTAGCGTTAGCCAACTTAAACTAACGTTAGGGAAGGTATCTTCATATTTCTTTCAAGCAAAGTAACAACATGTTGCCTCAAATACGATGTTCGCTTACCTTAGAACAGATGGAGACATCCTTGTTCATTTTATCCACGTTCAGTTTATGTTGTGGTCTGCCGCATAACTTTGGCTTGATGTGACTTGGTAAAAGGCAAAAAAATACAACCTGTCACCCAGCCACTAAGGATACCTAGTGTCGGAGTTGCATGTACCCCGTGTACACCGTTTGACCATTTTAAACTAAAAAGAACACATAAAAACAAACAAAAACGGACTAACTTCAATGCATTTCAATGGACGGTCAAGCAGAGAATGTCCGAGTGTATGGGATAGCTGTGCGCACTGTGATTGGCTCATCGCGTTTGGGGGCGTGGTTTAGCCATAGGTCAATTGTCATTAGGACTCGACCCGAGAAGAGCGCGAGGAGCTTTGTTTACAGAAGGAATGAAACAGAACTATCGTTCCATAACTCTGCGACTACGGTCTTGACATAGCCCGGTTGTCTTATACTGTTATCGGACAAGCACGTTAAAAAACAACGACATTAGCACAGAGAAAAATGACCATTTTGTACGTAACTAACTTAAACGATAGCAACATGGCTTGACCGCACCGGCCGCTATTGACAAAAGATCGTAAAATAAAAATAAATATGCAACAATGAGGCAACTAATCCATAACATGGGCCTAAACTAAGATAAAACAACGGTTTTCGAAATATTTATATCTCCATTAACAAAGAAAATGCTTAAGATTTGTAGCTCGCCTTCTTTGCCGCTGCATTCTGGGTAGCCCTTACTAACAAGGGTGGTGTCGGATAATCTCAATATTGAGGGCGATTCAGCCTCAAACTTGCCCCTTAACTTTCTGAGAATCGGGACAGCACTTGCACTTCGCGGGAGTGCGTATTCATATGCCCTCAATCATAACCCTCAATCTTAAGCTGTCAATCTCTATCCCTCAATCTTAACCCTCAATCTTAAGCCCTCAATCTTAAGCCCTCAATCTCTACCCCTCAATCTTAACCCTCAATCTTAAGCCCTCAATCTCTACCCCTCAATCTTAACCCTCAATCTTAAGCCCTCAATCTCTACCCCTCAATCTTAAGCCCTCAATCTCTACCCCTCAATCTTAACCCTCAATCTTAAGCCCTCAATCTCTACCCCTCAATCTTAAGCCCTCAATCTCTACCCCTCAATCTTACTTATCTAGCCCTCAATCTTAAGCCCTCAATCTTAAGCCCTCAATCATAACCCTCAATCTTAAGCCCTCAATCTCTACCCCTCAATCATAACCCTCAATCTTAAGCCCTCAATCTTAAGCCCTCAATCTCTAACCCTCAATCATAAGCCCTCAATCTTAAGCCCTCAATCTCTACCCCTCAATTATAACCCTCAATCTTAATCCCTCAATCTCTACCCCTCAATCTTAAGCCCTCAATCTCTACCCCTCAATCAAAACCCTCAATCTTAAGCCCTCAATCTCTACCCCTCAATCTTAACCCCTCAATTTTAAGCCCTCAATCTCTAGCCCTCAATCGTAACCCTCAATCATAACCCTCAATCATAACCCTCAATCTTAACCCTCAATCATAACCCTCAATCTCAACCCCTCAATCTTAACCCTCAATCATAACCCTCAATCATAACCCTCAATCTTTACCCCTCAATCATAACCCTCAATCTTAACCCCTCAATCATAACCCTCAATCATAACCCTCAATCTTAACCCCTCAATCATAACCCTCAATCATAACCCTCAATCTTAACCCCTCAATCATAACCCTCAATCTTAACCCTCAGTCTTAACCCTCAATCAAGTTAGGAAGTAGTGGGCTGTGATAAAGCCTATTGTCAATAGATGGTGTGGCGTGCTGGCAGTCATCAGAATTCAAGAACCAAGTTCCTACGTAACTTTCCTTATGGCTGGTGTTTACTTTTCAATAGTGTGGTTGTGTGAAGCTGAATATGTCATGGTTAGGCAGGGTTAACAGTGAAATAAATGTAAATAATGTAATTTTTTCTGAATTGAAGATGAATGCGTTTGAAGATATATCTGCATTTAAGGGTGTCCTATTTCTAACTCACAAAATAGCCCTGAACACTTGGTTTTGAGGGCTACTAATATTGAGGGTTAAGATTGAGGCTTAAGATAGGAATTGGAATTGGCCCAAAATCTTCCACACATAACAAAACAGATTATGATGTAAATGAAAGGTCCCTGGATGTTATTCACGGTGCTCTAGTGATAATAAATAAATAGCTTCTAAGGTAAATACAGGGTCCAGCAGCCGCAGGTTGCTACCCCCCCCCCCCCCAGGGGTTGTAACCTATGAAAAACAAGTCTGAGAACCCTGGTTAGCATCTTTCCACTAATATTCTTCCTACTCATACTGTCTGTCCAAGTATTGTCCTGCCTGAAACTGCAGGTCCAGCTGATCCTGCAGGTCCAGCTGATCCGAACCGGGACCGCTGCCGTCTTACCCGGTCGTACTTCTCCCGCAGCTTCTGCGCCTTCTCCTCGTACGGCTGCTTCTCAGACTGGGACAGCTTGCTCCACATCTCCCCCAGCTTCTTAGCACAGTCTCCTATAGACAGACCAGGATACTGCTGCTTCACGCTGGGCCGGTACTCGCTGCAGAAGACGAAGAAGGCCGACCTGGAGGGACAGAGACATGAGGACATGAGGACATTTCTACAGACAGACCAGGATACTGCTGCTTCACGCTGGGCCGGTACTCGCTGCAGAAGACGAAGAAGGCCGACCTGGAGGGACAGAGACATGAGGACAGAAGGACATGAGGACATTTCTACAGACAGACCAGGATACTGCTGCTTCACGCTGGGCCGGTACTCGCTGCAGAAGATGAAGAAGGCCAACCTGGAGGGACAGAGACATGAGGGCAGGAGGACATGAAGACAATGCAGAAGTCGGAGAAGGCCGACCTGTAGGGACAGGGGACTGAGACATGAGGACAACACAGAAGACAAATAAGGCCGACCTGCAGGGACAGGGGATAGAGACATGAGGACAACACAGGAGACGAAGAAGGCCGACCTGCAGGTACAGGGGATAGAGACATGAGGACAACACAGGAGACGAAGAAGGCCGACCTGCAGGGACAGGGGATAGAGACATGAGGACAACACAGGAGACGAAGAAGGCCGACCTGCAGGGACAGGGACAGGGACATGAGGGCATGAAGACAATACAGAAGTCGAAGAAGGCTGACCTGGAGGGGCAGGGGACAGAGACATGAGGACAGCATAGAGGACATGAGGACGGACAGAGACAGTCCAGGACATGCTGCCGTCTCCACCCATCCTCATCGGTCCAGACTTACGGGGGTCTCTTGGGGGCGTTGGGGTCTTTCCTCTTGCGGCCCCTTTTCCCGAAGCCTTTGGGGGGGACGTAGTCCCTCATCTCCCGGTTGTAGCGCACCTTGTCAGCCTTGGCCATGTCCTCGAAGCATTTCTTATCGCTGGGAGACAGAGCCTGGAAGCAGAGCAGAGTCGGTGAGCCGGATCTCGGGTCAGAACCACCACAAGTCTGAATAAGTTATCTGAACATGTAAACCGGGTCAACACGAATTACATCTTTCCCACACAGCCATGAAACTTCACCCTGTGAACGTTTCATTTAAAGAAGTACATTTCCTTTGACCCCTCCCTGGACTGCCACCTTATCGTGGTGGTGGGGGTTTGCGTGTTCTGAGGCTCCTAGGGGCCATGTTGTCTGGGGTTAGATTATGCCCCTGGCAGGGTCACCCCATGGCAAACAGGTTACTGGGGGAGGGACCAGACAAAGCGCAGCCCCAACCCCCCTCCCTGGGCTGCCACCTTATCGTGGTGGGGGGGAGTTTACGTGTTCTGAGGCTCCTAGGGGCTATGTTGTCTGGGGTTAGATTATGCCCCTGGCGGTCATCCCATGGCAAACAGGTTACTAGGGGAGGGACCAGACAGAGCGCAGCCCCAACCCCCCTCATGGAGACAGACAGCAACAGAGCCACGTGTCCCTCGCCCGGATGCGGGTCACCGGGGCCCCCTCTGGAGCCAGGCCTGGAGGTGGGGCACGGAGGCGAGCACCTGGTGGCCGGGCTTTTGCTCATGGGGCCCGGTCGGGCTCAGCCCGAAAGATTGCATGGGCCCCCCTTCTTGTGGACCCACCACCCACGAGAGGGGCTATTGGGCGGCGGCCGAGGGCGGGGGAGATCCTGGCAGTCCGAACCCCGGCTGCATAGGCTAGGGAGGTGGAACGTCACCTCTCTGGTTGGAAAGGAGCCTGAGCTGGTGCGCGAGGTTGAGCAGTTCTAGATATAGTTGGACTCACCTCGGCGCACAACTTGGGCTCTGGGAACACTATCCTGGAGAGGGATTGGACCTGGTTCCAGTCTGGACCTGATTTTACCCTGGACCTGGGTCCACTCTGGACCTGGTTCCACTCTGGACCTGGTTCTACTCTGGACCTGGTTCTAGGCTGGACCTGGTTTCTGTCTGGATGTGGTTCCACTCTGAACCTGGTTCCACTCTGGACCTGGCTCTACTCTGGACCTGGTTCTAGTCTGGATGTGGTTCCACTCTGGACCTGGCTCTATTCTGGACCTGGTTCTAGTCTGGATGTGGTTCCACTCTGGACCTGGCTCTATTCTGGACCTGGTTCCACTCTGGACCTGGTTTTTGTCTGGATGTGGTTCCACTCTGGACCTGGCTCTACTCTGGACCTGGTCCTAGTCTGGATGTGGTTCCACTCTGGACCTGGCTCTATTCTGGACCTGGTTCCACTCTGGACCTGGTTCAACTCTGGACCTGGTTCCACTCTGGACCTGGCTCTACTCTGTACCTGGTTCTAGTCTGGATGTGGGTCCACTCTGGACCTGGCTCTATTCTGGACCTGGTTCCACTCTGGACCTGGTTCCATTCTGGATTTGCTCCCGGTGAAAGGCGGCGATCAGGTGTGGGCATACTCATTGCCCCCCGGCTCGGCGCCTGTACGTTGGGGTTCACCCCGGTGGACAAAAGGGTAGCCTCCAGCTCGGGGTGGGGGCATGGATCCTGACTGTGTTTTGTGTCTACGCACTGAACAGCAGTTCAGAGTACCCCCCCCCTTTCTGGAGTCCTTGGACGGAGTGTTAGAAAGCACTCCTTCCGGGGACTCCATGGTTCTGCTGGTTCAGATCTGGACCTGGTTCTAGTCCTTCCAGGGACTCCATGGTTCTGCTGGTTCAGGTCTGGACCTGGTTCTACTCCTACCGGGGACTCCATGGTTCTGCTGATTCGGGCCTGGACCTGGTTCTAGTCCTTCAGGGGACTCCATGGTTCTGCTGGTTCGGGCCTGGACCTGGTTCTAGTCCTTCCGGGGACTCCATGGTTCTGCTGAGGGACGACAGTGCTCACATGCGCAACAACAGTGAGACCTGGAGGGGCATGATTGGTTCTGTTGGACATCTGTGCTCGTCATGGATTTGACTTTGTAGTCGATCATGGAGCTTCAACCATGTTCCGAGGGAGGGGGGGGGGGGCATTGAGTCAGAATGGGCTGTGTTCCCCCCTCTATTGCTGAAGCTGTTATTCGGAGCTGTGGCCGTAAGGTTGTTGATGCCTGTCGTGGCGGTAACCCCGAACTCGCTGGTGGACACCAGCAGTGAGGGACTCCGTCACGCTGAAGGAGTCCTACCGGGCCTTCCTGGTAAAGTCTATTCAGGGGTCCTGGAGAGGAGGGTCCGTCGGATAGTGGAACCTCGGATTGAGGAGGAGCAGGGTGGTTCTGGTCCTGGAGAGGAGGGTCCGTCGGATAGTGGAACCTCGGATTGAGGAGGAGCAGGGTGGTTCTGGTCCTGGAGAGGAGAGTCCGTCGGATAGTGGAATCTCGGATTGAGGAGGAGCAGGGTGGTTCTGGTCCTGGAGAGGAGGGTCCGTCGGATAGTGGAACCTCGGATTGAGGAGGAGCAGGGGGGTTCTGGTCCTGGAGAGGAGGGTCCATCGGATAGTGGAACCTCAGATTGAGGAGGAGCAGTGCGGTTCTGGTCCTGGTCCTGGAGAGGAGGGTCTGTCGGATAGTGGAACCTCGGATTGAGGAGGAGCAGGGTGGTTCTGGTCCTGGTCCTGGAGAGGAGGGTCCGTCGGATAGTGGAACCTCAGATTGAGGAGGAGCAGTGCGGTTCTGGTCCTGGTCCTGGAGAGGAGGGTCCGTCGGATAGTGGAACCTCGGATTGAGGAGGAGCAGGGTGGTTCTGGTCCTGGAGAGGAGGGTCCGTCGGATAGTGGAACCTCGGATTGAGGAGGAGCAGGGTGGTTCTGGTCCTGGAGAGGAGGGTCCGTCGGATAGTGGAACCTCGGATTGAGGAGGAGCAGGGTGGTTCTGGTCCTGAAGAGGAGGGTCCGTCGGATAGTGGAACCTCGGATTGAGGAGGAGCAGTGTGGTTCTGGTCCTGGTCCTGGAGAGGAGGGTCCGTCGGATAGTGGAACCTCGGATTGAGGAGGAGCAGGGCGGTTCTGGTCCTGGAGAGGAGGGTCCGTCGGATAGTGGAACCTCGGATTGAGGAGGAGCAGTGTGGTTCTGGTCCTGGAGAGGAGGGTCCGTCGGATAGTGGAACCTCGGATTGAGGAGGAGCAGGGTGGTTCTGGTCCTGGAGAGGAGGGTCCGTCGGATAGTGGAACCTCGGATTGAGGAGGAGCAGGGCGGTTCTGGTCCTGGAGAGGAGGGTCCGTCGGATAGTGGAACCTCGGATTGAGGAGGAGCAGGGCGGTTCTGGTCCTGGAGAGGAGGGTCCGTCGGATAGTGGAACCTCGGATTGAGGAGGAGCAGTGTGGTTCTGGTCCTGGAGAGGAGGATCCGTCGGATAGTGGAACCTCGGATTGAGGAGGAGCAGTGTGGTTCTGGTCCTGGAGAGGAGGGTCCGTCGGATAGTGGAACCTCGGATTGAGGAGGAGCAGTGTGGTTCTGGTCCTGGAGAGGAGGATCCGTCGGATAGTGGAACCTCGGATTGAGGAGGAGCAGGGCGGTTCTGGTCCTGGAGAGGAGGGTCCGTCGGATAGTGGAACCTCGGATTGAGGAGGAGCAGTGCGGTTCTGGTCCTGGAGAGGAGGGTCCGTCGGATAGTGGAACCTCGGATTGAAGAGGAGCAGTGTGGTTCTGGTCCTGGAGAGGAGGATCCTCCGGGAGTACGGGGTGCCGAACCCCCTTGTTTGAGCTGTCCGGTCCCTGTATGACCGGTACCAGAGCCTGTTCCACATTTCCGGCTGTAGGTCGGATCCATTCCCGGTGAGAGTTGGACTCCGCCAGGGCTGCCCTTTGTCACCGATCCTGTTCAGAACATTAATGAATAGGAGTTCTAGTCCAGACGAGGTGTTGAGGGGATCCGGTTTGGTGGCCTCAGGATCGGGTCTGTGCTCTTTGCAGATGACGTGGTTCTGTTGGCGTCATCGGGCCGTGATCTCCAGCTCTCGCTGGAGCGATTTACAGCCGAGTGTGAAGCGGCCGGGATGAAGATCAGCACCTCCAAATCCGAGACCATTGTCCTCACCCGGAAAAGGGGGGAGTGTCCTGGTCCAGGTGGAGGAGTTCCGCCCTGGGTCGGGGGGGGGGGTCCTGGTCAAGGTGGAGGACCTCCTCTCCGGGTCGGGGTGAGGTCCTGGTCCGGGTGGAGGACCTCCTCTTCTGGTCAGGGGGAGGGGAGGTCCTGGTCCAGGGTGGAGGACCTCCTCTCCGGGTCGGGGGGAGGTCCTGGTGCGGGTGGAGGACCTCCTCTCCGGGTCGGGGTGAGGTCCTGGTCCGGGTGGAGGACCTCCTCTCCGGGTCGGGGTGAGGTCCTGGTCCGGGTGGAGGACCTCCTCTCCGGGTCGGGGTGAGGTCCTGGTCCAGGTGGAGGACCTCCTCTCAGGGTCGGGGTGAGGTCCTGGTCCAGGTGGAGGAGCTCCTCTCCGGGTCGGGGTGAGGTCCTGGTCCAGGTGGAGGAGTTCCTCCCTGGGTCGGGGTGAGGTCCTGGCCCGGTAGGAGGAGTTCCTCTCCGGGTCGGGGGGGGAGGTCCTGGTCCGGGTGGAGGACCTCCTCTCCGGGTCGGGGGGAGGTCCTGGTGCGGGTGGAGGACCTCCTCTCCGGGTCGGGGGGAGGTCCTGGTCCGGGTGGAGGACCTCCTCTCCGGGTCGGGGGGAGGTCCTGGGGCAGGTGGAGGACCTCCTCCCTGGGTCGGGGGGGGGAGGTCCTGGTGCGGGTGGAGGACCTCCTCCCTGGGTCGGGGGGGGAGGTCCTGGTGCGGGTGGAGGAGTTCCTCTCCTGGTCGGGGGAGGTCCTGGTGCGGGTGGAGGACCTCCTCTCCGGGTCGGGGGGGAGGTCCTGGTGCGGGTGGAGGAGTTCCTCCCTGGGTCGGGGTGAGGTCCTGGTCCGGGTGGAGGACCTCCTCTCCGGGTCGGGGGGAGGTCCTGGTCCGGGTGGAGGAGCTCCTCTCCTGGTCGGGGGAGGTCCTGGTGCGGGTGGAGGACCTCCTCCCTGGGTCGGGGGGGAGGTCCTGGTCCGGGTGGAGGAGCTCCTCTCCTGGTCGGGGGGAGGTCCTGGTGCGGGTGGAGGACCTCCTCCCTGGGTCGGGGGGAGGTCCTGGTGCGGGTGGAGGACCTCCTCTCCGGGTCGGGGGGAGGTCCTGGTGCGGGTGGAGGACCTCCTCTCCGGGTCGGGGGGAGGTCCTGGTGCGGGTGGAGGACCTCCTCCCTGGGTCGGGGGGAGGTCCTGGTGCGGGTGGAGGAGTTCCGGTATCTCTGGTCTTGTTCAGGATTGAGGGGAGGTCCTGATCCAGGTGGAGGACCTCCTCTCTGGGTCGGGGAGGTCCTGGTGCGGGTGGAGGACCTCCTCCCTGGGTCGGGGGAGGTCCTGGTCCGGGGGGAGGAGTTCCGGTATCTCTGGTCTTGTTCAGGATTGAGGGGAGGGCGTCTGCAGTTTCACGGTTGCCTTCTGAGACATTTTGAGCAGAAACGGCCGTCATCACGTCTAACGCACATGGACACAAAATGCGGACATAACTCCAGTCCTCTTCGACATTTACCAATCGTTCCGTTCCGACAACTGTGCCGAAATGCTGGCGCGACCACACGGCACGTAAAATACGGATTTGATTGATCTGATTGATCCAGTCCCTAGAGCCTTTTTAGCTCCTACTCCGAGGCGGGGTCTTTTCAGGGTTCCATAGGAACTGAAATACATAGGTGTTTGATGATTGGTAGAGCTGACAAGCCCCGCCCCTTGTGTGATCTCCACTTCTTCCAGCCGCCATATTTAAAAAATCCCACAGCTGTTTACCGAGATCGTAATAACAAGAACTATGCCAATAGGAGTGTACCAATTCATGATAAAGTCGATCACAATGGAACACGTCCCCAATCCAGAACTATTCTGAAATGTCCAAAAGTAATTATTTATACTAATTTATGACCCAGATACAGCTGCAAAGTGTGGCAGTACAATCTGTGGCTACCGCCCGGATACTTTAGTGGTCGGACCGCCCACTAAAGTATCCGGGTGTACTTCAACGAAAAGGTAAACAGCTTTCCAAGGGGGGTGGGGGTGGGGCTGTTCCATTATATGACCGTGATGAGGGAAAGCTGGTATGCTAGCTTTATAATAGCTTTGAATAAAAGAGATGAGAAACTTCAGTTTTGTATAAGATGATCTGGGGTGTAACTGTGTCTGTCGCAACGATTGTGTCCAACATGGTCCCTGACAACGTCCTCCCTCATGTGTGAACGCACACTGAAGGTGAAGGGTAGTTAGTAACTAAACTCCGGAGGCGTAGTTACAGGAACTGCGTTCTTAGAACCTCTCCCCGAATGCACAAAAACATCCTGGTTCCTGGAAAGGTTCTAGGAACTCCAGAAGGTTCCTACAGTCAGAAAGTGGCTATAGAGGCTGGTGATGCCTATTCGTGCAGCGCTGTCGTCCGTGTGCCCGCTGGTACCTGAATGCAGCACCAACAGTCCCAGTGACTCGCTGCCATAGACACCTGCTACACAACAGCCCAATAAACCTACAACAGGCGGCATTTGTAGGAAAAACGATCAAGTTTCAAAAGCAGATTTGGGCAGATTCAATTAGCATTGACCTCATTTGCATAAGAAAATTACTATTCCAAGAAAATTGAAATGAAATATGTTACTGTTCATGCCGACTTTGAGTGTTACGTTACATTGTGTTAGGGTTTAGGAAAAAGTTAGGACACCCCTACCCCTCTGTTCTTACAAGACCGAGACACCCCTACCCCTTTGTCCTTACAGGACCGAGACGCCCCTACCCCTCTGTCCTTACAGGACCGAGACGCCCCTACCCCTCTGTCCTTACAGGACCGAGACGCCCCTACCCCTCTGTCCTAACAGGACCGAGACACCCCTACCCCTCTGTCCTTACAGGACCGAGACGCCCCTACCCCTCTGTCCTAACAGGACCGAGACCCCCTAACCCCTCTGTCCTAACAGGACCGAGACGCCCCTACCCCTTTGTCCTTACAGGACCGAGACGCTCCTACCCCTCTGTCCTAACAGGACCGAGACACCCCTACCCCTCTGTCTTAACAGGACCGAGACACCCCTACCCCTCTGTCCTAACAGGACCAAGACATCCCTACCCCTCTGTCCTAACAGGACCGAAACACCCCTACCCCTCTGTCCTAACAGGACCGAAACACCCCTACCCCTCTGTCCTAACAGGACCGAGACACCCCTACCCCTCTGTCCTAACAGGACCGAGACACCCCTACCCCTCTGTCCTAACAGGACCGAGACACCCCTACCCCTCTGTCCTAACAGGACCGAGACACCCCTACCCCCTCTGTCCTAACAGGACCGACATACCCCTACCCCTCTGTCCTTACACGACCGAGACACCCCTACCCCTCTGTCCTAACAGGACCGAGACATCCCTACCCCTCTGTCCTAACAGGACTGAGACACCCCTACCCCTCTGCCCTACCAGGACCGAGACACCCCTACCCCTCTGTCCCAACAGGACCGGGACACCCCTACCCCTCTGTTCTGTAATCACATCTAAAGGTCTCTGAGAGACATCGTTGAGGATAAAACACCTTTTCTTTCCTATTAATCAACTTGTTATTCTTCATCTTTTACATTTCTGAGAGGATGGGGGACTTGGAGGACAAGTCCAGGAACCCTGCACGCTCGGGTTGTCCTGTTTGAGGGATTGTCCTTCATTCTGGACACGTCCTCATCTAAGTCGGGACAGACAGAAACGTCTTTGGATCCTTGGTTCATGATTTACCCGCTCAGTTAAAAACAACATGGCAGCAGAAAACTCGGACAGGAAAGAAAGACTGTCTGTCCTCATCGTCCCCCGTGTCCATCCCCGTCTCACCTTCCATCTCTCTGAGCATTTCTTGGAGAACTCAGCGAAGTTTACGGACTGCTCAGGGTTCTTCTTCCGATGCTCCTCTCTACACGTTTGGACGAAGAAGGCGTACGCCGACGTCTTCCCCTTCGGCTTGTTGACGTCCTTTCGCATCATTCTGGCGGCTTGGGAGGGGGGTGGGAGGGACACACAAAAGGACGAAGAGGAGGTGGAAGAAGAGGAGAGTGATGTAAATATAACTGCAACAGCTTATGATGCAGTATCAGCGTATCCACGACAACTGTCAGTACTATACGTGGTGAGTACATGGATACTCTTATACTGTACAGTATAAGAGTATCCATGACAACCGTCAGTACTATACGTGGTGAGTACATGGATACTCTTATACTGTACAGTATAAGAGTATCCATGACAACCGTCAGTACTATACGTGGTGAGTACGTGGTTACGATGCTGTACAGTATAAGAGTATCCATGACAACCGTCAGTACTATACGTGGTGAGTACGTGGTTAGGATGCAGTACAGTATCAGAGTATCCATGACAACCGTCAGTACTATACGTGGTGAGTACATGGTTACGATGCTGTACAGTATAAGAGTATCCATGACAACCGTCAGTACTACATGTGGCGAGTACGTGGTTTAGAGTCAGTACAGTATCAGAGTATCCACGACAACCGTCAGTACTATACGTGGTGAGTACGTGGTTAGGATGCAGTACAGTATCAGAGTATCCATGACAACCGTCAGTAAGGCAAGACAAGGCAAGGCAAGTTTATTTGTACAGCACATTTCATGTACAGAACAATTCAAAGTGATTTACATAAAACATTATGAGCAAAAGGGAGAGAAAAAAACAATTAGAAGCATGATTCAAAATTAAAAGCATTTAAGATTAAAAAGAGAGAATACAGAGACGTTCGGATTTTAACTTTTGAATAAAATCTACGTAAATGCTGCTGAGAACAGGTGAGTCTTTAACCTGGATTTAAATAAACTGTTTCAGCTGATCTGAGACGTTCTGGGAGTTTGTTCCCGACATGTGGAGCATAGAAGCTGAACGCAGCTGATCCAGGTCTGGTTCTGGTTCTGGGAACTGATAAAAGGCCGGATCCAGATGACCTGAGGGGTCTAGTAGGTTCATACTGGGTCAAAAGGTCACTGATGTCTTTTGGGCCTAAACCATTCAGAGCTTTATAGACCAGCAGCAGAAATTTAAAGTCTATTCTCTGACGGACCGGCAGCCAGTGTAAAGACCTCAGAACTGGACTGATGTGGTCCACTTTTCTGGTCTTTGTGAGAACTCGGACAGCAGAGTTCTGAATGAGCTGCAGCTGTTTAACTGATTTTTTAGGTAGACCAGTAAAGACGCTGTTACAGTAGTCAAGCCGACTGAAGATGATGATGGACTAGTTTTTCCAGATTCTCCTGAGACATCAGATCTTTGATCCTTGAGATGTTCTTCAGGTGATAGTCGGCTGATTTAGTGATCGCTTTGATGTGTTTTTCAAAGTTTAGGTCTGAGTCCATCACTACACCCAGATTTCTGGTCTGGTTGGTGGTTTTTAGGTCTGAGTCCATCACTACACCCAGATTTCTGGTCTGGTTGGTTGTTTTTAGGTCTGAGTCCATCACTACAGCCAGATTTCTGGTCTGATTGGTGGTTTTTAGGTCTGAGTCCATCACTACAGCCAGATTTCTGGTCTGATTGGTGGTTTTTAGGTCTGAGTCCATCACTACATCCAGATTTCTGGTCTGGTTGGTGGTTTTTAGGTCTGAGTCCATCACTACACCCAGATTTCTGGTCTGGTTGGTGGTTTTTAGGTCTGAGTCCATCGCTACACCCAGATTTCTGGTCTGGTTGGTGGTTTTTAGGTCTGAGTCCATCGCTACACCCAGATTTCTGGTCTGGTTGGTGGTTTTTAGGTCTGAGTCCATCGCTACAGCCAGATTTCTGGTCTGGTTGGTGGTTTTTAGGTCTGAGTCCATCACTACTCCCAGATTTCTGGTCTGGTTGGTGGTTTTTAGGTCTGAGTCCATCACTACAGCCAGATTTCTGGTCTGATTGGTGGTTTATAGGTCTGAGTCCATCACTACAGCCAGATTTCTGGTCTGATTGGTGGTTTTTAGGTCTGAGTCCATCACTACATCCAGATTTCTGGTCTGGTTGGTGGTTTTTAGGTCTGAGTCCATCACTACACCCAGATTTCTGGTCTGGTTGGTGGTTTTTAGGTCTGAGTCCATCACTACAGCCAGATTTCTGGTCTGGTTGGTGGTTTTTAGGTCTGAGTCCATCACTACACCCAGATTTCTGGTCTGGTTGGTGGTTTTTAGGTCTGAGTCCATCGCTACAGCCAGATTTCTGGTCTGGTTGGTGGTTTTTAGGTCTGAGTCCATCACTACAGCCAGATTTCTGGTCTGGTTGGTGGTCTTTAGGTCTGAGTCCATCACTACACCCAGATTTCTGGCCTGATTGGTGGTTTTTAGGTCTGAGTCCATCACTACAGCCAGATTTCTGGTCTGATTGGTGGTTTTTAGGTCTGAGTCCATCACTACACCCAGATTTCTGGTCTGATTGGTGGTCTTTAGGTCTGAGTCCATCACTACACCCAGATTTCTGGCCTGATTGGTGGTTTTTAGGTCTGAGTCCATCACTACACCCAGATTTCTGGTCTGGTTGGTGGTTTTTAGGTCTGAGTCCATCACTACACCCAGATTCCTGGCCTGATTGGTGGTTTTTAGGTGTATGGACTGAAGTTCTGTGACAACCTGCTGTCGTTTCTCTTTGGCTCCAAAAACAATCACTTCAGTTTTGTTTTTATTCAGCTAAAGAAAGTTGAGGCACATCCAGTCATTAATCTGATCAATACATTTACCAAGAGCCTGTACAGGGCCCCGGTCTCCTGGTGATACTGTTATATATAGCTGTGTGTCATCTGCGTAGCTATGGTAACTAATATCGTAGTTCTTTATAACCTGAGCCAGTGGGAGCATGTAGATGTTAAACAGAAGAGGCCCCAGGATAGAGCCCTGGGGAACTCCACAGGTCATTTTTGTCTGCTCAGATGTAAAATTACCTACTGACACAAAGTACTTCCTGTTCTCCAAGTATGTTTTGAACCAGTTTAGTACAGAACCAGAGAGACCCACCCACTTCTCCAGTCGTTGGAGTAATATAATGTGGTCAACCGTATCAAATGCAGCGCTGAGATCCAGTAAAACCAACACTGACATTTTTCCAGTGTCAGTATTCAGACATATGTCATTCATGACTTTGGTCAGAGCAGTCTCGGTGCTGTGGTGCTGTCTAAAACCTGATTGGAAGACATCATAACGGTTGTTTTCTCTTGAAAAGTCATTTAGCTGATGAAAAGCTGCTTTTTCCAATGATCTTATTTAAAAATGGAAGATTGGAGATCGGCCTGTAGCTGCTCATCTGTGTCTTGTCTAGATTCTCCTTTTTTAGCAGAGGTTTGATCACAGCTGTTTTCAGTGACTCTGGGAAAACACCTGACGTTAGAGAGGAGTTCACAATCTGAAGCAGATCTGACTCCAAGGTCTTTGAGACCTTTTTTAAAAAACCAGTGGGCAGGATGTCCAAACAGCAAGAGGAGGAGTTCAGTTGATGCAAGATGTCCTCCAGTTCTTTGCTAGTAATGGGATAAAACTGTGTCATGGTGTTTAGACTTGGTGGACACGATACAAGACCTGAACCTGCTGTTGTTGAACCAACAGCTTGTCTAATAATTTGGATTTTGTCTGTGAAAAATTTGGCAAAGTCATTGCAGGCTTTAGTGGAATAAAATTCAGGTGCGACTGACACAGGAGGGTTTGTTAGCCTGTCGACTGTAGCAAATAAGGCCCGAGCATTATGACCGTTTTTAGTGATGATGTCAGAAAAATACGAATTCCTGCATTCCTCAGCTGTAAATTATAAAAGTGAAGTTTCTCTTTATAGATGTCATAATGAACCTGTAGTTTTGTTTTTCTCCATCTGCGCTCAGCTTTCCGACACTCTCTCTTTCCAGTTTTCACCAGTGTGGAATTTCTCCATGGAGACTTTTTCCTTCCAGAGATAACCTTCACCTTAACAGGAGCAATAGAATCCATGACACTCAGCATGTTAGCATTAAAGCTAGTGACCAGCTCATTGACTGAAGCCCCTGACAGGGCAGGTGTTAGAGAGAAGACCTGGTTAAAAATCTCACTGGTATTTTCAGTTATACACCGTTTTGTTATCACCTCCTTTGAGACATTTGTGTGCACCGAGATGGTACTCTCAAAGAAAACACAGCAGTGATCCGACAGCCCCACATCACACACCGTGACCTTAGAAATGTCCAGACCCTTCGAGATCAGTAGATCTAAGGTGTGTCCTCTATTGTGTGTGGGCTCTGTGACATGCTGGGTCAACCCGAAGTTGTCCAGAGTGTTACTCAGGTCTTTAGTCCCTTTGTCCTGATGACAGTCATAATGGATGTTAAAATCACCAGTGATAACAAGATGGTCAAAGTCCGCACAGATCACAGACAACAGTTCAGTAAAATCATCATTAAAATCTGCACAGTATTTGGGTGGCGGATAAATATTTAAAAACATGACTCTGGATGAGGCCGTCAGCTGTAAAGCCACGTATTCAAAAGAAGGAAAATCCCCAAGAGATAACTGTTTACACTGGAATGAGTCCCTAAATAAGATAGCGACCCCCCCACCTCTCCTGTTCAGTACTATTCGTGGTGAGTACATGGTTACGATGCTGTACAGTATAAGAGTATCCATGACAACCGTCAGTACTATACGTGGTGAGTACATGGTTACGATGCTGTACAGTATCAGAGTATCCACAACAACCGTCAGTACTACATGTGGCGAGTACATGGTTACAATGCTCTAGAGTATCAGAGTATCCACAACAACCGTCAGTACTACATGTGGCGAGTACATGGTTACGATGCTCTAGAGTATCAGAGTATCTCTGGACCTGGACCAAGGAACATCTGCAGGGTACTGGTCCTCCCACATCACCTGGACCTGGAGCAGACCATCTCCACTGGTCTCCATGGTAACTGATGTCATCTTGCTTGACTGCAACCAGATCAGCTGATCCAGCAGGTCTAGACTTAATCCTGGTCCTGGTAGGACCTGCTGGTGACCAACAGGTCTAGTCCTGGTAGGACCAGCAGGTCTAGACTTAATCCTGGTAGAACCAGCAGGTCCAGACCTAGTCCTGATCCTGGTTTTGTCTAACCGGCTCATTTTTATGCAGCAACAACTTCAAGTTTGGTTAATTAATTACAGATCAATCTATAGGTTATAGTACAGCATAGTACAGCTATATACTACAGTGTAGAACAGCTATATGGTACAGTATAGTACAGTTATCTATTATAGTTTTACAGTATAGGATAGTACAGTTATATAGTGTATTTTCATATTATAGCCTAGTACAGTTATATAGTAAAGTATAGTTTTATAGTACAGCATAGTACAGTTACAGCGGGGGAAATAAGTATTGATCACATCAACATTTTCTCAGAAAAATGTTTCTAGTAGGGCTATCGACATGAAATTTTCACCAGATGTCGGCAACAACCCAAGTAATGCACACATACAAAGAAATCCTAACATTCTGTCCATGAATGCAGTTACGTGTAATATAGTGAAATGACACAGGGAATAAGTATTGAGTACACTTACTTATATTTATTTATTTTAATCTTCAGCAGATTCTGGTCCAGAATGTCTCTCTGCTTTCCTCCATTCATTCTTCCTTCAACCATTTGAAGTCTGCCAGTACCACATGCTAAAAAACAGCCCCCACCATGATGCTCCCTCCTCCAAACTTCACTGTTGCTATGGTGTTTTGGTGCCATTTCTCCTCCAAACATGTTGTGTCTTATGACATCTGCAGAGTTCAGTTCTGGTCTCATCAGACCAGACTATGTTTTCCAGAATGTCATGGGTTTGTCCAGATGTTGTGTTGCAAACTTCAAACCAGCATCAACCTGCTTCTTCTTCAGAAATGGAGTCTTGTGTGGTGTGCGTGCATGAAGGCCATGGTGGTTGAGTGCATTCCTTCTTGTTTTCTCTGAAACAACTGTAGCTGCTGGTTCCAGGTCTTTCTGAAGCTCTCCACGAGTGGTCCTGGGCTGTTGGAGAAGCTTTCTGATGATTGTTCTGACTCCTCTGTCTGAAGTCTTGTGAGGAGCATAAGGCCATGTGGTTGGTGCTTCTTGTTCTCTGAAAAATTGCTGCTGGTTCCAGGTCTCTGAAGCTCTCCAGGGTGGTTGGGTGTTGGGGCTTTGGTTGTTCTGACTCCTCTGTCTGAAATCTTGTGAGGAGCACCTGGCCGTGGCCGCTTTATGACCATGCCGTGTTCTTTCCACTTCCGGATGATGGTCCCAATGGTGCTCACTGGAACTTTCACAAGTTTACAAATGCACCTGGAACCAATGCCTTCAGTGTGTTTGCAATAATAAGGTTGTGTAGGTCTTTAGACAGCTCTTTGCTTTTACCCATCATGCAATGCTTCTTGTCTGACACCTTGGTGATGAGAAACCTTTTTAAAGGCATCAATCAGGACGAAAGCAGCTGATATTACTTTGCTCTGATAGGGGACAGGATTACTTTCTAAATACTGACAGACTCCAGCTGCTTTCTTGGCTTTCAGATCTTTTTGTCTCCATTTCTTCATGTGTTCAATACTTATTCCCTGTTTCACTAAATTACACATAACTTCATTTATGGACATAAATGTTAGGATTTCTTTGATGTTGTTGCTGACATCTGGGGAAAGTTTCATGTCAACAGCTCTACTAGAAATAGCTTTAAATGTTGACGTCTTCAATACCCCCGTATATAGTATAGTATAATGGTACAGATTTATTTGTAGTTTTATTTTCATTACAGGATGATGGGAACATTAAGTTTATTCTTCACTGATGATGTTATTCTACATTTCATTTTACTCTGATAATAGAAATCTTACAGGACTTGAGGAGAAATAATAAGTACTAGTATGTATAAAAGTACTGTAGTAGTTTTATTAATGTCTGGGCTGTAAATGTGCGGAATGACCCTTTAACCTCGCGGTGATTTAACTGCTGGATGTTTTAATTAAACTCAGTTAATCATGGAGGGGGGGGGGCGTGTCTGTCCGGGGCTCGTCCGCCGTCTGGCCGCGGCTCTCTGGGAACAAAGACGCCTGACTGGGGTCCAGGAGGCCCGCCGGCCCGCGGGGAGACCCCGTCTGTCCCGCACCGTGGCGGGACGGGGCCCCGGTCCCCATCCCCGCCGGAGCTCCTGCGACCCTCCCCGGCCCGGCCCGGGCCTCGTCCCCCGGCTGCGGGCGCCTCTCGGCGGCGCGGAGCCGAGGAAAACCCCGCAGCCGTGCGCGAGCTGCTGCAGTTAGCTTAGCCATGCTAACAGAACAATGGGCCACCATTTGCTTCCCGCCCTCTGCGGAGCGGCCCCATCCCCCTCCGCGCGCCACGGCTCCGCGTCGCTGCTGGGAACAACGGGACCGTCCTGACCGCGTCCCGCCGCGCGGCGGTCCCCCGCACCGCCGCTACCGTCCCGCACCGCCGCTCTATCCCGCATCGCGCGCGTGCAACGGAAACACGCAGACTTGAGCAGCTGCGTATTTTCATCGCGGGGCTCCGGCTACGTCCCGGAGAGGTCATCCTCGTATGAACGGGACACGGCTATTTCCTGGCATTCACGCTCCAAAATGGGCGTTTCGTGTTTACACCAACACGCCGCGCGCAGCGCCCCGCGAGCGGGCCCGGCGCGAGCGCCCCTCCGCCTCGCTCTGGCGACCACAGCGGCCATTTTATCCCGCTTTTCCAGCCTTTTATCTCCGGATGGAAAAAAGAATCACCCGGCGGATCAGAGCCAGCCCGTTTCCAGGGTCTGACCTGGACCCGGTCCCGGAGCTCATGCGCGGGTACTCACTCGTCAGTAGGGCCGGGGCTGGTGGAGCAGGCAGGAACCGGTTGTCGGGTTTTCTGGGGTTCGGGTCTCCGGTTCTTGTTGTTGTTTAGGGGTGAAGCTGCGACTGGAGCCGTTGGTTCACTTTCAAACTGGGTCGAGCTGGAGACAGGCCCCGCCCCCGGGAACGCCCCCACGCTGCCTCACATACACATGCCCCGCCCCCGGGAACGCCCCCACACGGTATCTCACGCACAGACCCCGCCCCCGGGAACGCCCCATACGGGCTCTCATTCACAGGACACGCCCCCCCCCCCCCCCCCCCCCAAAAACGCCCCCTTTCTTCCCTTCATGCACAGGTCCCGCCGCTGGGAACGCCCCATGCTTTCCCTCACGCACAGGCTCCGCCCTCCCGGGAACACCCCATGCTTTCCCTCACGCACAGGCCCCGCCCCCCGGGAACGCCCCATGCTTTCCCTCACGCACAGGCCCCGATCTCTGGGAACGCCCCGTGCTTTCCCTTATCCACAGGCCCCGCCCCCCGGGAACGGCCCTGATGCTTTTTTCTCATTCAAAGGGCGGAATGCTGCCTTCCCCAATGGGCGTAGGCTGTAACAGTGCTCGCTTTTCGTGAGCGGGGCGGGGCTAGAGACAGCCCAGCGATCTGATTAGCTAAAGGTTATGTCTGTCAAATCAAGGACGAACCACCGGAGAGAAGGGGCGGAGCCAAAGAGGGAAGCAGCAAACTGTGGTTACTGTGGATATGATCCAGTTATTACTCATCCCAGTTCTCCCAGTTACGGATCCACACCAGTTTGTAGCTGCAGCACATATGTACGTAGGCTATATATGAATGTATACAAATGTATACATATAAAATAAAGACAGTTACACAAAAAAAGTAAACAATGGTATTTACATGGTTAAAAAAGTTACACATAGAGTAAACACTAGTATTAACACGGTCAAAACAGTTACACATAAAAGTAAACAATAGTATTTACACGGTTAAAACAGTTACACATAAAAGTAAACACTAGTATTTACACGGTTAAAACAGTTACACATAAAAGTAAACAATAGTATTTACACGGTTAAAACAGTTACACATAAAAGTAAACACTAGTATTTACACAGTTAAAACAGTTACACATAAAAGTAAACAATAGTATTTACACGGTCAAAACGGTTACACATAAAAGTAAACAATAGTATTTACACGGTTAAAACAGTTACACATAAAAGTAAACACTAGTATTTACACGGTTAAAACAGTTATACATAAAAGTAAACACTAGTTACACGGTTAAAACAGTTACACATAAAAGTAAACACTAGTATTTACACGGTTAAAACAGTTAAACATAAAAGTAAACAATAGTTTTTACACGGTTAAAACAGTTACACATAAAAGTAAACACTAGTATTTACAAGGTTAAAGCAGTTACACATAAAAGTAAACACTAGTATTTACACGGTTAAAGCAGTTACACATTAAAGTAAACACTAGTATTTACACGGTCAAAGCGGTTACACATAAAAGTAAACACTAGTATTTACACGGTCAAAACGGTTACACATAAAAGTAAACACTAGTATTTACACGGTCAAAATGGTTACACATAAAAGTAAACACTAGTATTTACACGGTTAAAGCAGTTATACATAAAAGTAAACACTAGTATTTACACGGTCAAAACGGTTACACATAAAAGTAAACAATAGTATTTACACGGTTAAAGCAGTTATACATAAAAGTAAACACTAGTATTTACACGGTCAAAACGGTAACACATAAAAGTAAACACTAGTATTTACAAGGTTAAAGCAGTTACACATAAAAGTAAACACTAGTATTTACACGGTTAAAGCAGTTACACATAAAAGTAAACAATAGTATTTACACGATTAAAACAGTTATACATAAAAGTAAACAATAGTATTTACACGGTTAAAACAGTTACACATAAAAGTAAACAATAGTATTTACACGGTTAAAGCATTTACACATAAAAGTAAACAATAGTATTTACACGGTTAAAACAGTTACACATAAAAGTAAACAATAGTATTTACACGGTTAAAACAGTTACACATAAAAGTAAACAATAGTATTTACACGGTGAAAGCAGTTACACATAAAAGTAAACAATAATATTTACACAGTTAAAATGGTTACGCATAAAAGTAAACAATAGTATTTACACGGTTAAAGCAGTTACACATAAAAGTAAACAATAATATTTACACAGTTAAAATGGTTGCGCATAAAAGTAAACAATAGTATTTACACGGTTAAAACAGTTACACATAAAAGTAAACACTAGTATTTACACGGTTAAAACAGTTACACATAAAAGTAAACAATAGTATTTACACGGTTAAAGCAGTTACACATAAAAGTAAACAATAGTATTTACACGGTTAAAACAGTTACACATAAAAGTAAACAATAGTATTTACACGGTTAAAGCAGTTACACATAAAAGTAAAAAAAATTATTTACACAGTTAAAATGGTTACGCATAAAAGTAAACACTAGTATTTACACGGTTAAAACAGTTACACATAAAAGTAAACAATAGTATTTACACGGTTAAAACAGTTACACATAAAAGTAAACAATAATATTTACACAGTTAAAATAGTTACGCAAAAAAGTAAACACTAGTATTTACACGGTTAAAACAGTTACACATAAAAGTAAACAATAGTATTTACACGGTAAAAACAGTTACACATAAAAGTAAACAATAATATTTACACAGTTAAAATGGTTACGCATAAAAGTAAACACTAGTATTTACACGGTTAAAGCAGTTACACATAAAAGTAAACAATAGTATTTACACGGTTAAAGCAGTTACACATAAAAGTAAACAATAATATTTACACAGTTAAAATGGTTACGCATAAAAGTAAACACTAGTATTTACACGGTTAAAACAGTTACACATAAAAGTAAACAATAGTATTTACACGGTTAAAACAGTTACACATAAAAGTAAACACTAGTATTTACACGGTTAAAATGGTTACGCATAAAAGTAAACAATAGTATTTACACGGTTAAAACAGTTACACATAAAAGTGAACAATAATATTTACACAGTTAAAATGGTTGCGCATAAAAGTAAACAATAGTATTTACACGGTTAAAACAGTTACACATAAAAGTAAACAATAACATTTACACAGTTAAAATGGTTGCGCATAAAAGTAAACAATAGTATTTACACGGTTAAAACAGTTACACATAAAAGTAAACAATAGTATTTACACGGTTAAAACAGTTACACATAAAAGTAAACAATAGTATTTACATGGTTAAAACAGTTACACATAAAAGTAAACACTAGTATTTACACGGCTAAAGCAGTTATACATAAAAGTAAACAATAGTATTTACACGGTTAAAACAGTTGCACATAAAAGTAAACAATAGTATTTACACGGTTAAAACAGTTGCACATAAAAGTAAACAATATATTTACACAGTTAAAACAGTTACACATAAAAGTAAACACTAGTATTTACACGGCTAAAGCAGTTATACATAAAAGTAAACAATAGTATTTACACGGTTAAAACAGTTGCACATAAAAGTAAACAATAGTATTTACACGGTTAAAACAGTTACACATAAAAGTAAACAATATATTTACACAGTTAAAACAGTTACACATAAAAGTAAACAATAGTATTTACACGGTTAAAACAGTTACACATAATAGTAAACAATAGTATTTACACGGTTAAAACAGTTACACATAAAAGTAAACAATATATTTACACGGTTAAAGCAGTTACACATAAAAGTAAACAATAGTATTTACACGGTTAAAACAGTTACACATAAAAGTAAACAATAGTATTTACACAGTTAAAACAGTTACACATAAAAGTAAACACTAGTATTTACACGGTTAAAACAGTTACACATAAAAGTAAACAATAGTATTTACACGGTTAAAACAGTTACACATAAAAGTAAACAATATATTTACACGGTTAAAGCAGTTACACATAAAAGTAAACAATAGTATTTACACGGTTAAAACAGTTACACATAAAGGTAAACAATAGTATTTACACGGTTAAAACAGTTACACATAAAAGTAAACAATAATATTTACACAGTTAAAACAGTTACACATAAAAGTAAACAATACTATTTACACAGTTAAAACAGTTACACATAAAAGTAAACAATAATATTTACACAGTTAAAACAGTTACACATAAAAGTAAACAATAGTATTTACACGGTTAAAACAGTTACACATAAAAGTAAACAATAGTATTTACACGGTTAAAACAGTTACACATAAAAGTAAACAATAGTATTTACACGGTTAAAACAGTTACACATAAAAGTAAACACTAGTATTTACACGGCTAAAGCAGTTACACATAAAAGTAAACAATAGTATTTACACGGTTAAAACAGTTACACATAAAAGTAAAGAATAGTATTTTCACGGTTAAAGCAGTTACACATAAAAGTAAACAATAGTATTTACACGGTTAAAACAGTTACACATAAAAGTAAACAATAGTATTTACACGGTTAAAACAGTTACACATAAAAGTAAACAATAGTATTTACACGGTTAAAACAGTTACACATAAAAGTAAACAATAGTATTTACACGGCTAAAGCAGTTACACATAAAAGTAAACAATAGTATTTACACGGTTAAAACAGTTACACATAAAAGTAAACAATAGTATTTACACGGTTAAAACAGGTACACATAAAAGTAAACACTAGTATTTACACGGCTAAAGCAGTTATACATAAAAGTAAACAATAGTATTTACACGGTTAAAACAGTTGCACATAAAAGTAAACAATAGTATTTACACGGTTAAAACAGTTGCACATAAAAGTAAACAATATATTTACACAGTTAAAACAGTTACACATAAAAGTAAACACTAGTATTTACACGGCTAAAGCAGTTATACATAAAAGTAAACAATAGTATTTACACGGTTAAAACAGTTACACATAAAAGGAAACACTAGTATTTACACGGTTAAAACAGTTACACATAAAAGTAAACAATAGTATTTACACGGTTAAAGCAGTTACACATAAAAGTAAACAATAGTATTTACACGGTTAAAACAGTTGCACATAAAAGTAAACAATAGTATTTACACGGTTATAACAGTTACACATAAAAGTAAACAATATATTTACACAGTTAAAACAGTTACACATAAAAGTAAACAATAGTATTTACACGGTTAAAACAGTTACACATAAAAGTAAACAATATATTTACACGGTTAAAGCAGTTACACATAAAAGTAAACAATATATTTACACGGTTAAAACAGTTACACATAAAAGTAAACAATAGTATTTACACGGTTAAAACAGTTACACATAAAAGTAAACACTAGTATTTACACGGTTAAAGCAGTTACACATAAAAGTAAACACTAGTATTTACACGGTTAAAGCAGTTACACATAAAAGTAAACAATATATTTACACGGTTAAAGCAGTTACACATAAAGGTAAACAATAGTATTTACACGGTTAAAACAGTTACACATAAAAGTAAACAATAGTATTTACACGGTTAAAGCAGTTACACATAAATGTAAACAATAGTATTTACACGGTTAAAACAGTTACACATAAAAGTAAACAATAGTATTTACACGGTTAAAACAGTTACACATAAAAGTAAACAATAGTATTTACACGGTTAAAACAGTTACACATAAAAGTAAACAATAATATTTACACAGTTAAAACAGTTACACATAAAAGTAAACAATAGTATTTACACAGTTAAAACAGTTACACATAAAAGTAAACAATAGTATTTACACGGTTAAAACAGTTACACATAAAAGTAAACAATAATATTTACACAGTTAAAACAGTTACACATAAAAGTAAACAATAGTATTTACACAGTGAAACCGTTACACATAAAAGTAAACAATAATATTTACACAGTTAAAACAGTTACACATAAAAGTAAACAATAGTATTTACACAGTTAAAACAGTTACACATAAAAGTAAACAATAGTATTTACACGGTTAAAACAGTTACACATAAAAGTAAACAATAGTATTTACACGGTTAAAACAGTTACACATAAAAGTAAACAATATATTTACACAGTTAAAACAGTTACACATAAAAGTAAACAGTAGTATTTACACAGTTAAAACAGTTACACATAAAAGTAAACAATAGTATTTACACGGTTAAAACAGTTACACATAAAAGTAAACAATAGTATTTACACAGTGAAACCGTTACACATAAAAGTAAACAATAATATTTACACAGTTAAAACAGTTACACATAAAAGTAAACAATAGTATTTACACAGTTAAAACAGTTACACATAAAAGTAAACAATAGTATTTACACGGTTAAAACAGTTACACATAAAAGTAAACAATAGTATTTACACGGTTAAAACAGTTACACATAAAAGTAAACAATATATTTACACAGTTAAAACAGTTACACATAAAAGTAAACAGTAGTATTTACACAGTTAAAACAGTTACACATAAAAGTAAACAATAGTATTTACACGGTTAAAACAGTTACACATAAAGGTAAACAATAGTATTTACACGGTTAAAACAGTTACACATAAAAGTAAACAATAGTATTTACACCCGGTAAAACAGTTACACATAAAAGTAAACACTAGTATTTACACGGTTAAAGCAGTTACACATAAAGGTAAACAATAGTATTTACACGGTTAAAACAGTTACACATAAAAGTAAACAATATATTTACACGGTTAAAGCAGTTACACATAAAAGTAAACAATATATTTACACGGTTAAAACAGTTACACATAAAAGTAAACAATAGTATTTACACGGTTAAAACAGTTACACATAAAAGTAAACACTAGTATTTACACGGTTAAAGCAGTTACACATAAAAGTAAACACTAGTATTTACACGGTTAAAGCAGTTACACATAAAAGTAAACAATATATTTACACGGTTAAAACAGTTACACATAAAAGTAAACAATAGTATTTACACGGTTAAAACAGTTACACATAAAAGTAAACAATATATTTACACAGTTAAAACAGTTACACATAAAAGTAAACAATAATATTTACACAGTTAAAACAGTTACACATAAAAGTAAACAATAGTATTTACACGGTTAAAACAGTTACACATAAAAGTAAACAATAGTATTTACACGGTTAAAACAGTTACACATAAAAGTAAACAATAGTATTTACACGGTTAAAACAGTTACACATAAAAGTAAACAATATATTTACACGGTTAAAGCAGTTACACATAAAAGTAAACAATATATTTACACGGTTAAAACAGTTACACATAAAAGTAAACAATAGTATTTACACGGTTAAAACAGTTACACATAAAAGTAAACAATAGTATTTACACGGTTAAAGCAGTTACACATAAAAGTAAACACTAGTATTTACACGGTTAAAGCAGTTACACATAAAAGTAAACAATATATTTACACGGTTAAAACAGTTACACATAAAAGTAAACAATAGTATTTACACGGTTAAAACAGTTACACATAAAAGTAAACAATATATTTACACAGTTAAAACAGTTACACATAAAAGTAAACAATAATATTTACACAGTTAAAACAGTTACACATAAAAGTAAACAATAGTATTTACACAGTTAAAACAGTTACACATAAAAGTAAACAATAATATTTACACAGTTAAAACAGTTACACATAAAAGTAAACAATATATTTACACAGTTAAAACAGTTACACATAAAAGTAAACAATATATTTACACAGTTAAAACAGTTACACATAAAAGTAAACAATAATATTTACACAGTTAAAACAGTTACACATAAAAGTAAACAATAGTATTTACACGGTTAAAACAGTTACACATAAAAGTAAACAATATATTTACACAGTTAAAACAGTTACACATAAAAGTAAACAATAATATTTACACAGTTAAAACAGTTACACATAAAAGTAAACACTTTTAAGTTGTATAATGTTTCTTAACAGAATTTTTTAAAAATATTTATTTATTTGTTTGTTTGTTTGTTCTTTTGATTTTTCCATCCATCATCTCCTCTCTGACCACCAGGGGGAGCAGCGACCTGTTCCATCCAGCAGAAGCCTCGAAGAAGAAAACGAGGAAGCGGTTTGAAGAGTTTCAGCGCCACTGACGTTGCGGTCCTCAGGAACCCGGTTCTGGACGACTGAAGACCCGGTTCAGGAGGGCTGAAGACCCGGTTCTGGAGTACTACAGACCCGGTTCAGGAGGGCTGAAGACCCGGTTCTGGAGGACTACAGACCCGGTTTCTGTCTGGACCGGGACATGGAGTCTTTGCAGCGGTTCCTGGATGAGTTCAGATCCAGCAGCGAAGCTGTGAGTAACGATCCAGGTCTAGAACTGGTCTCTGAGGTCCGGATCAGTCCGGTCCAGGTCTAGAACTGGTCTCTGAGGTCCGGATCTGTCCGGCCAGGTCAAGAACTGGTCTCTGAGGTCCGGATCAGTCCGGTCCAGGTCTAGAACTGGTCTCTGAGGTCCGGGTCTGTCCAGCCAGGTCAAGAACTGGTCTCTGAGGTCCGGATCAGTCCGGTCCAGGTCTAGAACTGGTCTCTGAGGTCCGGATCAGTCTGGTCCAGGTCTAGAACTGGTCTCTGAGGTCCGGATCTGTCCGGCCAGGTCAAGAACTGGTCTCTGAGGTCCGGATCAGTCCGGTCCAGGTCTAGAACTGGTCTCTGAGGTCCGGATCAGTTCGGTCCCGGTCTAGAACTGGTCTCTGAGGTCCGGATCAGTCCGGTCCAGGTCTAGAACTGGTCTCTGAGGTCCGGATCAGTCCGGTCCAGGTCTAGAACTGGTCTCTGAGGTCCGGGTCTGTCCAGCCAGGTCAAGAACTGGTCTCTGAGGTCCGGATCAGTCTGGTCCAGGTCTAGAACTGGTCTCTGAGGTCCGGATCAGTCCGGTCCAGGTCTAGAACTGGTCTCTGAGGTCCGGATCAGTCCGGTCCAGGTCTAGAACTGGTCTCTGAGGTCCGGATCAGTCCGGTCCAGGTCTAGAACTGGTCTCTGAGGTCCGGATCAGACCGGTCCAGGTCTAGAACTGGTCTCTGAGGTCTGTATCAGTCCGTCCAAGTCAAATCCGTGCTCCTCTCCTCCTTTCCTCCTCCAGGAGTCTTTGTGGTTGAAAAACATCTTTACCTTCATCTCTCAACACCTGGATCCTGGTCGCTGTGGCTCCGCCTCCACATGTGGCTCCGCCCCCACCTTTGCCAACCAGTCGTCTCCAGGTGAGTGGTCCAGGTGTTTTCTAGCTGCAGAAGCAGTCTGATAGGCCATGTCTTCATGGTGGACACGTTGGACTTCCTGGAGGTCTGTGAGGACATCAGGGTTAGATAAGAACAGGAATCAGAACCAGAATTTGAATCAGAATCAGAATCAGAATGAGAACCAGAGTTAGGATTAGAATTAGAACAGAATAAGAACCAGAATTACACTAGGAATCAGAATGAGAGTATCAATCAGAATCAGAATGAGAGTATCAATCAGAACCAGATTTAGAGTAGGAATCAGATTTAGAGTTGGAATCAGAATCAGATTAAGAGTATAAATCAGAATCAGATCTAGAGTAGGAATCAGAATCAGATAGGAATCAGAATCAGAGCTACAATAGGAATTATAATCAGAATTAGAGTAGGAACCAGAATCGGATTTAGAGTATAAATCAGAATCAGATTTCAGAGTTCCAGGTCTGGTTCTGACTCTGGAACTGATAAAAGACCGGATCCAGGTCTGATTCTGATTCTGGAACTGATGAAAGACCAGATCCAGGTCTGGTTCTGATTCTGGAACTGATAAAAGACCAGATTCAGGTCTGGTTCTGACTCTGTAATTGATAAAAGACCAGATCCAGGTCTGGTTCTGATTCTGGAACTGATAAAAGACCAGATCCAGGTCTGGTCCTGATTCTTGAACTGATAAAAGACCAGATCCAGGTCTGGTTCTGACTTTGGAACTGATAAAAGACCAGATCCAGGTCTGGTTCTGACTCGGGAACTGATAAAAGACCAGATTCAGGTCTGGTTCTGACTCTGTAATTGATAAAAGACCAGATCCAGGTCTGGTTCTGATTCTGGAACTGATAAAAGACCGGATCCAGGTCTGGTTCTGACTCTGTAATTGATAAAAGACCAGATCCAGGTCTGGTTCTGATTCTGGAACTGATAAAAGACCAGATCCAGGTCTGGTTCTGACTTTGGAACTGATAAAAGACCGGATCCAGGTCTGGTTCTGACTCTGGAACTGATAAAAGGACCGGATCCAGGTCTGGTTCTGACTCTGGAATTGATAAAAGACCGGATCCAGGTCTGGCTCTGATTCTGGAACTGATAAAAGACCAGATCCAGGTCTGGTTCTGACTCTGGAACTGATAAAAGACCAGATCCAGGTCTGGTTCTGACTCAGAATTAAAGTAGGAATTTAATTCTGCAGAAATAAACATGTTTACAGCAGAAAACATGTTTATTTCTGCTGTAAACATATTTATTCCTGCTGTAAACATGTTTATTCCTGCTGTAAACATGTTTATTTCTGCTGTAAACATGTTTATTCCTGCTGTAAACATGTTTATTTCTGCTGTAATCGTGTTTATTCCTGCTGTAAACATGTTTATTTCTGCTGTAAACATGTTTATTCCTGCTGTAATCGTGTTTATTCCTGCTGTAAACATGTTTATTTCTGCTGTAAACATGTTTATTCCTGCTGTAATCGTGTTTATTCCTGCTGTAAACATGTTTATTCCTGCTGTAATCGTGTTTATTCCTGCTGTAAACATGTTTATTTCTGCTGTAAACATGTTTATTCCTGCTGTAATCGTGTTTATTCCTGCTGTAAACATGTTTATTCCTGCTGTAATCGTGTTTATTCCTGCTGTAAACATGTTTATTTCTGCTGTAAACATGTTTATTCCTGCTGTAATCGTGTTGATTCCTGCTGTAAACATGTTTATTTCTGCTGTAAACATGTTTATTCCTGCTGTAAACATGTTTATTTCTGCTGTAATCGTGTTTATTCCTGCTGTAAACATGTTTATTTCTGCTGTAAACATGTTTATTCCTGCTGTAATCGTGTTTATTCCTGCTGTAAACATGTTTATTTCTACTGTAAACATGTTTATTTCTGCTGTAAACATATTAATACATGTACAGCCTGCTGTGAAGACGGTGTCACAGCCGTGGTGATGGCAAGATGCTACATCACTCTGTAATAAACTGTTTACCACAGTTTTTTACTGTTTACTACTGTTGTTTACCATTTACAGCTGTTAACCCCTGTTTACTACTGTTTACTAACTGCTGCCTTTGTCAACTGTTGTTTCAGGTGTGTTCAGTGTGTATCAGCTCAGTGTGTGTGTGGTGCAGAAGATCCAGGAGAAGATGTGTATTGCTCACAGTCTACCTGTCAGCTACAGGTAACACACCTGATGACATCATCACGTTCTACCTGTCAGCTACAGGTAACACACACGTCCACCTGGTTAAACCCCTCCAGGGCGTGTCTTCACCTGTCCTGTCCATCTTCAGGCTGCTGTCTGTCTCAGAGCTCGTCTCTCAGCAACACCTGGCCTGTGTCAGCAACTTGTCCTGGACCACCAATCAGCAGCGAGCCTGGGCCAAGGAGGCGGAGCTTAGTCTGCCTGGGGGGCGGGCCCTGCCGCGGGTCAACCTCCTGCTGGTTGGCTTTCTGAGAGAGGGGCGAGGTGACGAGTGGAGGTTGACTGACGGCAGCGGCAGTGTCAGGTGTGAGGTAAGTCTGAGGAGGGGGCGGAGCTTAGTCTACCTGGTTAAACCTGTATCCGTCCCGTCTGGTTAGACTCCGCCCACCTTACCTGGTTAAACCTGTATCCGTCCCATCTGGTTAGACTCCGCCCACCTTACCTGGTTAAACCTGTATCCGTCCCGTCTGGTTAGACTCCGCCCACCTTACCTGGTTAAACCTGTATCCGTCCCGTCTGGTTAGACTCCGCCCACCTTACCTGGTTAAACCTGTATCCGTCCCATCTGGTTAGACTCCGCCCACCTTACCTGGTTAAACCTGTATCCGTCCCATCTGGTTAGACTCCGCCCATCTTACCTGGTTAAACCTGTATCCGTCCCGTCTGGTTAGACTCCGCCCACCTTACCTGGTTAAACCTGTATCCGTCCCGTCTGGTTAGACTCCGCCCACCTTACCTGGTTAAACCTGTATCCGTCCAGTCTGGTTGGACTCCGCACACCTTACCTGTTAAACCTTTATCCGTCCCGCCTGTTAGACTCCGCCCACCTTACCTGTTAAACCTTTATTCGTCCCGCCTGTTAGACTCCGCCCACCTTACCTGTTAAACCTTTATTCGTCCCGCCTGTTAGACTCCGCCCACCTTACCTGTTAAACCTTTATTTGTCCAGTCTGGTTAGACTCCGCCCACCTTACCTGGTTAAACCTTTATCCGTCCTGTTTGATTAGACTCCGCCCACCTTACCTGGTTAAACCTTTATCCGTCCCGCCTGTTAGACTCCGCCCACCTTACCTGTTAAACCTTTATTCGTCCCGCCTGTTAGACTCTGCCCATCTTACCTGTTAAACCTTTATCCGTCCCGCCTGTTAGACTTCTTCGCCCACCTTACCTGTTAATCCTTTATTTGTCCAGTCTGGTTAGACTCCGCCCACCTTACCTGGTTAAACCTTTATCCGTCCTGTTTGATTAGACTCCGCCCACCTTACCTGGTTAAACCTTTATCCGTCCCGCCTGTTAGACTCCGCCCACCTTACCTGTTAAACCTTTATTCGTCCCGCCTGTTGGACTCCGCCCACCTTACCTGTTAAACCTTTATCCGTCCTGTTTGATTAGACATAGCCCACCTTACCTGGTTAAACCTTTATTCGTCCCGCCTGTTAGACTCCGCCCACCTTACCTGTTAAACCTTTATTCGTCCCGCCTGTTAGACTCCGCCCACCTTACCTGTTAAACCTTTATTCGTCCCGCCTGTTAGACTCCGCCCACCTTACCTGGTTAAACCTTTATCCGTCCCGCCTGTTAGACTCCGCCCACCTTACCTGGTGAAACCTTTATTCGTCCCGTCTGGTAAGACTCCGTCCACCTTAGCCCAGGTCATGGTGTCTCACCTGGTCTCTCCTGATCCTGGGTTACCAGTCTGTCTCACCTGTGTCCCCACAGTGCCTGTCTCCGTCTCCTGTGTGGCTCAACCGTCCTGTCTTCCTCCCTCACTGGAACTACATCCCCCATGATGCCTCCGGGCAGGATGAAGGACACCTGGAGCTGATTGGTTCTCCTCTTCTACTGTGTCCTGGTTCTGATCAGCGATTGGCTGCCGGGCCTGGAGAAGGGGCGGGGCTTAGCAGAGCCGTGGGCATCACAGAGGCTATGGAGTTGCTGCAGAACAGGTGGGTCACACAACACACCTGGGGCCTCATTTATAAAACTGTGCAGGATCTATACTAAAAGTGTACGTGTGCCAAAAACCCAAAGTTTGCTTACGCCGAAAAATATTCAGATTTATAAAACCGGGCGTACGCAAAAATCCAAGCAATTTCCCCTTTCCAAATCACACTCTCCTTGGAAGTTTGCGCAGGTGAATTTGGCTCATATCCCCCCCCCCCCCCCCCCCGCCCACTTTCTACCATGAAGGGTCAATGCAAAGCACCTCATGGATGTTTCTGCATATAAATAAGCAGCTTGATCGTGGCGACTTAGAAGACGAGAAAACGCAGTTTCATGGAGAATGAAGTGGAGGAGCTTGTTGTTGGTGAAACGTTGAAAGAACGTTATATTTGGACGTCACCGTGGAATCACAGATAAACAGAAGTGACATCACGTTGCTCCAACGGTGAATGAACACAACGGCTGCTGCACACCGGAGCACGTTGTGGTCAAAAACTGATTAAACCGGGATTAAACGCAATCGGCGGGTCGGTCGAGTCCAGTTTAACACACAGATCCAGGAGTTCCCAAACTTTTGAGCTACGACCCCCCCAGATACCAGACGTTGTTGTTCCTGACCCCCCCCCCCCCCCCCTCCCCCAATATACCAGACGTTGTTGTTCCTGACCCCCCCAGATACCAGACGTTGTTGTTCCTGACCCCCGCAACAGCTGAGCTCTTTATTGTGCGACATTTCAGATCATCCTGCAGCATCTACATGTGAGGCTGGAAAACTGTCAGAATCTTCATGAATTAGGGGGATAATGGGGCGGGGGGGGTTGGTGGATTGTTAATTAATTGAAATTAAAAATACTTTATTAATCCCAGAAGGGAAATTTAATATTTGTAATACTGTTTTTTTTCTTTTTTTTACAATATAACATCTATCTAACACAACAATAATATAAAAAGTACAAGTGCAACAATAATCATACATATGTACACAACTGTAAGAAAACATCATTTAAAAAAAACAACTTAGCTGACCAAGATATGAGAAGGAGCTTTTGCAAGATATTGCTAAATTGCAGTTTTTATTCTGAGTTAGGCTCTAATTTATTTATTAGAAAATGAATGCGTTTATGTTCCTGCAGATTAATCTCCTGCATTAACAGATTTATTTTGACAACCCTAAAAATTCTAAATGTATTTAGTTTACAGCGATTACAATCGTCTGGCGACCCTCTGAATGATCTAAGAATCTCCAGTTCGGGAAGGTTGCTCAGGGGAATCTGTCGGCATCAGTCAGTAATCATGTAGGAATATTGGTGGTTTCTAAAAACTCTCCATCTTTATCCTCTTCTTTCCATGATCTTCCAGCAGTGCAGCGCGTCCATGTGAAGCATTATGCACGAGTGTCACCGTTTCCTCAGTAATTACAATCAGCCTCCACACCTGGTTACAGGTAACCAACCAATAACTGTCATCCTATATAACTGAAGCTGCAGCTACTGTAGCTCTGAAATGAGGCTGATGGATCGTACAGCTCAATGCAGGAACAGACGGGGGGGGTTTACGAGGGTCTCCAGTCTGATATGATGGTTAAATGCATGATCGTGGCTTCAGCTCATCATCTTACCAGCGGTGCTGCCAGTTTCCCGTCTCCAAAATGTTCGTGCGCAGGTTCAGAGTTTGCGTACAGGTGCGCACATTTTCCCGTCAGGTTTGTTTTTATAAATCTGAAACTTTGCGTGGAAAATTACTTACGTCACTTTCAGGCTGTTTGTGCGTAAGCAGCTTTAGAAATGAGACCACTGAGCTCTACATCACCTGCAGAACAGGTGGGTCACATGACACACCTGAGCTCTACATCACCTGCAGAACAGGTGGGCCACATGACACACCTGAGCTCTGCATCACCTGCAGAACAGGTGGATCACATGACACACCTGAGCTCTACATCACCTGCAGAACAGGTGGGCCACATGACACACCTGAGCTCTACATCACCTGCAGAACAGGTGGGCCACATGACACACCTGAGCTCTACATCACCTGCAGAACAGGTGGATCACATGACACACCTGAGCTCTACATCACCTGCAGAACAGGTGGGTCACATGACACCTGAGCTCTACATCACCTGCAGAACAGGTGGATCACATCAGACACCTGAGCTCTACATCACCTGCAGAACAGGTGGGTCACATGACACACCTGAGCTCTACATCACCTGCAGAACAGGTGGGTCACATGACACACCTGAGCTCCACATCACCTGCAGAACAGGTGGGTCACATGACACAACTGAGCTCTACATCACCTGCAGAACAGGTGGGTCACATGACACACCTGAGCTCTACATCACCTGCAGAACAGGTGGGCCACATGACACACCTGAGCTCTACATCACCTGCAGAACAGGTGGGCCACATGACACAACTGAGCTCTACATCACCTGCAGAACAGGTGGGCCACATGAGACACCTGAGCTCTACATCACCTGCAGAACAGGTGGGCCACATGACACACCTGAGCTCTACATCACCTGCAGAACAGGTGGGTCACATGAGACATCTGAGCTCTACATCACCTGCAGAACA